>ML685808.1:8116717-8204327 GCA_007922175.1 Pelusios castaneus
GGAAGAGGAAGAGAAAGGAAGGCAGGGAAGAGGAAGACAAAGAAGAGGGGAAAAAAAGGAAAGGAAGAGAAAGAAGAGAAGGGAAGCAGCCCCGGGGGTCTGGAGGGGGCGGTGGGGGCTGCCGGCCTGCGCGGGGGTCCCTCCTTGTCCCCACCCCCACCCCTCTAACCCGGGCCGTCTCCTTGTCCCCACCCCCACCCCACAACCCGGCCCGTCTCCTTGTCCCCACCTCCACCCCTCTAACCCGGCCCGTCTCCTTGTCCCCACCTCCACCCCTCTAACCCGGCCCGTCTCCTTGTCCCCCCACCCGTCTCCAGGCCTCCCTCCAGCCCCCTTACCTGGCCGGAGGCTGGGAACCACAGAGACAGCCGGCAGAGCTGCTTGCCGGCCAGTCCGCTCCCGCCCTGAGCACGCTGTAACTGCGCATGCTCAGGGCGGGAGATTTAAATCTCCCCAGCCCGGCCCAGCCTGCACAGCTGGGAGGGAGCACCGGCGGGGAAAAAAAGGTGCCGGAACGCAGTTCCGGTGCGTTCCGGCAGAAAAAAAGCACTGATTCAGGGTAACCGCTTTGTTAAGTTGACTTAATAAGGTCGATCTTATTAAGTCAACTTAAAGTCAACCTTATTAAGTCAACTTAGCAAAGTCAACCTAACTTTTCCTAGTGTAGACATAGCCTAAGAGTATAATAGTTCCTTTCCAGCATCATGCATTTTTAATACTATCGTTAGTTCTCATTTTTCAAAAAGAATGTGTTACCTTTATTGTAAATAGTACTTGGAAACAAATATTTCAGATAATGCTTTTAATGGTTAGTATCCAAGGTTAATGTTATCTGTGAACACAAGACGATCTATGGCAGCCTCCTACTAAAAGAAAACAACTTTTAGGAGGATGAAGGTAGATGTGAGTATACTGTGACCATGCAGATAGTTCCAGTTACAAAGGAGAAAATACTAACCATCTAACCTTGCTAGGAAAGGAAAATAGTGTGCATTACATTTCATACTTCACCTGAGGACTGTGCTTGAATTGTATGTTGACTATTACTTAAGGTAGTTTTTATGGATAGCCACTGCTTGAAACTACAAACTCATCATCATCATCATAGATGCTATGACGTGGAATAAAGTAAAAATAACAACAGTAAAAGCAAAAAGAAAATGGGTCTTTGATTTACTGTCCTCTAAACTTCTTCTATCCCTGTTAGCCAGTTTTCTAACTGAAAAGCAAGGCCCTGCCCTCTGAGAGTAATGTCTTTACATGTCCCTTCCAATGCCTTAGGCATGAGTAAGATAGTGCAGATGGTCTCACATGATGGTCTATTATCAGAGCTATTTTAATTATAAACTAATCTACAATGTCAGACTGTCAATGTCATCTGTGTCACTACCAACACTTTTTATAATATTGCCAAAAGCACTAGTCCTGTTGCTGTGGATGTTTACCTCTGAAGGCCCTGATATCTTACTGAGGAGTTAGAGGAAGCACTACTAAGTATAGGATCTATTTTGAATAACAATTCAGTAGTTCCAGTTATAATGTCAATATTTCCCTATCTGTAAAAAAATGCTTCTTTGAAAGTTTCAGATTTGTATCAATCTACAAATAGTGTGTATCAGCTACCAGTATTTTCAGTAGTGTCATTTTTCAATAAAGACTTCAATAACTTATCACTAAAACTATTTGTTAAGATCCCAGAATGAGTACATTACAACTTGGAATGCTAGCTCTTTAGTACTGTTATTGGAATGTGTCTGGTCCCTACACACCTAAATTATCATTTGTTCAATATATATTCAGGACTAATCTTATTTTACCATTTAATGTCACTAAACTTTCATTGTTGTCACCAAGTGCAATGTGCAGCACCACTGGAATAATACAGCCCTGAGTGCAATTGCAAGTTTATTTATATATTTGTTTATTTTTAGAGGCCTATTTGCTCACTAGTTTGTGCAAGTACTTTGTATAATGCTACCATCTGGTGAATTATTCCTCCCCTTGTGCTGACCTTGCACTTCTCATCATCTCTCTTCAAAAATGACTGTTAACTTGCAGTGTTGCTGAGAGAAGCAGCATCTTGTCTTTTCAAAAGTACCAGTTCAGCCTGAAGCAATTGCTGCACTAACACTTATTTTTAAAAGAAAAACTCTGCTCAGTCAAGCTTCACTCCATTTTAATTTTCAAGGTAGTATATAAACCGAAGCACTCTTCCCTGGCTCTTCCTCACCTACATCAACAAGCAAATAATATGCACACACATTCTGCGCCAAGTTTTGCCAATTTTCTACATGTTGAGGAATATCATCTGCATAAAGCTCCATTGACATCAATAGGACTTTTTATGGAGTGAGATTCTATGTAGTGTGAGTAACGGTATTCAAAACTAGCAGAGTATTAGGGCTAGGATCAAGTGTAGTATCTGTTCTTATCAGTTAAACTGACAATCAGATACTGCACCACCTAGAAGACTCATCCTACTCACCTGAAGAGGACTGCTGCTTCAAAAATGGATCTTGCTCCTGCCGCTGCTTTGTCTCAATTTCTCCTTTTAACTTTGGAGATTCCAGAACAGACTGAGAAGATGATCTTCCTACTACTGATTCTACAGGAAAACTTTGCTTCTGCTCCCTGGAATCCTCCCTGGGACAGGGCCTCGACCAACATCTGGACAACTGCTGCTGCTCTTGAAAACCTCCCTTGAGAAATGGCTATGACGACTGATGTATGGACAACAGCTTCTTCCCCTACTCTTCAGAACACCCTTCAGGAAATAGATGCTTCTATTCTTCCTCGGGATGCCTGTCAATATATGGCTTCGACTCCTGATCCCACAGCTCCTGCTCTTTCTGCTCCTCAGAACCCCATTCAGGAAACAGCTGTATCTGCTGCTCCTCTTCAGGACACCTCTGTGGGCATGGCACTGACAGATGCATCCACAGCTGGTGTTTCCAGCGATCCTTTTCAGGAAATGGCTGCTTCTGCTGGCCCTTGGTATGTGACTCTAACTGGTGCTTCTATTACTCCTCTGCACCCACTTGGGAAATGGCTACTTCTGCTGCTACTCAGGATACGACTTCAGCTCAGACCTACATACCTGCCGCTGTTACAGCTCCTTGGAATGTCCCTCAGGAGATGCCTCTTTCAACCCTTCAGTACGCCCCTCAGGAAGTAACTCTGGCCAATGACTCCGCCTCTACTGCTCCACAGAATGCCTTGCTTCCTCCTACTGCCCCACAGAAAACTGTCGGACAGCATCTTCAAAGACAACCCTTGGCACTGCTACTTCTGTTTTCCCCCTCTCTGGGAAACAACTCCAGCTAATGCCTACACAGCTGCTGCTTTACCTGTTGCTTCTCAGAAAACAACAGCTCCTGATGCTACTTGGGATTCCCCTCAGGGTGCAGCTTCAACCAGTACCTGAATGACTGCTGCTTCTGCTGCTCCTCAAGACACCCCTCAGGAAACAGCTGCTTCCTCTGCTCTTGCTTGAGCTGCCTCTCAGACCTTCGCTGCAGCTGATGCTTCCCTCGCCACTACTCTGGTTGCTTCTCAGAATGCTGTGTAATCTTCAGGTGGGCTAGAGTTTACCTCAATTTGCCTTTCTCCATTGCCACAAAAAAATTAACCCAATTCTTAAGGAGAAGCAGCTGGAGACTCGGGATTCAGTCTCCAGGGACTCACAATAAAGATTGTTCAAAGTAGATGAAAACAAAAAGTAATGATTTTATTAAGTATTAACTTTATAAATCCTATGATACAAGAAACAAAATAATGATTGCTATATAAATCTATAACATGATGTGGCTAATTTTGTGAACTCACATTTACTATTCCACAACACATATAAACCAAAAAAAAATGAATTTAAACAGAGCAGCCCCACAGAAACACTAATAACTCAAGTGTCTCAAAGTTTTCGTGGAGTTCACCTGGATCTCAGTGATAGTCTCTGTATACCAAGTCCAGAAGCTTGAGTAGGAAGAAGCAGCTCCTTGTTCTCTGGCTGCTGGAATGTTCCATGAAAACCCTGCTCTTCCTCTTCTGCAATCACTGTTCTTCAGTCAGCTTTCTGCTTAGTCACCACTCATGTCCATATTCGTACACATATACAGAAAGAAAGAAACCCTGTTAGAAAAGAAAACATACAACTCTGAGAATAACAAAATATAATTTAACTCTTTCCCCTTATTACATTAAAGAACTATTCATTCATCACAGTATTTTAAATAATTCAAAGTATCCAGTTAAAAGAAACCACCATCCTCTTCCAGTGGTCCCTTCTCTGCAACCCGTGCCCCAGACTTCCCTGCTGGAGGGTTAACAATACCACTGACCTGAATCAAAAAGCCTCAGAGTTGGAGAAAACAGCCTGCTGTCTGCTCCTGGCTCAGCTTCTCCCTGTACACAGAGCACATGAGCTCTTTTCTGTTCAACCGCCCTGGCTGCTGGCTCTCAGGCATCTGACCACAGCAGCAAGCAGCAGGGGACCTTGTGGAGCATGCTCAAAGCTGCCATGCCACATTCCAGAAACTTCTGGCTCTAAGCAGCTAAGTCCGCCTAGCAACAGTGACCCAACAGATCTCTTAAAGAGAAACTCTCCATTTAGGCTCATGGGTTACAGCTGCACAGGGAATGGCTGGTGCTACTGCTCCTCCTCTGGATGCCGCTGAAGAAGCGACTTCAGCTGGTGCTTCCCAGGATGCCCGTTGGGAAATTACTTTGACTGATGCTATCTCCACAGCTGCTGTTTCTCCTTCCCCACAGAACACCTCTGCAGCCTCACAGAACTCCCACCCCCCACAGATGCACCTCCCACACAACAGCTTTAAAGAAGACCTTCAGTGCCATCAGACATCAGAGAAGACATCAGAGAAGAGCTACATCAAGGGGAAGAGCAGCACTTCCTTGAAGAAACTCCTTGACCTCGAAATGCTGCTACAGTGAAACCCTGTCCCTTGATGATGACCTCCCAAGATGTCACAGCCAAGATTACCACCATCCCCCACTCTCCTCACCAGAACGATGCTCCAGAGATAATCTCTTACACCAGTTCCGCTGCCCAGGATCCTGGAGCTTATGGTGCATCTGCCTTTCCAAATGCTGGCAAAGAAAGTACCTCTGCCAGAGGGACTAGCCTCCCTTGGAAACAAGCCAGAGTGGCCTCAACATCTCATTGGATGCCCAGTTAGTTGAATCTCTTGATCCTGTTCCCCAAGACCAAAGAAGTGGTACAAGGAACTTCAAATCAGGACCATCAATATCACCATCACCCTGGTAGCCAGGGACAAGATGGAGTGGACTCTGAAGGCCACCATCCTCATATAAGAACATAAGAACATAAGAAAGGCCGTACTGGGTCAGACCAGAGGTCCATCTAGCCCAGTATCTGTCTACCGACAGTGGCCAGTGCCCAGGTGCCCCAGAGGGAGTGAACCTAACAGGCAATGATCAAGTGATCACTCTCCTGCCATCCGTCTCCATCCTCTGATAAACAGAGGCTAGGGACACCATTCTTAACCCCTTTCTGGCTAATAGCCATTTATGGACTTAGCCACCATGAACTTATCCAGTTCCCTTTTAAATATTGTTATAGTCCCAGCCTTCACAACCTCCTCAGGTAAGGAGTTCCACAAGTTGACTGTGCGTTGTGTGAAGAAGAACTTCCTTTTATTTGTTTTGAACCTGCTACCTATCAGTTTCATTTGGTGACCCCTGGTTCTTGTATTATGGGAGTATTTAAACAACTTTTCCTTGTCCACTTTTTCCACATCAGTCATAATTTTATATACTTCTATCATGTCCCCCCTCAGTCTCCTCTTTTCCAAGCTGAAGAGGCCCAGCCTTTTCAATCGTTCCTCATACGAGGCACTCTCCAAACCCCTAATCATTTTAGTTGCCCTTTTCTGAACCTTTTCTAGTGCTAGAATATCTTTTTTGAGATGAGGAGACCACATCTGTACACAGTATTCGAGATGTGGGCGTACCATGGATTTATATAAGGGCAATAATACATTTGCAGTCTTATTTTCTATCCCCTTTTTAATGATCCCTAACATCCTGTTTGCTTTTTTGACCGCCTCCGCACACTGTATGGACATCTTCAGAGAACTATCCACAATGACTCCAAGATCTTTTTCTTGACTCGTTGTAGCCAAATTAGCCCCCATCATATTATAGGTATAGTTGGGGTTATTTTTTCCAATGTGCATTACTTTACACTTATCCACATTAAATTTCATTTGCCATTTGGATGCCCAATCACTTAGTTTTGTGAGATCTTTTTGAAGTTCTTCACAATCTGCTTTGGTCTTGACTATCTTGAGTAGTTTAGTATCGTCTGCAAACTTAGCTACCTCACTGTTTACCCCTTTCTCCAGATCATTTATGAATAAATTGAATAGGACTGGTCCTAGGACCGACCCTTGGGGAACACCACTAGCTACCCTTTTCCAATCTGAGAATTTACCATTTACTCCTACCCTTTGTTCCCTGTCTTTTAACCAGTTCTCAATCCATGAAAGGACCTTCCCTTTTATCCCATGACAACTTAACTTACGTAACAGCCTTTGGTGAGGGACCTTGTCAAATGCTTTCTGGAAATCTAAGTACACTATGTCCACTGGATCCCCCCTGTCCACATGTTTGTTAACCCCTTCAAAGAACTCTAATAGATTAGTAAGACACGATTTCCCCTTACAGAAACCATGTTGGCTATTGCTCAACAGTTTATGTTTTTCTATGTGACTGACAATTTTATTCTTAACTATTGTTTCAACTAATTTGCCCGGTACCGACGTTAGACTTACCGGTCTGTAATTGCTGGGATCCCCTCTAGGGCCCTTTTTAAATATTGGCGTTACATTAGCCGACTTCCAGTCTTTGGGTACCGAAGCCATTTTAAGGGACAGGTTACAAATCTTAGTTAACAGTTCCGCGACTTCACATTTGAGTTCTTTGAGAACTCTTGGGTGAATGCCATCTGGTCCCGGTGACTTGTTAATGTTGAGTTTATCAATTAATTCCAAAACTTCCTCTAGTGACACTTCAATCTGTGACAGTTCCTCAGATCTGTCACCTACAAAAGCCGGCTCAGGTTTGGGAATCTCACTAACATCTTCAGCCGTAAAAACCGAAGCAAAGAATCCATTTAGTTTCTCTGCAATGACTCTATCATCTTTAAGCGCTCCTTTTGTATTATCATCATCAAGGGGCCCGACTGGTTGTTTGGCAGGCTTCCTGCTTCTGATATACTTAAAAAACAATTTGTTATTACCTTTGGAGTTTTTGGCTAGCCGTTCTTCAAACTCCTCTTTGGCTCTTCTTATTACACTCTTGCACTTAAGCTGGCACTGTTTGTGCACCTTTCTGTTTGCCTCACTAGGATTTGACTTCCACTTTTTAAAGGAAGTCTTTTTACCTCTCAGTGCTTCTTTTACATGGTTGGTGAGCCATGGTGGCTCTTTTTTGGTTTTTTTACAGTGTTTCTTAATTTGGGGTATACAGTGAAGTTGGGCCTCTATTATGGTGTCTTTAAAAAGCGCCCATGCAGTTTTCAGAGATTTCACTTTAGTCACTCTACCTTTTAGCTTTTGTTTAACTATCCCCCTCATTTTTGTATAGTTCCCCCTTTTGAAATTAAATGCCACAGTGTTGGACTGTTGAGGTGTTCTTTCCCCCACAGGGATGGTGAATGCTATTGTATTATGGTCACTAGTTCCAAGCGGTCCTGCTACAGTTACCTCTCGGACCAGCTCCTGCGCTCCACTCAGGATTAAATCTAGAGTTGCCTCTCCCCTTGTGGGTTCCCATACCAGCTGCTCCATGAAGCAGTCATTCAAAGTATCGAGAAATTTTATCTCTGCAATATGTCCTGAAGTGAAATGTTCCCAGTCAATATGGGGATAGTTGAAATCCCCCACCATTATTGGGTTTTTAAATTTGATAACCTCCTTAATTTCCCTTAGCATTTCATCATCGCTCTTACTATCCTGGTCAGGTGGCCGATAGTAGATCCCTAATGTTATATTGTCATGGAAGCATGAGATTTCTATCCATAGCGATTCTATGGAACAAGTGGATTCACTTATGATTTTTACTTCATTTGAATCTACATTTTCTTTCACGTATAGTGCCACTCCTCCTCCCGTACAACCTGTTCTGTCCTTCCGATATATTTTGTACCCCGGAATGATTGTGTCCCACTGATTGCTCTCTGTCCACCAGGTTTCTGTGATGCCTATTATATCAATATTCTCCTTTACCACTAGGCACTCTAGTTCACCCATTTTATTATGTAGACTTCTAGCATTTGTGTATAAGCACTTTAAAAACTTGTCCCTGTTTATTTGTCTGCCCTTTTTTAATGTGCCAGATTCTTGGTCATGTGGCTGTTTATCATCGGATCCGGCCCCCTCACCATCCTTTTCTGTCCTCTGTTCCTGACTATAACTATAACTATAACCTGGAGATTCCCTCTCATCAGACTCTCCCTTAAGAGAAGTCTGTGTCCGATCCAGCTGCTCCTCTGCAGCAGTCGGCTTTCCCCCATCCTCTAGTTTAAAAACTGCTCTACAACCTTTTTAATGTTTAGCGCCAGCAGTCTGGTTCCCTTTTGGTTTAGGTGGAGCCCATCCCTCCTGTATAGGCTCCCCCCATCCCAAAAGTTTCCCCAGTTCCTAATGAACGTAAACCCCTATACATGCTATACATGAAAAACCTAAAGCGAAAGCCAGACCAGATCAAGGCAAGTCCTTCAAGTTGACCAGCAAGTGGAATATCAGCAACCACTTTCTCCCCAGGGGCAGCTTCACCTGGCTCACCAACTGGAGGTTCATCCACTGTGCCTGGCTCAATTGCATCCAGCTGAATGCAGCCATCTACCTCAGTTCCTGAGGTACAACAATTGTATGAAGTGTGGCTACAGCAACAAGGCCCTGCCCCACATCCTGGCAGCTGCACCACAATACCATCCAGAACCACCTGGTGAAAGCCATCCCAGCGCACCTGAAGAAGGTCACAGTGAACTCTGCAGTCCTTGAAACTGACAGCCAGCTATGGCTGAACATCATCATCACCAATGAGGAACAGATAAAAATGATTATGGTAGACATCACCATTGCCTTCAAAATCAGGACTCTGGCCTTCTGCAGAGCCCAAGCTCATAAGTAGGTGAAGTTGTACTCCTGGCCAACACCCTGAGGGTGAAGGGCTATGGGGTGGTGACAGAGGCTCTGATCATGGAGCCCTGGGTGCTTGGGACCCTTGCAATGAGCATATGCTGCAGAGCTGTGAAATCAGTCAACGCTACACCCAGCTATGGCACCTCATGGTGTCAAACACCATCAGATGTTCCATGGACATCTACATGGAATACATCATCAGCACCAACAGTACCAAGAAGAATGGACCGGAGCACTATCATGAATCGGAGATGAGATGGGAATTGAAAGCCTTTCCCTGGTCTTCATAAGTTCTGAAAGGCTATCTATACCGTATTTCTTATTCAGTGAAGGTCAGCCCGCTTTCATTACTGTATCAACTTCCTACAAACCACATTTTAATGTAACTTTTGTATGAACAATGTACCTTCTTGCCAGATCGCTTGTATTTTAAACCGTCAAACCTAGTACTCTCTATCTGGGATCCTGCAGCTTATGTTTTCTTTATATCTCTGATATCCAACCAAACTCTGTACCTGCCGATAATCTGTACATTATACCTAGATGTCCAGAAAATCTTTTGTTTAAACTCTGTACCTGATCATTTATTTAAACACTATCTTTAATTTAAAAAAAAGGTAAATCCTTTCTTATCAGTTTGATGTGGTAAATTTTAGTAACCCACCATCAGTTTGATGTGGTAAATTTTAGTAACCCACCCTGATTTGATAAATCTTCCACTTCCATGCAGGGATCCCATATATACACTGCATTTCTCAAAACTATATCTGATCTGGCCTAAACATTATCTAAATATTTAGTTACAAGGGAAAAAGGGGAGGATCAGAAAACCCTCATTGTAATGGATCCCCAAAACCTTTCTTGACTTAATAACAAAGTGGAGTTGAGAAATTAACTTCTTAACAATTAAAAATAATGTGATAGCTACAGAAACGTCTAAGTCACAATAATATGTTTGAATCTATTAATCTTTTAAGGAGATCTAACCAACCCTTTGCTGGAGTTGGAAAAAGTAAAACTGATTGGAAAATCCCTTCTGGGGATTCAGGGAACAATTTGCTTAAGAACTAACAAAGCCATAGGAGCATCAGGGAGGAAATGACTGACAGAATTAATAAAACTTAATGTTAATTCTAGAGATGAAAAAATTGTCTTATTAGGACTTAAAGATAAAATTCAAGTTTTCCAAAAATATGAGAACCACTAATGGAAAAATATTACAAAAATTGAAACTACCTGCTTCACAAATAAATATAGTGCAATAGGAATAAGAATTTAATTGGTATAGCTTGTCTTTACAAGATGGTACTTCATCTTAGTGAAGAAATGATTTCTTCAAAAAATTGTTGACTTTTTAAAATGTTGACTAAAGGCTTTATTCTATAAATATGTACATTTTAATGAGAATATACAATTTCTTGTTTTAAAATATACAGATATTGTATACACACATATATAAATACATACACACCAATGAGCGCATGCAAATCGCCATTAGTTTTGAAATCTCTATGCATAGATTAATTGAAGAAAAAATACTGAAAATTAGGCTTGAAGGAGTAAGGCCACCTTTTCTTTTCAAGGTTAAAGCAAGTCTCACTTCACAGTCACTGGTTATTTGCAAGGATTATAGACTATACTTAATGTACCATACAAGTAGTTTGATTAATACATGCAGTTTCTTAGGTGGTATTCAATCAAATGTAATTTGATAACTGTTCATCTGTAATTCAGTTTGTAAGCAGTTATGCTATTTCTTTGCATTAATTAGTTAGTATTGATTATAAAAATTGATTTTCAGAGTTTGAGTGGTTCCTTTGGTTAAACACCCATGGCTTGTGCATTTCTTCTGTAGAATTCCAGATGTGCTCTTCTCTTTACCGATAAAAAATTAGTCTTTCATAAGATTCACCTTACAATGCCTATTATTGCGCATGCACACAAATATACACAGCCGTAGTTTTATTTGGATTCTAAAAGCTGGGGTTCCTGATATGACTGGAATGTAATTGTTACTGCAATCATACAATAGAACAAAAATTGCATTTGAATATACTCAGACAAGCCTGCTTTATGGGATTTTGCTAGTGTAACCATGCGGCAGAACTGTTCCACTATATGTTGCTGTAACATAAATACATATACATCTCATTCAGTGTTACAGAAAAATGCCTACAAATTACTCTATATAAATTATATCATGTGCCTAGAGAAAACACAGGTTAACCATTTCTATGTTTCTTCATTTGACTTATCAGTTACAATCATTGCATATGATTAACTAAATTTGTGTTTCCCCTTGCACAATGAATTCTCAGCATATGTTATGAGTCAAATTGTCCTCTGATTTATACATGTATCAATCTAGTGATGTAAGTAGATTTACACCAATGGTACTGAAAGTAGAATCTGGCCCTCTATTTAGGTTTTTGGTGCTTTCTTACTTAGGGAACAGCAGCTGAGGATTCTGAGAGACAGTTTATTTACTGCATTTATGTTGATTCCCTTGTATTTCCAGTATAGGCCAGCCTGACTAAATTACCACTATAATTTTAAATTTTTACATAAACATCTTCAGTTCGCCACCTGTGCTGAGGTTACTGGTGCAGAAAAGCTGACACATTTTACCCCAGAGGTGGGTGCACTTTGATGGTTGTGATGTGATTCTACTGTGCAGCCTTTTGAGATTCTCTCTGGATAAACAGCTCTATATAAATGCAAATACCATGCATTCATCCATATTTTTGATCTATGGAATAAGTAATATGAAGATGACCTTAAAGTGAATATTTGCTTACAAGTTACTTTTTCTTTTTTGCCTTACTGTACTTTCATTATAGAGGGTACTCACATTCAAACACAACTATTTTTCTTTAGAAGAATAAGAAAGGCCAACTGTACCTCATTTAAAAAACCTAAACTGATTGTATCCTAATAGTTTGTCTTAGAAATATATTAAGTGTGAAAACAGAGTACAACACACTGGAAATTTAGTCGAATATAGATCCATGAGCAGTTGCTATGTTTTTAATTTAATATGTCCCTCAAATGCCAAGTATTTAAATGAAAAATATTATCAGTCTTATACTAATGTAACTGTGCCTCTTAAGCCTTCTCAGAAGTCACTTGAGCTGATAGATGAGTAGGTTTTAATAGCAACAAAAGAATAAGATTTGTGTGTGCTGCTTAGAGCCAGAATATTTTCAAACAACAATAGTACTGAAATGACAAGTAATGTACAGTTTAGTCATGTCAAACAGTGTGGGTGTATTTGAAGTTGACAAGCCATAAACTGTGAAGTGGTAGCCTTTTTAATGTACATTTAACGTACAGTGATATAACATGAGGGGATAATAAATTCCTTCCTGAATTAAGACTTCAGGGATTATACAGAAATTTCATATTGTTAATCTTAATCTTGCAGGGGAAGTTATACTAGACTCGTTTTGTTCTTAAGGTGTTAGCAGGGCGAACTGATAATATCTGGATAAAAACTGTGAAGATCAAGAAGGAGAGTTGAAGATATTTCCTTTTAAATTACATTGGGGAACAGTAGTTATATTCAGACTTGTCTCTCACGTAGTTTCTGGTAGGGGAAGTATCAATATAGCATACTTACATTTGCAGCACATCTAGACTGGAATTCTAAAAAAAGTATAAGGGAATTAGGCACTCAAATCCCTTTTCAAATGTGCCCCAGGTTGTGTTGTGTTGTTTTGTTTGTTTGATCACAGACTTAACTGTTAGTTACTAGACACTTTCTAAAGAATATGAGTAAACAAGGGGCATGGTATTACGTAGTACCTAATATTGAATTGTAGTGTGATGCAATTTTCCTGGTTAAAAAATGTAATTGGCATAAGGGTGTAATTATTTAATTTGTCTTTGTTGTGTGGGTACCTTTGTCATTCATTTCCTAGAACACGGGCATTGAACAGAACCCTTGGGGATGCTGGTAGGAATGAACAGTCACAGCCACGGAAGGACTAATAGCACCCAACTCATACTGCAAGGGAAGAGGGGTAGGCTCTTCATGGATGCCTGATTGCAATTGATAGGGATAAAAAACAGAGATGAATTTACAATACATCCAGCTTGTATGTATTTGAAATATTTACAAAACAAAGGGGTTGAAAGTATTTACAAATGCAGACATGATCTCTCATTTTCAATGCATAGGCAATACTTAACTTTTTAAAAGGCTTTCATAGTAAAACACAAAATAGACCAGTAGCTCTTAAAAATATTAAGAAAGTATGGCCATTTAATGAATATTTAATTTCCTTTTCTCCCCTGTAGAATACAATTCACCCTTAACAGTCAAGCTTAATGGCCAAACATACTGTTTTTAATCACAAAGTAAAATCCAAGACATTAAGATTCTTCCAGTTTTACACAATAATCTTTAATCATTAAAATTTAGTTCATTGCTTTTAGTAAACAGGAATGTGTTTTCAATACCTAATCAGCACAGATACTTAGCCTTTTCATAGGCTTTGACTAAGTAAAAACTCATTTTTTCTTTCTCCAAGGATCTCTCTCAACAATCATGTCCTTATGGTTCCTCTGGGTCTGAAGGGGTGGGGGGAGGGAATTAAACTTTCTTTTCTAATTAACATAATGAATTTATTCTAAATTGACAAAAGGGTGGTCATACAGCTGTGACTGAGGGAATAAGCCAAATATGTCAATTCAAAAAAAAAAAAACAATCTGTGTTCAGCACAGAATTTCAGATTAATTGTCAGCACAAATAATTATGTAAGTGTAATTAATGTTTAGACTCTGAAGTCACTTGAGTAAAAAGTATGTGCCTATATAGAGCGATAGTGTTGTCACCATTTGTGCAAGTACTGGAATTTAATAGTGCTGTTACATATAATTAAGTTAGCAAGCTGCCTGCTTATCAGCTAAATAAAATGATTAATGGTTATGACCCTGATAAATTTTTGACAGTCATCTCTTGTGATTGTAACAAGCTTATTTGGGGAATGAGGAAGGGTGACCTTTAAAATTCTAAATTAAAAATAATATAAACGAAAAGACATTGGAAGACAATATGACTCTGTTGTGGATAGTACATTGTTGTGCAATTTCTAACATGTAATGTGAGGGAACTATTTGTAATGTGGCAGGAGGATTCAGTATGTAAAAGATGTTAGTGTTGCTATTTTGTTATTGGAAGGTACATTGAAGGTTTGTCTTTACCTGCATAGGTGGCATGAATTTAGTCAGTGGGTGATAGATTCTGAGCATAGTACAGTCTGTGGGTATGTGGTTCATTTTCTCTGTGTTCAAGGTGTAGAGTGTGCAGGCCTACGGTTGTAACATAGGTTTGAGACAAAAATAGTTGAATACTACTTCAGGCTACACTCTATTTTCAAATCTGCCAGCAGGGCCAGATTAACTGGCCTGGGGGCCCTGGGATACCCGCCACCACAGACCACCCCCACTTGAACATCCCCTTCTCCCCCCGCCTGCCCTCCCCCACAGGCTCCGTCACTCTGGCAAATCTTCCTGCCGGGTTGGGGGGGGGGGGCAGCTGGCACATGATGCGGGGGCCTTCAACGCAGCCCCCCAGGGCAACGGGCCCTGGAAGGAAGTGGCGGAGGCCATGCGGTCAGCCAGCTGGTCCTGGCCCCCAGCCAGAGCAAAGAGGGGCTGGCCTGCCCCGCTCCACTCTCAGGGGTGAGCCAGCCGGCCCAGGGGCAGGGCGGGCACTCAGAGCCCAGTCTCTGGCCCCAGGGCCCTGCTGCAGTGCCGACATGGCAGGAGTGCTCTCAGCGCTCCTTCCCTGCCAGCACTGAGCGTGGCCAGATTATCACAGGGGCTTTAAGGGCTGGAGACTAGGGCCCCCTTTTTGGCTGGGTCCCAGGGTTTAAGCCACTAAAGCATCGGTCGGCAACCTTTGCCGGCCCCCATGCCAGTCCCTCAGCCAGGGACTCCTTCTCCCTGCTGGCCCCGGCCCCATGCGTGAGGCTACTGTCCCCTGCTGGCCACGCTCCCCAGTTGGGGGGTCAGGGCCAGTAGGGACAGGAGCCCATTGCACTGCAGCTTCTTTTCCCTGCAGGCCCCACTCCCCAGCAGAGGGGCAGGGCTACCAGGGAACAGGAGCCACACGCCACGGCTTCTTTTTCCCTACTGGCCATGCTCCCCATGAGCTGCAGCACGCAGCTCTTGTGGCCCCAAACTGCGCTGGGGGGTGGGGCCAGGAGGGGAGCGGTGCCACTCAGGATCGGCCCGCATGCCAATTTTGGCATGCGTGCCGGGTGTTGCCTACTCCTGCCCTAAAGTCTCTGCCAGAGCTTGCAGCCCTGTCTGCCAGAGCTTGCAGACCATATAATTTCCACAAGTTATACCTGCAAACATTTTAGAATGTGCACACGAATTTACAAATATCAGATTCATTGCATGGAACCTCATGAGAAGTTGTATGTCACTTCATTAAGCAATTTAGGATTGTCAAATCTTCGTAAACTATTTCAAAATTAACCATATGACATGTACTTTTAAAAAATATCCATGGAATGAGTCCTCACCGAAACCATCATTATCTAATCAAACTCGGTGATTCTAAACCAAGCAATTCTTGTGATGATATTCACAAAAGTTTTATTTATTCATTTATCCACTTTAAAAATGGGAAAAATCTGATTCTGTACAAATTGTAAAACCTCATGAATTCTTTTCCTCACTAGCCCCCCAAACTTTAAAATTAGCAAAGAACTGCACATGAGAAAATGCAGAGAATGGTTTGAGTTTTATGACACTATGGAGGAGGGGATCAAAACTGAACTTCCTGTATAACCAAAAGCTGGTTACAATCTTAATTGTGAAAAATTTATATTTTCTACATAATATGCATGGTACATAACTAAAAATAAATCATGGGCTGATGTATTGGAACATGAAAAATGATGTTATCTGACAATGTAGCTTTTTTAAAAGATTGCACTTTTTAAAAAATTGCTATATTTCTGTTTCTGTCATGATTCCATCTAATAGGCATAAGAAACCCTAGAACAGCAGGAAGTCGAGGCTAGGAAAAAATAATGATGCCTCATCTTTAAAATCCAGATAATGTTTAAAATTACTGTAACACATCTTCTTTTTAGGTGACATAGTTTGTTAAACAACAAAGATGATATGAAGATGACAGCTATGGAATTTAGAAGTATAAAAACTCAAGTAAATAACTTTCAATACTGGATAATTATTTTTAGGTCCTTCTTTTAGCACTGACATGCTGTGGCCCCCTGACTGGAACAATGTGAAACAGTATGGAATCCACATGTTTTTCCAGGCTTCCAGATGGGTGTCCATTTGTGGCTGACAGGTTCACAGACTCAGCCCTCCAATGTTCTCTGAACATCTGATACATGGCCCAATGCAAACATTTCCCCAAAGCAAACCAGACTTTGCAGAGATTCTTAGCAAGAATGAAATGGAGCACTCCTTCCTTTCCTGGCAATTATGCTTCATAACACTGGTCCATCACTAGTTCTTGTCATCAGGTGCCCAGTATTGTTTTGTTACATGTTCCATTCTATTTCTGGAGCAGTTTGAATCATGCATCTTACTCAAAAGCAGAGGTTGATTGGATATAGATTCTAAGGAAGATTAAGTGCTAAGCGAATGAGAGGGGCCGGGCTTCTTTGATGATGTTTTTCACGCATCTAAATTGTTGTTTCTGTCTTCAGCTCACCCACTGTAATCTTTTCCTTTTTTGAACATTAGGGTTATTGCTTGAGTCTGCATTAAGATACTAAACTGTCAGGCACTTCAGTGGACTAAGATGAACACCAAGTATTTCATCCTGTAGTGGAAGAAGTTCTGGATAACACGCAGATCCTATCCATCCTAGATGAGCCCTTTGGGGGTAGTTCATCTGTCTGAAATAACTTTGCTGCCATGAATTTCTTCTCTGGGGACATATTTGTCATCTCTCTAGCTTTCCCTGTGCATGTGGAGGAGATCTTTCAGCCACATTGCAGTGAAGTTATGCAGGAAGATAAGATTATTATACAAATGCGGCAACCTGGAGCAGATTGGTAGGTTTAGCTCATGTCTCTTCAGCATGTGGTTGTCCCACTGAAGTAATATGTTAAAGGATCCTTACTGTCTCGGGTCCTAAATCATTATTCTCACTTGCTACAGCCCCTTAGTGCTATTTTAAAACTTTACTTTTACTTGTTTTATAGACACAGAAACACATAATGAACCACAACATAGACATACATTCACAAGATGGAAATAGCATATGCATAATAAAGTTCAATGTTAATTATGTGTAGAACCTGGGAGAAAGAAAACAGAACCAAGCAAAAACCTTGAACCCGTAAATATCATTCAGGGCATCAATTGTTAATAACTAAATAGAAAAATAAGGGATAACATAACCTCGGACTGTCATGGATTAATACATACTAAACTGCAGAAGTATGAAATAGTTTCATATGTGACCAGCCATCCTCATATTTTTCCAAGTGTTTCTATTAGACAGGGTCACTTCTTTCACCAGTGAAGTAGTAGACAGCTCACTAAGCCAGTCTGTGCATGAAGGACAAATTGCAGATTTCCATTGTCTCAAAATAAACTCTTGCCCACTAAAATAATTACTACAATCTATTTCTTAATGCTAACTGGAAATATCAACTCATTCAGCACCCCTAAAATACCCAAGCTTGGAAAAGAAATGGTAGAAATGCTTACATTTTTTGAGAAAGTGCTGAATATGATGTTCTGGAACTCATGCATTCTTTGACAGGTATAGAGGATGTGTGAAAGGATGGCATGTGGCTGTTTGGCAACACTCAGTGAAGGTTGGATATCACAATCTAGCCTTAAACAAACATTCTGGAATACAGTAGCACCTGTTTTTGTCTAAAGACAACAGAGTCCTGTGGCACTTTTAAAGACTAACAGATTTATTTATCGCATGAGCTTTCGTGGGAGAAAATCCCACTTCGTCAGACGCTTTGAAGATGGGAAAGTTACAGAATGGGAGGAAATTAAATGCAGGGGAGTGTATGACATAGCATCAGGTCAGGCTGTAACAGCAAATCAAAATAGGTGTTAGGATTCAAAACACTGGGGAACAGCACATAGAGGAGGGGGAGGTCAAATCACTTGTTGTAATGCGAGAAAAATCCATAGTCCCTGTTTAACCCCAAGACAACTGAGTCAAATTTGCATATAAGTTTGAGTTCTGCAGTCTCTCTTTGAAGCTGTGATTTGTTATTCATCTGTTTCAACACAGCTATTAACAAGTCGTCAAGGGAGTGAGCAGGGAGATTGAAGTGTTCCCCTATTAGTTTTGTAGTATTGCAATTTCTGATGTCAGATTTGTGTCCATTTATTCTTTGGTGCAGAGACTGTCCTGTTTGTCCAATATATAAGGCAAAGGGGCATTTCCGGCACATGATGGCATAAATCACATTGGTGGATGAGCATTACAACAAGTGATTTGACCTCCCCCTCCTCTATGTGCTGTTCCCCAGTGTTTGAATCCTAACACCTATTTTGATTTGCTGTTACAGCCTGACCTGATGCTATGTCATACACTCCCCTGCATTTAATTTCCTCCCACTCTGTAACTTTCCTATCTTCAAAGCGTCTGACGAAGTGGGATTTTCTCCCACGAAAGCTCATGCAATAAATAAATCTGTTAGTCTTTAAAAGTGCCACAGGTCTCTGTTGTCTTTCTACAATAGACTAACACGGCTACCCCTTTGGAATTTGTTTTTGTCTAGTTCTGTTAAGAGATATATATTTTTGCAATGCAAAATACTAATGAAATTTTTTTATATATATTTTTCCTGTCAATGGTAGGCAATGGAAAGTGCTTCATATACTGTGCTGCTCCAATTATGATTCAGTTCAATTAATAGGATCAACCGAAGTGAAGATAATTCTAACAATTTTGAACTCGTAACCTCTCAATCTAACCATAGCAAAACAGAGAGCAGTGTCACAGTCAAGCTTCATAAATATAAAATTTATGACTAAATGTCAAACGTTATGCATAGCTCAGTGAAGCAAATTAAGATAAATGCAGTTCAGTTGTGTTAACTTTATAGTGCAGCTCTGCTGTCACTGTGTTGTCTCTGTTTTGTTATGATAAAGAACTATAGCAGTTGTGCAACTTTACCCTCTGTATCTAGGCACATTTTTCATGGACTTTTCAATGTTACCCACTACTGTCTTATCACTCATGAATATACATATGCTTTTGGAAGTTGAAAGCGTAGGTACTAATCCATCACCCACTGTTTGCTTGGAATATCACTAATTTTGTATTTTCAGGATTGTTTTATGTTGTTGCTAATTTCTAACAATAAAATTTGTTCTGGCACACAAATATCAAATATTAGGGTAGTTGTATGTAAATTGTGCTGTGTAAACAACTCAGAAAAACAAGGTTTTGTACAAAGTTGCCTTTATGATTTTCATTACATTTGATATCTGACTATTTTGACTTGTCAGACAAGAGGTATGATGACCTTTATTTGTAACTATACAATTAAAATATGGTGTTGTAAAAAACCACAATGCATGATTCTGAAGTCTTTATACAACTGAGTATCTCTATTGACAGCTCAGTATGAAAATAAAAAGCAACCCTAACTCTGTGCTTTGGCCTCAAGAAGTGTAAGCTAAAAATTATTAGAATTAAGGCTATATAACAGAAAAGCATAAGGCTTAATTTTAGAAGTTGGAGTAATTAGCCCAAAACATTATGAAAATAAATTAAACTTGGACTTCTTTCTCTAGATTATAAAGCATTAATATTATGATTTTTTTAAAACTTGTGTTCATGTGTAAACATGAGTCAAGGTGCAGATTCATATTTGATGTAATGCTACAATCTACCAAACTGATCAGGGATGTCAGAGATCAGAAATCCTTTGTGTCATGTTAAAATTGGTCATGTTAAAATTATTCATGTTAAAATTAAGGAAATCTGAAATTAAGGAAATCTGTCTGTTACTAGTTCTGTAGCAAGGACTGTCACAAGCTGTAGTCTTTATTTAAGAACCGAGATCTCTTTTTTGTGATCATTCAATTTAGATTTCAAGAAGGACTAACGCTGCACTAAAATATGCTTCTGCATGTGGTGGCCAGAAACCAACAATCTTGCAAGATTTGAATTCTATGGATACTAATAAACAGAGGGGAAGTGGCATTGTATACAGAATATGAACCACTTGAAAATGTCTGGGGTTAGTTGAACTATGATGGTGCTCTTGGTTGTAGAGACAGCTTTCAAAACATATTGGATACTTTCAAGGAAATTGTCTCTCAAAATTTGAATTTCATTTTACATTAGAGTTAAACGAGTAAACAAGTGCAGAAATAAATTCAGTTCTGTGTTTGTTTGGAGGCTTGTAGTTAACTTAATTGTTTAGATCCATTGCACCATGGTAGTTATTTACTTTGCAATCTGTATTGATTTTTCATTCTGTGTCACTCCCAATATGTTCCCTTGGGCATAAGAAGTCACTGTGCAATGATGCATTTGAGCTTCATCTTTATTTTCTGATTTCTTAGAGAGTAAGAGGTTTTTGCAAAGCCCTATCTTAACTTAAATAGGCAAGGGGAGCACACAGCAGACAGTCAGCTGGCTCCAACCCCATTTACACAATCAATGGCTATGTCTACACTTGCTAAAATTAGTTTGAATTAATTATTTCGAACTAACTAATTTGAACTAATTTTAGTTAGTTCAAATTAGCTTAATTCGAACTAGGAAAAGTTAGTTCGAACTAAGCAAGTGCCATTTATGGCACTTGCTTAGTTCGAATTAGCGATCCCCATTCATTTCAATGGCCGGTTAGTTCAAACTAAGAAATTAGTTCGAATTAACATGGCCACATTGGCTGATTCGAACTAGTTAGTTCGAATTAACCCTTTAGTTCTAATACCCTATTTGAACTTATTAGTTCGAATTAAGGAAGCCCTTAATTCGAACTAACTAAAGCCTGGTGTAACCATGGCTTTAGTTAGTTTGAATTAAGCCTCCTTAATTCGAACTAACTTGCCAGTGTAGACATGGCCAATGACTAATCAAAGAACCAAAGAAGAGCTGTGGCGGGCAGCACCAATGCATTTAGACTTCTCATTTCCTCTACTGTTGAATCAGAGGTCCTTCCTCTGCTAAAGGTGGTAAGATGGTATTTCACTCAGAATGTCCAAAGAGAGATCATGCTCAGTTTCCATTTATTATAATTAGATAACATGAATTTTTTTTCATCTGTGATCTCACATTGACTCCCATTGTCCAAAAAGCAAAAGCAGCACTTTTTTCTGCCTCTCTGTAAAACAACAGTGATATGGGTAATGTTAGGAACTGAAGTTATCTGATCTCTTGTCTTATTTTTCCTTTTAAGTTATTTTATCGCCAATAAAACATGCAACAGAATCCTTGCTGGGCTGGGTGGCAAGTGGTTAGCACCCTTCCAGTAGTCGGGCACCAGTAGGGAACCCCAGCCCACCCACTACACTGGGCTCCAATGTAAGGCCCTTGGAGGAACAACAGTGTTCAGCCACAAATGGGGCTCTCTGAGTTACCCTCCCTGTAAAACTTACTGCTGCTGGTTTCTTTATCCATCTTCCTGGTTCCTGATAACAAAAAGAGAAACAAACCAAACCATCAGACCCAGTTGGGCTCAACATATTAGCTTAATTCCTTCAGGGTAGGTCTGTCATTCTTCCGAGCCTCTCCCCTTCTGAGCTGGGTTGCTCCCTTTCCAACCCTCTCTCTAGCTAGACCAGGGGTCTGCAACCTGTGGCTCCGGAGCCGCATGCGGCTCTTTGGCTACCCCCTTGCGGATCTGGATCTTCCCCGCCAGGGGGACCTTGTGGGCAGTCTGCTCCAGGCCCCCTGCCACCAGGGATCCTGTGGGCAGCTGCACCAGGCTCCGGACTCCCCACCTCCGGACTTCTGTTCTTGCTTCCAGACTCCCCCCTCCTTCACCAGGGGACCTTGCAGCAGGTGCCTTGGCCCAGCTCCCAACTCCCCCCACCAGGAGGCTACACCTATTTTGGCTCTCAAAGCATTTGGTTCTAGAAGGAATCTTTAAAAACGGCTCTTCTTATATTTCGGGTTGCCGACCCCTGAGCTAGACCATGCTCTCCAGGACTGGATGAGAGATGTGTGGCTAGCTGAGCCCAGTACTGTCCTTTAACCCTTTCCAGACCACTGTGGGGTTTGTATACCTCATCACAAAAGAGCTTTCTTTTTAAAAGACATTTAGCTCACTAAAAAGTTGATAATGTGAAATAAGCTACCTAGGAGCACAAATAACATTTAACTTGCACTTGCCAAATCATGCAGCAAACAGCAAGGGTAAAAGGGAAGAAGAAAATTGCCTTTAAAACATGGAATAAGCAAAGAATAAAATCAAGACAAACAGCATGTGCCCAAACTGCTACGGCCTACATGGGAGAAAGTTTGCCAGATTTTCTCATCTGTTTTTTATAGCATACTCTGAACAGAACTGTGGAAAAGGCTTTTACAAAAAAATTAAATTGTTGGAAAAATGTCTATTGGCTTTGATTCAAATAATATCTTTGTATGGGACTAATCTATGCATAACTATAATGCAATGCCTATGCCCTCATTTATTTTTATCTCTTAACAATATGCCCAATCAATAGCTCACAATCACATAGTGCACAATTATATGAGGACAATATTAGATTAGCAACAGATTAAGGGCATTATCAATTCATTTTTAAATAATGCACATGATTTGCCTTGTAGTAATGAATATGATATTAAAACTAGCAAGGATAGCCATCAGTGAAAGGGTTGATAAATGTTTTTTAAATACTAGTACCAATGACCATATTAGCAATAAATACAATGTAGTGCCCTCATTGGTTTTATTGTACAGCCCTGTTCAGTTAGAAAGTAAAATAAGATGAAAATATTAATTGACAATGTAATTCTATTACTCATAAATTAATAACTGGACAGAGGATGATCTATTAGCAGAAATTATTAGTCTGACACTATATGTGAACTTTTTTGTTTGGTCTTAATTTAAAAGGAGTTATGAATTAGCCCCAAAACAGTTTACCTTGATGCTTGTAAATTATATTTAAAATCACAATGAACATACAAACTTTAAAACCAAATTAAGATAGTAAATAACAAACTCTGCCAAATACACCTCTTAACTACTTAAAGAAAAACAAACAAGGAATCTTGTGGCACCTTAAAGACTAACAAATTTATTTGGGCATAAGCTTTTGTGGGTTAGAAACCACTTCATCTAAGGTGGAAGCTTATGCCCAAATAAATTTGTTAGTCTTTAAGGCTATGTCTACACTGGCAAGTTAGTTCGAATTAAGGAGGCTTAATTCAAACTAACTAAAGCCGTGGCTACACTAGGCTTTAGTTAGTTCGAATTAAGGGCTTCCTTAATTCAAACTATTAACTTTGAATAGGGCTTCAGAAGTAAGGCTTTAATTCGAGCTAACTAGTTCAAATTAGCCAATGTGGCCATGTTAATTCGAACTAATTTCTTAGTTCGACCTAACCGGCCATTGAAATGAATGGGGATCGCTAATTTGAACTAAGCAAGTGAATGGCACTTCCTTAGTTCGAACTAACTTTTTATAGTTCGAATTAAGCTAATTCAAACTAACTATAATTAGTTCAAATTAGTTAGTTCGAACTAACTAATTCGAACTAATTTTAGCAAGTGTAGACATAGCCTAAGATGCCACAAGATTCCTTGTTTGTTTTGCTGAAGTAGACTAACACAGCTATGCTTCTGGAACTTGTAATCACATAAAACTTAACATACTTAAAACAAGAATCAGAAAAACATCAAATAATCTTGAAGTGCAAATATTGAGCTGGTTGCTGTGTTGTTTGTACAATCTACCATACATGATATAAAAGCAGAGTTGGTACGATAGTGAATTAAGTTCAGTTGGAAAACAAGTTTAATTAGGATTTGTTAACTTCGAGAGAGAAATGAATAAAAATAGTTAATAAAAATGAAGGCAAGCCGACAGCTGCTAAGGAAGTAAAGACTTTATAACCCTGTGATACAAATATGTATTGCACAATGGGCTGGTCTCTCTTTAAACATCTCTCTTTAAAAATAATACACTGGTATTATAGTTCCTGTTCATGTTTGTGTACAGATGTTTTAAAAATGTACTACTCTTTTCCATTTGACTTGGAGACCACAGTGAATAAGACGCCACATACACATTTGGTGAAACTGGGGACCGACTCCAATTTGTATTAGCTGTGAAATACCAGAGCTGGGAAGGTGCAACCAGGCAACTCCTCCTCACACAAAATACTTACTGGGAATAAATCCAGTTCATTTCCCAAACAGTCATGCCAGGGGGGAGCTTAAGTGTGGGGAGGGAAAGAAGGCTGGCATCTGGCCAATGAGATTCCTCCATGGCCCCTGAATGGCCCCGTCAGTCTATGGGGCTGGGAATTAAGGGACCTCATGTTCTGTCTGAGGATTGCCTGACCTTCATGACAATGCTGAAGTGGAGAGGGATGCTGCACATCTCCACCCTAGAAAATACCCAAGGGTGTTCTTCCCCCCACCTGTCTGGCCAAATCCCCTAATAATTCCCCCAGAGTGAGTGTATGGCTTTTATTACTAGTATGCCTGTGACTTATAGCAGTGATCCTGAACTCTTACTAAAGGTATCCACCCCTTGGATTTTTTTGTTTGTTTATTGCGATCTACATTACATATATGCACCCGCCATCCTGGTACCATAACCCTAATCCTGGACTCGTATAGAGGGGAGGCAGTGAAAAGGAGGAGAATGAACCCTCCTTGCCCTCTCCTTGGGACTGGGCTCAGCTTCTCACTTCAGGTGTTGTGACCTAACATATAGGGCCATAATGCCATTCAGTTTGGCCCTGCCTGGCTGACCCTCCATCATAATTGATGGGGTGGCTGGGCACAACTTGAATGGTACTGTGACCCCATGTGCTAGTTTGCAATGCTCAAAGTGGAGATCTGGGCCCAGTCTCATGTGACATGAGCCACTGCTGCAGTGTCAATATGAGTCAGGTTTGCTATCCAAAGCCTCAGCTCCTTTGTACCATCCTGTAAGAAAGGTATGTTTGACTAGGCCAGGCCTGGTCTTATCAGGCTCTAGATAAGGCAACCCATGTAGGACCTTCCTACAACCCACAGGTGGATTGGGACCCACCATCTGCGAAACATTTATCTACAGAATCATATCATATTAAACCTCTTCCAAGGTACTCTGACTAATCCTCGCCAATGCAGGATTCTTCAAATTTATTGTCCTGTCCAGTTTTAAATAATTAAAGTGGATTGGTTTGAAGAACAGTGAGAAGGATTTAATGTGTATATTCAGAAAATATTAGTGACAGGACAACAGATTTGATTAGGTCCAGTAGTACTCATTTTTACAAATGTGTGGTTAGGATTAGGAGAATCCCTATGAACTTCAATCCAAAATGGCTTTTATTATTTTATTCAAAAAAAAATATTTTTTTTTTGGTAATTTCTAGTTTTACAAATGTGGAATTAAGAATGTTTAATCATTACCAAAAGTGCTATTCTAGGAGACCAGTACTCTAGTCCTTGCTCAGGAAATAGTGATGCAATATCACATCACTATAATCTATTGGATAAAGCTCTGAAAAGGGGACTCAGGAGACTTGGTTTCTATTTCTGCCACTGCCCTGCTCAGTGACCTTGAGCAAGTCATGTCACCTTTCTTTACCTCTGTTTCCCCATCTTTAAAATGGGGATAATGATACTTTTCTCTCCGTTGTAAAGTACTTTGATATCTACTGATGAACAACACTACATAATTAGAAAGCAGGATATTATTTTGGTAGTGAAGGTGAGGGCAGTTACTTTATCTAGTAATGTACAGTCACCGTATAAATAAAGAAGACTCTGACAAAGGAATATGATATAAATAATTTTTAAAACTTTCCTATTACTGTTTTAAAAAATGTAAGACCAAAACCAGAATTTGTAATTTTTTTCCCTTAAAGATAAGAAAACTTTAAAAGAAAAAATAGTAATAAAATTGAACAAGAAATCTCCAGGTGGATATTAAATATGCTAAATGACTGTCTGCTTCCAGCCAACCAAGTACTAATGTTAATATTCTAATAACATCTTGAAATGAAAAAGATAGACTTTTTAAAAGCTATTATGTTTCATGGTGCTTAAACTGAACTTTTTTTAGAATATGCATTAATATACGAGGACACACAACATCTCTTGTTGAGCAGCTGAAGAAAATCATCTGCTGAAAGGTCCAAGTTTAAAGAAACCAACCCTGAATTAGTGAAACCCCCAGGAGTACTTTCCTTTATCTTATTATAATAATTTCACAGAGTAGGTGTTGCAGCATATCTGCAATAAAATCAACTCATGCAAAAATTAATATGCTGATATAACAAGTGGTATTCCATATAAAATAGTATGTTAAATTGAGTGAATGATAAGGTTACAGTCAGAGTTAAGCCTTCAAAAGTCAGAAATGGTAAAGATAAAGTTGCACACACATTCTTAAGACTGACTTCCAAGTCTATATGCATTTCAAAGGTTTTAATCACATGATTAACTAACTCAATTTCTCAAATAACACAATATAAAATCAGTTTTTTCACACATTAGTAACTCCTTATATTGTGTGTCCACGCGCACATGCGTGTGTGACATTATTTTTGTCCTCATATAATTCCTTTTCCAAATCTTATTTCTAGAACTTTGAAAAACAATTTCATCTTTGAAATTTGAAAATCACGATCTAAAATCACTCATTTTAAGTCTATGAGGAAAAACAGGTGCAAAGTCAATTTTTTAATGACATACGTTAGATGGAACAGTATAGTTCAGGCGATAAATATGTTTTCTAAGAGCATGGCAGATAGTTCATGTGTGCTTAATTTGTGCTAATCTGAAACTGAGTTTTGTTCTCTTCAGTGTTTATAAAGAGTATTTGGCGTTTTTGTTTTGTACCTATATTTTGATTACAACTTTAGAGGCAGGATAACCTGACAGATTTGTATAGTACAAAAACCACATGGTACTTTTGTTTTGATTCTTAGAAATAGTGTGACTGTATCATTTCTCCAGTGGACCAAAAGATGTCTTTTCTCAACACTGGTCTCATGTACTGTACATAACTTTAGAAAACTATTTGTGCAGTATTTACCTCCAATTTATATTTTTCTGTTTTCATAAGATGACTTCTTATTTTTGTATTCCTTTTACAGTATTAGATGAATGTCACATTGCTGTGCAGTAGATTTGTCATTTTATACAATTGAATTCTATCCAAGCCGATTCTAAATGATACATTCTGCTTAACATTCATTTGCTTTTTTCATCCATCTTTATAGCCAAACCAGCTGCTTGATGTTTGTTACTTTTCTCTATCATCACTGCATTCAGTTTGTCACAGTAGAATTTCCCATCTGGTGGTCAAACTAAAAATGTGCCCATAAGCCTACATAAATGTATTAGGCAACAGGAAGACAGACTCCACAACATACTGTGCATTAATTCTAGTATTGCAATAGTGAAGAATTATGTACAATATTCTTCATGAGAGGAAGGCATTATGATGCAAGTTATTTTTTATTTCACTGTGTGTGTGTACATATATATATATATTGTGTGTAGAGGAGCAACTTCCTGGTACTTTACGTATTTGAACCATATAATTTCTTGATTAAATGAAAACATGATGAATGTAAACAAAAAGAGAATTCATAATCTGGAGGGACTTAAAACAGCTGAATCATTTCAATTTCATTTTCCACTCAATGTTTTTTATTTAATGATATTTCTTTTTCTAGTCCCATATCACACATGCATGATTATCAGTTAGGTGAATGGCAAGATGTGCCAAACTACAATTGTCTTTTCTTATGCATTGATTTTTAAGACTGTATCAGAGGTGCTAAGAGAATTCTGATAGAATGAAATCATTAAACATAATCTTGCAGATAGGAAAATCAATTCTTGTATTGCTAATGTACAAAATTCTAGAAAAGGCCAACATTTTTATCTGAGAGTTCAAAAAGTCACCTGTGTTCTGGGAAATAAGAAGAAGAAAAAATACTGTTAAAGGGTACATTCTGGATATCAATTTCTGAAATTATGGGTTTGAGATATATTGCTGATCTTTGAGTTCAGTTCAGAGCATTCTTGTTCACATTTTCAGGAAATTTTCTACATATTGGGTGTTAAAACAACTGATTCCTAAAAAGAAAAATTGTATCTCCACTCTCGGGATACATCTATACCTTTTCTCTTAATTAATGAATGAATACATTAATTAATCCATATAACATCTTATTCATATTGTTGAAGATTGATTAAAGTATCTTTAGCTTCTGTACGTCTGGAAATAAATAAATACTAATAAAATGTCTAGTTTCTTGAACAGCTTCACCTTAGAAATAACAATTTTTATGAGTTCCTATGGGGTAGCTATGTCCGTCTAGTTCAGCAAAAACAAACAAGGAGTCTTATGGAACTTTTAAAGACTAACAAATTTATTTATTGCATGAGCATGTGATAAATAAATTTATTAGTCTTTAAAAGTGCCACAAGATTCCTTGTTAATTTTTATGAGGAACTAATTAAGATGGTCAATGGGCTAGGTCTTGATTACTGAGGAAAATTTTCCTACTGTGGAATTATTTCAGTAGGAATTAACCTGACTAACAATTGGGTGCTATTTATCTCCATGGATATTAGGTCCATGCACCACTGAAGTTCCACTTCATCAGTTTTCAAAGCTTATGTGATACATAACTACTGCATAGAGCTTTTGCTGACCCTTGTCATAGGGGAGGACCATCACATCAAACCTGCTCTTTTCTTTCATTCTGAAAGTATAATTTATATCGCATTAAAGGTATATATGACTCTTTACCACAGAAGAAAATACTATCATTTCTGCCACTAAAAAAATTATAAATTATGTTTACCTCACATTCCAGGTAGTTCCCTTCATTCTAGTGGAACTATTGGTGGACTATGGTCGTACTTATTGTAACACAGGTGGCAGGATTTAGCCCTCTGAGATAGTGATCACCTCGCACTTTTAAGGGCACTGTCCAGCTTGCATTGGGAGAAGGAGTAGCACTTTATGGGCACAGAGGAAGAAGAGGCAAGGCTCAGAAGCTGCTGCAAAAGATGGGGGTGGGGGGATGAGTCACTGTGGTGACTTGTCCCCAGAGACTGAAAGGGCTGGGGAGTTCAAAAAGGGCAAGCCTAGGGGAAGAAGCCTCTTTCCCTGTACAAAGTGAAGCAACACCCACTCTCCTTCTTCTTGAGATGGTAAAACTATTTGATTAGGACATGCTGTGATCATCACACTAGCTGCTCCTTTCTATAGGGGCTCAGAAAGATTTTTCCCTCCCCACTAGATTGGCCTAGGTGGAGTGAGATTTTTTTGCCTCTCCCTCTCCTCTTCCCCCGGGGGTTCAGGGGCTATGTCTACACTTGTTAATTTAAGTTGACTTAGTGTGTCTACACTTAAAAATAAAGTCGACTTAAAGGGGAACTTAAAAAGTCAACCTAGAGCGTCCACACTGGATGCCTATGTCGACTTCTAGGGGCTTAGGAGGACCTAGGAGAGGTCCACAGGGGCAGGGGGGCACCCCTTGCCCAATGCCAGGGAGCTCAACCTTTGCCCCATTGTACCTAGGCAGAGGGGGACAGGGACCCTGGCAGGGCATAGGGGCAGGGTGGGCAGGCTCTGCCCTGCCCTGTTGGGGGGGGCATGCCAGGATCCCCCTGTGCCCCCCCCCCGGCAGGGAGGGCATTGGTAGTCGATTTAGGGCTACCCCACGTCTACACTAGCTTAAGTCGACTCTATGGAGTCAACTTAAGTCTTAGGTCTAGTTGAAAGGTGGTGCTATAAAGTCGACTTAATTTTAATTGTCAACTTTATTTTCCTTAAGTCGACTTAAGCAAGCTGCTTAAGTCGACTTAAGGAAACTTTAGTGTAGACGCAGGGTAAATTAAGTCGACTTAAGCAAGCTTAAGTCAACTTAATTTACCAGTGTAGACGCAGCCAGGGAGAGTTTTGTTATGGTAAGTAGGAAAGGCTGTTAGGCTATGATGTCACACTTTATTATATAAATGCTGTGTGGATGTCCAGTGCAGATAATTCAAATACCATGACCAGATAAATGACTTGGATAAGGGGTATCTAATGGAGCTGTTGGTTAAAGAAGTGAAACAGGAAGCAGGGGTGACGGATGTTTGGGGCTTCTATGACTAGTACAACAGGGAGCCAACCCTCCTTTCTATAGTCCACCTCAATCCTTGTTTGGTGGGAGAGGGAATGGTAAGGTCTTAGCAATGGGTTGGCTGGGGGACCTGGGTGGAAAAAGAGGGGAACTAGTGGAAGCACCTGGATAGATACTCAATGAACATGGATTTACTGCACTGTACAGTGCATCTGCTAGTTAGTCCCAGACATCTAATAATAAAGTTCCAGCCTGATTAAAACAATATCAGTTGTCTCCTGTCCTACTTTCAGTATAGCTGGACAAAGAGCAACAAAATGACAAGAGCAGGGAGCGTAGAAAGGCAAGTAGAGTAGAAAAGACGGTATGGAATGGAAAGGAAAACTGGTTTTGATTAGACAAGGATTTTGCACAAAGAATAGACTATAATAAATGGTACATTATATCTGTCTAATTTTTATCTGAATTCGCTAACTTTGCAGATACACTCACATAATTTATGATGTTCACAAAGACCTTCAGAGAGCTCCTAGAATTTAAAAATTTTGCATCTCTGTCTAAATTTGTTTGCACCCAACAAATATAAATGACAGATTAGTACTCCTTGAAATACAGTGTGCAAACCAAGACTGATATTTTAGATCAAGGTGTTTTCAAGAGGCTGTGGTAAACCAAAAGTACAGAAGAGTTTTCAAACATGTTAAATAAATAAAATGCACCATATATTTGAAAAGATTTGTTCTGTTTTTATATACATTGACTGATTTTTGAAGCACAGCCACCAGTACCCTGAGAAACAGTGAGATATAATAGGTCTCTCTATATGTATGGAAGTTTGGTACTTTTTTAAATAGATCAAAAGAAATGTTTCCTTGGATGTGGGGCTGCTGCCAAGAATGCTGTGAAGGAGGAAAAAACCACAATATTCAGCAAAAGATATTCTCTATAATGAGATTACCTGCTAAGAAAAATCTACTCAGGTCAGTACTGTTCTGCACAGTTAGAGTAAATTGAAAGGAGCATAAATGAAATCTCCCCATAGTTCTGGGGTTTGGCGAGGGGAATGCACCCATTTACTCTTTTGTAGGTACATTACAATGAAGGAAACAGTCTTAATCATTAATATTTCAAGAGGTTTATCATCTCATGGATTATTGTAACTTTTTTCCTTTAATTTAGAAAAATAAAAAGCAATCTCTTCATCTTTCTTTCTTTCTTTCTTTCTTTCTTTCTTTCTTTCTTTCTTTCTTTCTTTGTGTTCAGTAGGAATTGGGTGTCCAACTCTTTTAGGTTCGTTGAGAATACCCATCTAAAAGTTAGGAAATGGTGAGTCTGATGGCATATTCCTTAGGATGCGATGTAAGTGCTATAAGTAACCTAGCTAGACTTTAACATCCCAGGGCAAGCTAGATGCACTGGTGGTTAAGGAAAACATATTTTTTACTTTTAAACTGAACAAGTCTAATAGAGGAGATAAATGATAGAATAAATATGGGATATCATCATGTATTTTTGCTGCAATATTAAGGTTAGCTTAACTTACAAGCACAAAATAATCTTTAAACTTCATCTTTTAAACTTACAAAACTATTATAATGGGTGCAGCTGAAATTACATAAATAATAATTCTCAATAGATCAAAACAGTTTTCTATAAAGATATTTGTATTGCACATTTATTCTATAATAGACTCATCAAGGAGATGTCCATTGACTGTTTTCATGGTGGTCTGCAGTCCATAATAAAGATTAGTAAAAGCTCTTTGACCTATTCAGAAATGTCAGGAAGAGGGTGCTTTTCTCATGTCTAAGTTTCTTATTGATCAAAGCTGTTGAGCTGAGGACATATTTCTGTTCTATAATAGTTTTTTAATCCTTCCCTTTAAGTGTGAAAGCATGTCGTATCGATAGATTAACTTTGGTATGGTTTGCTGAGCTGGTAGGAGCCACAGAGCATACACATTGCCCTCTGTAACGACTGTAGGAATATTGTAGATATGCAAGTAGCAAATAAGCCAATCTTTTTTGTGAGTCTGGATCAAACTGAGAGAGGAGAACATATGGAGCACTAGCAAAGATTTCTGACTGCCACTTTTGTTAGTTGATTTAAGTGAAATCGTTTAGCTGCCTCAAAGGGTTTGTGAAGGATTGTGATAGGCTAAATCAAATATATTCAGAATAAAAACCCAAAGAATCAGAGACTCTGATGGCTACAGAAGCAGTATGGATCCCAAAGGTTTCGATCCACATATTAGATTAAGTGGAGGGGAAGTGTAACTACTCAGAACCATGTGGAACAGCAAGTAATTTTCAGTATAAGGAAAGAAGTTACTTAATACCTAAAGCTAAGAGGATTGGGTTTCCTTCTGACTTCTTAGTGACTAGTTTTGTATATTTTCTGGAACTTTCCTTATACTTCATTTATTTCTGGAAGAAGGCAGTCAGGCCTGTGTAATATAAATTGTGAACAGAGAGATTTGGGGTAAAAGGAGAGTACATAAACAGAGCTATTGTTAGCTGAGAGTAGGAACATGATTCATGTATGATCCACAGGAGGATATTCCTTGCCTAGCATATGGTTGCCCAGAGGACACTGCCTATACAGTTGCAGAGACAGGTGGCAGCATGAAGGAAGGTCTCCGAGGGATAAGACCCCAAAAGGGAGAGACTACAAACTATATACTGTATATATGAATACACTATACAAGGCAGGGCTGTTTTCATCTTTCGTTGTCAACTCTGTGTTTTAGCAAGTTTCACAATAATTGGTATTTTTCCTTATAGTTCAGACTCCTGGATTCATGTGATTCCATGAGAGTCTCAGCTTCATTTAAAAAAACATGTTCTTACCCTTATTGTTGTAGCAAAAAACTTGAAAAATACAAATCCTTAAAAATTTTTTCATGATTCTGGGGATTTTGCTCATGATATTTAATACCTGTGGTTGGCAATACTGCACACTTGCAAACTGTAGACTGTAAAACTGATGCTGTGAATTTCTTAATAGTGTAGCTTTTCAAAACACACAGCGGCCCAGACTCAGCCAAACATAGCTGGAATAAGTGCCATTATGGATTTCATGTCTAGTTCAGTAACAGCGTACACTGAGCATAAAATGGACTTGCATAGTAAATTAATATAACTTTCACCTAGTTGACATTCCGCTGGGTTTGCAAAATGGATGAAAGTTATGTGTGAGGGAGAAGAGTGAAGTAGCAGGAAAAGCAATGTACTGGAGAGTGTAAATTAAAGTTGTGGGAGATGAGATTTAATTCCCAGCACTCCAAGAGCCAGAATCAACCCTGGCATAAAGCACAGATAGATCCAGTTAATTTAAATGGGAGTTGTTTCCTTTTATGCCTGGACAGATTTTTTTTCCTGTTACAGAATAGCAAATGGATGGAATTTACACTTATGCTGTGTCCCCACTGCATGACAGATCTCTGTGGGTGTTGTATTACTTTTGTCACTTACACCTTTGTTCTGACCTGCTTACACCACCACCTTTCTCACTACTGTCTTTGGTCCAGCGTTTAAGTAGCTGAGAACTTTGTTTAAAATATAGATTTTTCTGAGGTGAGGCAATAGGTGCCTCAATAAAACTTTCATGTTTGCAGCTGATTCCTATATTTGCCACAGCAAGGTGACAAGGATCTTCCTGCTCCCGGTGCATTCATTTAATTCAGATCTACAGATGTGTAAATTTACTAAATCAAAGGATTAGTCAGAGAAGGGAGACACTTGGGAACAACATTTTTCTCAGGACTATATAGTGTGACACACACATAGATGGAAATGTTTGTATTTCCAATAACACACATTCTGTTAATTTGGCCTTCAACAATCTTCTTTTGGAGTCCATAAGTCATACAACCTGTTTTCTGCATGTAGTAAAGCAAGGGAAAATTTTTATGTCAATGTTACAATTTCTCAGTTAGCCTGTTTCATTTTCTTTGGTATCCCCCAGCAAGGGTGTCTTTCAGCTTCTGCCTGCCCCTTTTAACTTTGGGCATATTGAGTAGTTGAGTTACAAAACATTGCATTGTATTTTGGGAATGGTTTAAATATATCAGGGAAATGATCTATAATAGTGTCCAGAATGGTACAGGCAGTGCTTTTTTCTGGCGGAACGCACCGGAACGGCGTTCCGGCACCTCCCGACAGCGTCGGCCTCCCGGCACGGGGCCAGGATCAGGCTCCGTTGCCGGGGTCTGTCTGCCCTGCCGGGGCCGCGTTCCGTCCCCGCCGGTGCTCCCTCCCAGCTGTGCAGGCTGCGGCCGGGCTGGGGAGATTTAAATCTCCCGCCCTGAGCATGCGCAGATACAGCGTGCTCAGGGCGGGAGCGGCCTGGCCGGCAAGCAGCTCTGCCGGCCGTCCCTGTAGTTCCCAGCCTCCGGCCAGGTAAGGGGGCGATGGAGGGAGGCCTGGAGAGGGGTGGGGGTGGGGACAAGGAGACGGCCCGGGTTAGAGGGGTGGAGGTGGGGACAAGGAGGGACCCCCGCGCAGGCCGGCAGCCCCCACCGCCCCCTCCAGACCCCCGGGGCTGCTTCCTTTCTCTTTTTTCTCTTCCTCTTCCTTTCCTTCCTTTCCTTTTTTTCCCCTCTTCTTTGTCTTCCTCTCCCCTGCCTTCCTTCCTCTTCCCTGCCTTCCTTTCTCTTCTTTTCTTCCTCTCCCCTGCCTTCCTTTCTCTTCTTTCTTCCTTTCCTTCCTTTCCTTTTTTCTTTTTCTCTTCTTTGTCTTCCTTCCTTCCTGCTCTTTCTGTCTGCTTCCTTCCTTTCTTTCTTTTTTTCTTTTTCTCCTCCTTCCTTCTCTTTTTTCTTTCTCTCCCTTCTTTTTTAAAACTTTTTAAAAATTAATTTTAAATAAAAACCTTTCTTAAAATTAGATTTCAATTCCAAATTCATTCCAATTAAATTAATTAAACACAATTAATTAATTAATTCTATTTACAATCACTTTATCTTCAATTAATGCCTATAATTTCTGTCTTGTGAGTTTTCCCCAAAAATTTATTCTGAAAAAGTTTTTCACACGGCTTGAAAATTTTGCACACAAGCCACCAAACCTAGAGGGAACATTGGCTACTAGTTGCGTACACAACAGCAGGCCAGCAGGCTAACATCGGTCAGTCCCACACTCTGGGCCTGGCCGGAGCCCACAGCACCAACAAAAAGTGTGTGGATGCATTACTGCCTGCCACCCAGTACCCAGAAACACAGGCCAGCAGCAGACGTGATAGCTACACATTCACGTTTTTTTCTAATTATAATACGGCCCCCCAACAGTCTGAGGGACCGTGAACTGGCCCCCTATTTAAAAAGTTTGAGGACCCCTGCTGTAAGACCTCACAGGTTGTCTTTCAGTATATTAGCGGCCTGCATAGTTAATAAAACTTAACAGTTTTTACCTTGTATTTTTATTTCTTTGATATATTCAAAAATTTACTGTTTACTGCACTATTTTCAGTGTTATTTCTTTATGACACGACGGACATCAATAGGAGTTCCGGTACCCTTTTTTTTTAGAAAAAAAGCACTGGGTACAGGAATAGAGCTGGAAGGTGGTTAACAGTTAGGGATCAGGTATGTGTATATGTCAATGCAAATGGAACATGGCACATGTTAAAGGGAAAACTAACACCTGTTTTTTGTCCTAGTCAATCAAAGTACAGTACCTTTGCATAATTAATTCATGTTCTTTATCTAATATGAAGAAGGGCTAATGGTTTGAAAATAGAAGACTTAGAAGAAAAGAGAAGATTAGTAGAAAGTGTGCCCCAGAAACACAATACAGTAGCCCTTCAGAATTAACTTTCATAAAATTTCAGATACTGATTACAGGTTTCTTCTTCTATTTTTAACAGTGTACAGTGCACCCACATTTTATAAACAATTCCAGTTGCTATTGATCTCTTAATTATACCAATAAAATTATTTATTATAACAAATTAAATTTAAATAATCTTGCATAAAAATAAAATACAGGAATACAAAATTGTAATGCTGATATAATAAAATATTAACCCAAATCTATGAAGGTGCTGTTTAAGTAGGTCTTTTAGAGTAATTTCTAATAGCCTTTCCTCCATTCTCATGTACGATTTCATTGTAAGTACAGTTTTTCACTGTCATTGCTTCTAATGAACAAGATGTCAGGTCATGGCCCTAAGGTGATAATTAGATGATGAAGGCATGAGTTGGGTGCCAATGTGACCACACAGGCTTTCCTTAATTAAGTTTGTAATTCGCGCTCCTGCATCTTTATGAACTCTCTTCTTATTTTCAAGTGGGGAACAGGTCAAGTACAGCACTGTGGCTATGTCTACACTGGCAAATTAGTTTGAATTAAGGAGGCTTAATACGAACTAACAAAAGCCATGGCTATACTAGGCTTTAGTTAGTTTGAATTAAGGGCTTCCTTAATTCGAGCTAATAAGTTCGAATAGGGCTTCAGAAGTAATTTAGTAATTTAGTTTGAATTAGCCAATGTGGCAATGCTAATTCGAACTAATTTCTTAGTTCCAACTAACCAGCCATTGAAATGAATGGGGATCGCTAGTTCGAGCTAAGCAAGTGCCATGAATGTTGAACTTGACCAAGAGACTTTGTTAAGTCGACTTAGCATGTCCACACTCAAATTTTAAGTCGACTTAGAGGGGACCCTACAAAATCGACCTAGGGCATCCACACTGGATGCCTAGGTCAACTTGTAGGGGCTAGGTGGACCTGGGACAGGTCCATGGTGGCAGGGGGGGCACCCCTTGCCAAGTGCCAGGGGGCTCAGCCTTTGCCCCATTGTACCTTGGTACAATGGGACAAAGGAGGACAGGGACCCTGGCAGGGCATAGGGGCAGGGTGGGCAGGGCTCTGCCCTGCCCTTTGGGGGGGGCACGCCAGGCTGTGGCTGTGCCAGCCACCCTGGCAGGGAGGGCAGTGGGGAAGCCCTGGAGCCCCCTAAGTTGACTTAAAGTTGACTTAGGGCTACTCCACGTCCACACTGGCTAAGTCGACTTTCTAAAGTCGACTTAGCATGAGGTTTTATAAAGTCGACTTACGGAAAGTGCAGTGTAGACACAGAGTAAATTAAGTCGACTTAAGCAAACTTAAGTCGACTTAATTTGTAAGTGTAGGCGCACCTTAGGCTTCATCCATCCTGTCCACAATATACATGGATTTCATCCTGCAGTCCATTTCAAGTCATACTTGTTTAATAAGGGGCCTTATCTCAATACATTTATTTTTTGGGGGGATCAAGTAAACAACTTCAGCAACTGCACTTCTTAGTAGTTCATGTGCCATTGGGGTGTTGCCATATGTTAAAACATTTGTTTGTTAAATAGTTATAAACACAAGATTCTACAGTTCCTTATCCTTCCTTTCTGCATTGCTTGCACCCCTGGCCCTGGGATAAAGATCTTGTTGCAGGAGAGGAGAAACAATGTTTGCAGAAGCTTCTTGGTAAAATGTTGATGGCACATACCTGACAGGATGTGGAAGCAGGGCTTTAACTTTTCATCCTAATTTTCATAATTTTGAATAGCTTAATCAAGTTCCCTCTAACTCTTTTTCTTCTCTCATATATGCTTCACTATAGCCATACGTACCACTTTGTGCTGTGACCCATTTTCTATGCTGAAGGTTCAAAGCACCCATTGTAATGTGTCTAACAAAATCCATAACTTTTATTAAATAAAGTAGATGTTTCCATAGAATAACAAAGATAAAAAATTGCTATAATTAGATTCCAGGCAGCTCAGAAGCTGCTCTTCTAGACATAAGTCTCCAGACAAAGCCATATTCTAATTAGTCTACAATGCCAAGCAGTTTAGAATTTAAAAAAAAAATAAAAAAATAAAACACTTTGCCATGTTTTTAACCCTAGGCACTAATAGCCACTGGGAAAAGAGTACGCGCATTTAATTATAATTAAGGCATGCAGTGTATTACAGAACACATTTATACCTGTTTGTTGCTTTATTATGCAATTAATATCCATTGTACATCATGAGTTATGCAAGAAGAGGTCATGTCATTGTTTTAAAGACACACTTTCATGGAAACTTAGGTGCTGCAGTTAGCCATGTTAGTGGTTTGATATGTAGTGCACTTCCCTCAAAGGCAAGTAATGAATCCATGCCACTCAGCATCGTATAAGTAGGAGATCGCTGTTGGAGTCTTTCAAATGAGATGTAAAACCAATGTCCTAACACTGAGTGGTCATTAAGAGCCCAAAGAGTTATTACATTAATCCAGTTTTGTCACCAAATTCTAGCTTAGGTAATATATCAATGTCCCCTCCATGATGGAATGGTGGGACTTTTCACTTTCTGCCCTAAATCTTCAGCTGATGGTGCTGTATGCTGTACAAGAGCTGCTATATTGTAGCCCAAAGCTGGCTGAATTTCCTGGATGGAAGTGAGAACCCCCTGCTTTCTTTGCTCAGCCAAGGAGGCCAGTGTGTCATTTCTTCTGCTGTGGAGATAGCTATTCATCTGACAAGTTCCAAAGGGGTAGCCATGTTAGTCTAGTCAAATCATCTGAATGTGCCAATGTAAAAGTGACTATATCTTGTCCCTTCTAAGTAGCCAGGGGAGCCCTCATCTATCTATCTATCTATTGGAAGATTTTGTTAATATTTCAGAAACGTTGCTTGTATGACCTACAAAATACTGGTTGTTATTTTGTTAGTATTGATAAATCGGGTAAGCTTAACTTTTTATTGTCCAAACAGGAAATGTATTGGGAGCTGGTCTATAAAAAACTAAAGTGACAAGTTTAAAATGATGGGGTTTATACTAGTAGTTGCCTTAGTACTTAGCTGACATAGTATTTGGTTTGCAAAACCACTTGGTAATTCAGTTATAGACTTTTCTGTTATTTTGTATTCCCTGTTCAGAAGGAGGAAGGGAAGAAATTCCTTCAAAGGTAGTCATAAATTTCACACCTAAAATATTACATGGATAAGCACTCTCTGAACTCTGGCCATATAGTAAATTATCCACTTCTCTATGAGTTGAAAGCTCCCAGCCAGTTTGTCTGTACCAATTGCCTCCTGATCAATGCTAGAAAGTAAACCTAGAGAAAATCCCTGTGGCTGTGCCTGGCATTAGCTAGTCTCTTTCGGGGCAGACAGCCAAGAAAGGGAAAGGCACTAGTCACAAAGATATGCAAAGGAAGATGTGAACCTATTAGGAGTATAATTCCAAAGGGGTAGCCGTGTTAGTCTATATCCCACCTATTATAGTCATAATTCACCAGATTCCAAAAATCTAATTCAACATTGGATATATGAATAATTTCCCAAATTCTTACACTCAGATAACAAACCCCCCAAAAACCCCACCTTCCCACACTCTAGTTTGTTTTGGTAGTGTATCAATTTTTTTTTCCAGCTTGCTGCTACTCTAAAAGCATAGCATCAGAAGGCTTTTTTCAGCTGATTCCTAAGAAGAAGCCTATCAGAAATTCAGATTTTACCATCAATTCAAAGCAATTGGGTTTTTTGCCATTTTTTCCTGCTTAAACGGCTCAATATTATATGCAAAATGCCAAATTTTCCCATCAAAATGTAAGATCTAGTCTTTCGTTTTGGGAGTAGTACAACTAGAATGATAAGCCTTCCCATTCACTTCAATGGCTGGTTAGTTCGAACTAAGAAATTAATTCAAACTAACATGGCCACACTGGTTAATTCGAACTAGTTAGTTCGAATTAACCCCTTAATTCGAATACCCTATTCGAATGTATTAGTTCGAATTAAGGAAGCCCTTAATTCGAACTAACTAAAGCCTAGTATAGCCATGGCTTTAGTTAGTTCGAATTAAGCCTCCTTAATTTGAACTAACTTGCCAGTGTAGACATAGCCCTGAAGTCTTACAAGGATGAGGGATGAAGCAAACAGATTGAATGCCAGCTTGGAGTGACAGGTCATCAGCTGATTCCCCCTTATATTCTGATGACAGAACTCCTTGCACTTATAAAAAGTGGAATGGATAGAGTGTTTTGAACCCACTGAAATTTCCTGTCCCTGTAGAAGAAGCAGTACATGTAGAGAATGAGCTTTTTATACTTAATTATTCATCTTTTTATACTTTTAATTGTTACCCATTTGCTTCTTACCTTCAACACTGAAAACTGCTCTTTTAATGCTGTTAATTAACATACCTATTTTGGGTGCCTTGTATATCCAAAATATATTTGAAACATTTTAGTCATTTTTTTAAAGAATACCTCTCAATCATGCATATTAATAAATATTTTTAGACGGTTTAGATTAAAGAATTGTGTTGAATTTTCTAAAAAATAAATGTAAATAACATTTAACTAATCTACAGTTATATTTGGGACACATAATTTATGAGGAGTTCCGTGGCATTTTTAAAAGCTAACAAATTTATTTATTTAAATAAATATATGTGTTAGTCCTTAAAAGTACCACAGGAGTCCTTGTTTGATTTGCTGATGTAGACTAACACATCTACCCCTTTGGAAATATTGATCTTAGTACAGTTCATAATGTATCTAGAAAAAATCTTGGAAATGGATACTAAACATAATATAGAATTTAAAATTGATTTATCTTATTCTGTCAATGATTTTATACCATTGCCTTGCTTTAAATGACACACTGTTTTATTAAGGCTAGAACACAGTTTTGAGTACAATTTTTGCAAAGTTACTATGTTGGTGTATTGAGAACAAAGCTCAGAATAAGCAATCATTGATTTTTTTTTATAGGTCAAACACTTTTAAAGTGCTAAAAAGTACCATTGCAGGGGTCGATGCTACTTTACTATCAGAGTTACCATATAAAGATTGGTGACTATACAAATGCTCTGGTCATTGGACAAAACTTGATTGATGCAAGATGATAACCTGATTCACCGGCTGACTTTACTTTGTGGAAGAATGCAAACTATATCTCTACTTCCTGGCCCTGTGGATAGTTATTTACAACAGTAATGTGTAAGTCAAATGCTACCAGGGCTGTAGCCCCTATAGGTTCTGCTGACCCGATGTAGGCACTGGTGCTGGGGGGGGGGGGGGGGAGAACAGGGGAGAACCCTGAGGCCAGAGGCCACAGCAAGCTACAGTGCTTCCACACTGCCCCGGGCTGGCTGGTCTCCTAGGGGTGGTGCAGGCTGGCACTTGTCTGCTGTACTCCAAGGGCAGGGCTGGCCATCTCAAGGGGGCGGGCCTGCCCCTTGGTCCTTGAGTACGAGAGCCATGCATCGGGGAGCCCCAACCCTTGAGGCAGAACAGCCAGTCCACTGGTGGGGTGCGAGGGCAACAAATGACTGTGGCCTGCAGCCCCAGGGCCCTGTCCTGCCCCACCCACACACCACCATGGCGTGGAGCGGGGAGCCCTTAGGAGAGCACGCAGGCCGCAGGCAGGGGGAACCCGTGGTGGGACACCAGGCCAGAGGTATTAATTACTACACAAAGACAGAAGGAAATCAAGTCCTTATTGTCTGTAAGAGATGGGTCTGAAAGCAAACCCTGGATCCAAAAAATATTCAGACTTTAGGGGAAATCTGGATCTAAAGTTTGTGGCTCAGGCCCATTTTCTCTGCAATTGCTGCCACTGTTGCTCTCTCTTTGTTACCCTTGATATGAACACTCCTATAGAAATTTGTCTGGGTCTTTGGAACTGATTTTTTTTCTGCTACAATTTAAATAGTTTTCTTTTCCCTTTCTTTGAGCGCTGTGTTTAAAGGAAATTTATTTGGGGAGTAGGTGAGGTAAAACCAAGATTTCTGTTTCCTCTGCTCCTCACATCACCCTTCATCCTTTTTCTCCAAACTTTTTTTTTTAATTCTCCCTAAAAAAAAGACATTTATTATTGTTGTGCACTCTCAAATGTTGACAAGAAGTTGTGTTTGTCAAGGCTGTTTCCCCACTTTGGGTGCGTCTACACTTGTAAATTAAGTTGACTTAAGCCTGCTTAAGTCAACTTAATTTACTCTGCATCTACACTACAATTTCCTTAAGTCGACTTTATAAAACCTAGTTTAAAGTCAACTTACTGGCTAAGTTGACTTTATTAAGTCGACTTAAGACAGAGTGGATGTGGCTTAGCCCTAAGTCGACTTAAAGTTGACTTAAAGGGCCCCCGGGGCTGCCCCACTGACCTCCCTGGGTGCCTGACACAGCCCTGCCCACCCCGCTCTTGTACCCTGCCCTGTCCTGCTCAAAAAATGCTGAGCCCCCTGGCACTTTTAAAGGGATGCCCCCCCACCATGGACCAATCCCAGGTCCACCTAGCCCCTACAAGTCGACTTAGGCGTCTAGTGTGGACGCTCTAAGTCAATTTGGCAAGGTCCCCTTTAAGTCAACTTAATTTTTCAGTGTGGACATGCAAAGTTGACTTATTTGGCCAAGTGTAGACATAGCCTTTGAGTGCAGAAGGTAAGGGCCTTCAAAAGGCTTTAAAAACTACTGGTCCGAGAGCCTTTTCTTAAAACTCTCCAAGACTACCAATTTCCTGGCCTTGGAGTGGTATTGCTGCCACCACCCAAATGCAAAACCTCTTGAAAACCCAGGAAGGCACACTTGGGAATTCCTTCCTGCAAGGTACCCTCAGGTGACCTTATTCCTCCCTCAGGAGAACAACTGAACCCCAGCTGTGGTATCAAGTGAAAATGGAGTTGAATCCTCTTTAGTAGTTGACTGCGCAGTCTGAGGCACATGTACAAAAAACCTCTCGTCTTTTAGGACACAGAAACAAACGTGTTAAAAGGATAAATGTTCCTTAATTAAAAGGACAGCTAAGAAACACAGAGAGTTGCTTCTCCGGGATTTAACTTGGGTAGTTACAGGATTGGGGGTGGAGGGGGCAGGTACATGTGCTCAGCACAGAGGAAAAAAGAACCAAAACGAAGTAATACCCTGAATGCGTCTAGCTACACATTCCGTGATCTACTCATGCGTACTTGGTTACAGATCTGAGCCTTTCCTAGACCCGTATGTTGTTGGATTCTCCAGGTCTGGCTTCCTCCTGCTCCTTCCAGGAGCTCTGCTGCCAGCAACACAGGAAACAGGCAGGGCTTCTGCTTCAATTCAAAAACCTGTACTCTGTTTCTACTGGCTCTCTTCGGACTTCTCTAGGATTCATTTTCTAGAGTGTTTCTAGAGTGTTAACCCTTTCTCTCCCAACATTACTACAGTGTTAAAACTGACTGATGATGAAGCTTTATTACAGTTCAGTCTATGTGAAAAAACTCAGTGTTAAAGGGCCTGAGATACTGGCAGGTCCAGAAATCGATAATACTTAGTTTGACTCATCCTGGTCACTAGTAATTTGTTACATCAATAACCTTGTGTGCACTGTCAAAAACAGAGTACACTAAGTCAGACCAAGGCTTCTCTTACTTACACCTGCTACCAGTGTCAATAACGCTGTTTATTCTTTCTCTGAGAAGCCCTTGGAGACCAAATTGCATCATGTGAAGTTTTGGCTTATACCTAGAACATTCTGCAGGAGGGAATTTGTCCTCATTTATTTATTTATTAAATGTTGGGACTGAGTGGTCATTGCCCTCCCACAAGTGACTATTGCTGAGGCCTTTCTGGACATTTGCTCCCAGGGTGAATCAGTTCCCTGGGCAAAAATAGTGATCACCTTGCAAAGATTCAATACCAATGATGGAAAGGAAAAAAACAATGATTGGCCAAGGACAGGAAAAGTAAGTTTATTAACACCTAAGCTATACAACTGAAAATGCAGGAAACATGCATACCATGGTGATGAAGACCATATACTTGTATGGAATGGAAGAAGGGGGGAGCCCACTTGCATATAACATAACAGACTCTGACGCTGAGCCAAATGATCCAGATAACATCTTATATCCTCAATGGTTGGGGCAGAACTCTTAGTTAGTCATCTGAAGAGAGGAAAAGGGAAAAAGGGAAATGATTTTTAATGTCTGTTTTTTATTTATTTTTCTTTTTGCATTAGAAACAGCAAAAAACCCCTATCTCATCAGGTTCATTCCTTTTTGTGATTCTTTATTGTTATGCTGTTATCGATCTAGTGTGGCAATGCTGGTTTATATGTTGTGATTTATTTATTTAGTCATTTGTTATACTGAGAGGCTGAATCTGTCCTTTGTGATGTTTATTGAAGTCCACAATACCCAATTCCTAGCGGCAAATGTATTATAAATCATTGTTACAGATAAAATGTAGTCTAAATGTTGTAATACTACAAAGATGAAATTTGACATTCTCTGCTTTTGTTAATCTAGTCTGTCGCTTCCGTGTATGAGAAGACTTTTTTTCTTTGCTTTTTAACCAACTATCTAAAGAAATTAAAGCTAAAATAAATTAGTGTATCTTATAGACTCAAAAAAGGCAGCAGATTCAAGCTGGTCCACATTAATTATTTTGTTTTTATTAAATGTAATTTTCTAACTCTAAAAAGGATAGAGTCTAGGGCTTGAAAAGAGGGTGAGGATTCTATAGAAATTAGTCTGTTGTTAAAGCTTTCATTACAGTATACAGAAAAAAAGAAATACAAAGAGTGCTAGATTTGGAAGGAATAAATAAGGAAAATGGTGCAAGAATTATAGAAAGCTAAAGAATAACAAGTTAGTAACCAAAGAAAGATATACAGTGATGAGTGAATGTGTTAGATTTAGGTTTTCAGAGAACAGTAATGAAATCAAGGAGTACAACCAAACTATTCTGGGAAAGCCAGGTATGAGCTTGTTTTTTAGATTTCATTCAGTTCAAAAGATTGTTTCACATAATCTTTAAAAGTATAAAACGATGTATACAGAGACTTACCTTGTGGAGACTAAATTCTTTAGAATTAAAAGGTTTATACAGCAGTGTCACAACCTTGGCTCTGTACATCTGCAGATTGCATTATAATATACAACATCCAATCATATAGGTGAATGTGAGTAATAAAACCTAGGGCTCATAAACCGTCTCAGACTATGTACCTGTGCTGCATTTTAATATGATCTCTCTACTTTCTGTATCATTAAATCTGACATACCAAATTTTATTCCCTTTAGCCGTGTTGTTAGGATGACTGCCCACTAAATATAAACCTAAGATGACTTCACCTTGGTACTGTACTTTCTTTGCTTCAATTAACTTTAGTACTTACCCTGTTTCAATTAACTTTGCAGCATGTGTTGAAAAGGTCCTCTTATTAATGTGAGATATTCTGTTAAGGAGCATATTTGGAGGGTGCACAGTGGTACAGAAATGCATTAAAGAAAATATCCGTCTTTTGACAACTGGCAACAGTTAAAGGTCCAATTAAATAATCAAAACAAAGTAATATTGTACACGACTTCTGGTTTAAAGAAGGGCTTTAAAACCACTGCTCTTACTTAGCCTTCCAAAGTCAGTCTCTATAAAGATATCTCCTTGACATCCTCTATCTATCTATGTTGTTCCTGTGTATCCTGTTTATAAGAATTGGACTGAAAACTCCTCAGGACAAGGACCTTGTCTTTTCTGTGTTTGAAGTGCTATGTAAATATTAATATTCTTAGCATGCACTGTTCACCTCAGATATCTTTAAAATGAAACTAGATACCATTAGAATGAAGAATCCAAATATCTGTCAGCTCTTGTGCTCTGATCAGGAGGTAGGATTAAGGCTTTTGACTTGAAGCAGGAGTCATTCAAGAAATGCACAGTGAATGTGGAAATATGTCAACCAGTAAGTGAACCAAGCATGAGAAAATGAGGGACAGCTGAAGGATAACCAGATCATGAACTGAACAGATGCATTTTTCCCTGAAACAAAAAATGAAAAGATCTAGAGAATTAATGAATTGGAATTATTTGATTTCCATCTGATAGTGAAACAGAATTCAGTCATTGTTTGTTTTATTTTTAATCACAGTAGTAAACAAATATTACTAAGCCTTTCTGTTTGGTTTTGTCTTAGTTTTTTGCTCAGTTTTTTCCAAAACCGGACTTTGATCTTGCTCCTCTTGAGCTCAATAGGAATTTTGACTAAGATTTTGTGGTGTCTAACTTGAAAGGCCTTTAAGGAGGATTTAGACTAATAGACTATAAGGTTAGAAGGGACCAATATGATGATCTAGTCTGAACTCCTGAGCAATGCAGGCCATAGAACCTCACACTCTTATAATAAACCTCTAATTTATGACTAAATTATTAAAGTCTGCAAAACATGGTTTAAAGACTTTAAGGTACAGAGACTGTACCTGCAAGTGAATTGTGCCCCATGCTAAAAAGGAAGGCAAAAAACCCCCCACAGCCTTAGCCAATCTGCCCTGGGGAAAAATTCCTTCTTCACCTCACCTCACCTCACCTCACCTCACCTCACCTCACCTCACCTGAGCATGTGGGCAAGACTCACTAACCAGACATTCAAGAAAGAATTCTTTGTAATAACTCAGAACCTGCCCCCTCAAACATCCTATCTCAGGCCATTGAAATATCCACCACCTATAGCCAAAATCAATCAATTGACAAACTAGGCTGTCCCATCATACCATCCCCTCCATTCATTTATCAAGCTCATTTCTGAAGCCAGCTAATTTTTTTGCCCCCACAGCTCCCCTTGGAAGGCTATTGCAGAACTTCACTCCTCTAATGGTTAGAAACTTGCATCCAATTTCAAGTCTAATCTTCCTGATGGTTAGTTTATATCCATTTGTTCTTGAGTCGAATTGGCATTGAACTTAAATAATTCCTCTCCCTACCCGGTATTTATCCCTCTGACGTATTTATAGAGACCTTCTTTTGTTTTTGCTAAACAAGCCAAGCTCTTTAAGTTTCCTCTCATAAGGAAGGTCCTTGTTGCCCTTCCGTGCACCTGTTCATTTGATTTCACATCTTTCTTAAACATGGGAAACCAGAACTGCACACAATATACCAGATATGGTCTCACCAGCACCTTGTATAGGGTACTAAGATCTCCCAAATCTATATGCAAATACCTCATCTGAGGTATCCTAGGACTGCATTATCTTTTTTTCATGGCAACATCCCATCAGTGGCTCATTCTATGATCAACCAAGACACCCAGGTCCTTCATCCCTTCTGTCACTTCCAACTGATACATGCCCAACTTATAGCAAAAATTCTTATTAGTCCCTAAATGTATGACCTTGCACTTTTCATTATTAAATTTCATCCTATTCCTATTGCTACAGTTTACAAAGTCATCCAGATCTCCTTATACAATATCCTGATCCTTCTCTGTATTGGCAACACCTCACAAATTTGTGTCATCTGCAAACTTTATTAGCACATTCCCTCACTGAAAATCAGGCCGCTTTCTTATAATTTTTGGCCCCAAAAATGGAAGTACCTAGAATTACTAGCCACTGTTTAAGTTTCATTGAGAGGGAGCAGGCTATTTCTCAGGGGCACTGACATGGGGCAGTAAGATCCCAAATGGAACAGATTGGCTGCTGATTAGAGGGTCCCAGAGCTGGAACACAAAGTAGAAGGCAGGCCCAGGTTCTCCTACCAGCCACTGGAAAGTTGGAACCAGCAAGGCAGTGAATGAGAAGACTGCCTGAATCCATTTGTAAGAAGAGATTTTGACATCCTGAAAGGAAGGACATCTGTGACTTAGCTAGTGGGCTAAGTCATGAACACACAGTAGTTGGTGTTACTGAGAGCCAGGAAGAGAAGGCATGGCATGCAGTGAGAGGCAGAAAGGAGGCATTGGACCTGGAATTATTTATTACCCAGAGTGACTGGGAGAAGGCATACTAGTGATGAGTAGCCCCTGTGACAGGATCCAATTGTGCAGGCTCTTATGTATTTACTAGTTCCAAAGAGGTGGCTGTGTTAGTCTAGGTCAGCAAAACAAACAAGGAGTCCTGTGGTACTTTTAAAGATTAACAAATTTATTTATTGCATGAGCTTTCATGACAGAAAATCCCACTTCGTCAGACACTTTGAGGGATTTTCTCCCATGAAAGCTCATGTGAAAAATAAATTTGTTAGTCTTTAAAAGTGCCACAAGACTGCTTGTTTGTTATATATTTATTGACTCTTTTTGAAGTCAGTGGAATGCCAAACAAGGGGTTCCCTTGCAGGATTAGAGCCTAAGGCATTTTGCCAAAGGCAGTTAGCGCATGTATAACTACGATGTACACATGATGCTGTACTGATGTATCCCCTCCTAATAGAGATGTGGCCTAGTAATTAAAGGAGAGGGTTAGGAATCAAGTATTTTTTCTCAATTCCATTTCTGACTCCAATTTGCTGTTCATGGTAACCATGGGCAAGTCATGTAACTGCTCTATGCCTCCGTTTCCCTTCTGTGGAAACTTACCCCACAAAGCTGATATGAGAATTAACACCTTTGTCCTAACAAGGCACTGAAATAGTATTGCTCAGCAATTTTCTACAGCAAAGGTCTTCTGTACCACATGCTATGATTAATTTAACCTCATGGCTTCTACCTTTCAAACTTCATCTTCTGAACACTGCCACTTCTTTTTCACTACCAGCCACACAACTTACCCTACCCACCATGAATCTCCAGACTATGCTTCACCCCAATCCATTTCTCCCTCTCCTCTTCATCTCCCAGCTGCTGCTGTTCTTCCATTGTGCCGAGCTTATTCATCATCATCTGTTTTCAAGTTAGCTCTACAGGCTTCTTCCTAAGCACCTCCAGCATGAACACCATTCCAATTTTATTTCTTTTTTTCTTACAATCTCCCAACTTCTCTTCCAGCTTTGATCTACAGCCTTCCAAATTCCATCAGGTGAAATCTAGCTATTGCTAATTTATTCAGGAATGGGGTGATAGTTTAATGTTTGCTGAGTTGTCCCAAAATTCTTGAACACAAACAGCTATACAAGTATGGCAGAATATTACAAAGATAACACTAAGATCTGTGAAATCACAAGGTCTCCTGTGATGGGCTGCTTCTCAAATCTGGTCCTTCATGCCACTGTGACCCTTTAACCTCCACTCCTGAACCCTGATTGCTTTGCCAGGTGACCACTCACTCCTGAGGCAGTCCACACCAGCCTTCTGCGTGTAACCAGCTCCAGGCAGTGGGCATGTGCTTTGCAGCCACACATGTGACGGTCCCCAAGCGAACACCTCTGGCCCTTAGATGCCGCAGTGGGAACTTCTGTCTTACAGGGATTGGGATTCTTCTCCGATCACCATAAACTCATGTCCATCCATTTAACAAAGAAATGGATCGTGCCCAGCCTCCCTCACACATGCCTTCTATAGTTCACACAGCTTTAGATAAAGCAAACTCAAGTTTATTGATTGGGATATGATTTTAAGTGAGTATATAGCAAATCCATGCACAATCATTTTAATAAAGCAGTCAGAAATAACCACACTCAGATAAAATATATAAAAACTCATGTTAACTATTAACACTGTACAAGGTTAATCACAAGATCTGGCTAAAGGATAGTTTAGCAGCCAGTCTCTCTGCCTGATCCCAGTTGGGCAGGGCCCAATTCTTCTTGGAGATGTTTCAGGGTGGAGTTTCCCAGGCAAAAAGCCTCAAGCCGTTAAAAGTAACTATTTGTTTCCAGACTCCCTCGGCCCCCTCCCTTTCTGGGCAGAGGTGATCTCTTTGGGTTCATCTATACTGGCAAATGAGGTTGACTTAAGGGTGCTTAAGTCGTCCTAAACAAAGCTGCGTCCACACTGGGTTTTTATTAAGTCAACTTAAGCATTTCCTTAAGTCAATTTAAGGAAAACTTAAGTTGACTTAATAACACCACCTCTTTAGGTCAGCTTAAGCCTTAAGTTGATTCCTTGATTTGACTTCAGGTCAGTGTAGACCAGGATTAGTGCTGAGTCGACTTTATTAGGTCAATTTAATGGCTATATAATGTGTAATGGCTATCTCTGCTGTTAAGTCGCCTTAACAAGGTTGACTTAAAGTGTAGCCACTTTGTTAAGTCGACTTAACAATGTCGACTTTAAGTTGCCTTAAAGTTGACCTTATTAAGTCGAATTAACAAAGTCGACTTAACTTTTCAAGTGTAGACATAGTCTTTGTCCTGTTTGAGCCAAACCATCTAATTTGCATTACCTTTGTCATGTAATTCTCCAGTCTCTGTGCTAGAGAGGAAATCCTGAGGGTTTGTGTTATGTAACATGCTCCACATCTGTACACATACGTGATGCTGCCCAAAGCATGATACCATAATAATCCTAAAGAATAGGTTATGAGCATTCATTAAAGAACCTTTTATAGCATCACTGGCATCAGATCATACAATCACAGTGCAAAAGTGAACCAAAAAATCATATATATGCGCAGATGTGCATCCCGTGACATCTCCATTATAGTATGATGATGTATTAATGCTCACAGGGCCAGCTTCTGTCAACTTATTCTGTGCTAAGTGGTAAAAAACTGTTGTCCTTTTGACCTATACAAATTTGGGGCTTTGTATAGAATCATAGAATCTTAAGATTGGAAGGAACCTTGAGAGATCTTGTAATCCAGTCCCCGGCACTCAAGGCAGGATTAGTTAATATCTGCAGATCATCAATGACAGGTGTTTATCTAACCAGTTCTTACAAATCTTCAATAATGGAGATTCCACAACTTCTCTAGGCAATTTATTCCAATGCTTAACTATCCTTACAATTGTTTACTTTTCCCCTAATGTCCAACTTAACTACTCTTGCTGCAATTTAACCCTACTGCTTCTTGTCCTATCCTCGGCATTTAAGAACAGTTTTTCTCTCTCTTCCTTGTAACAGCCTTTTATGTACTTAAAAATGATCTTGTCTCCCTTCAGTCTTCTCTTACCCAGATTAAACAACCCCCCCTTTTTTTTTTCTTCCAATCTTCCCTAAGTTGGCTGTTCCTGTTTGGATGAGTAAGCAAGTGACAAAAAGTCAGGGTAGTTTCTTAGTGCAATTATTTTATTTACAAAATGTATGCATTTCCTTTTACCCATAGCAGTTGTCAATATCCAGAGGGGGAGCTGTGTTAGTCTGTGTACAGCAAAATCAACAAGAGTCCTTCGTCATCTGACAAAGTGGGTCGGAGCCCTTGAAAGCTTATGCCCAAAGAAATTTGTTAGTCTTTAAGGTACCACAGGACTCTCATTGTTTTTACTGCAAGTGTTGTAACAAACAGTGCATTGGCAGCCACATGGGGCAGAAACTTCTGGCTGTTCCTGTCCGTCCTAGCCAGACAAAAACCTCTCTTGCCCCATCTCACCTTAGGGACCTACACCAACTAACAGCCAAATGCACTCTGCATCCTTCCATAGACCACACTAAACACAATCTTCTGACTACTGACCACACAACGTCTCAGTTGCATTATCCATGCCCCTGGATTTGCACTCTTGCTCTACACACTCCTACAGGACCACATGGTCTCAACACCTGGCTGTGGGTACCAGAGCATCTTGCTGTTTTACACTGCAGCTGAGATGTTCCAGTTGTTGAGAATAAGGAATAGGAGTGTTTTAGTTCAGGCATTCACTTTAATCCTTGTATTCAATAGCCCATTAGCACCCTTCAGCATAAAAATATACGCATGGAATCTGATTTGATTTGATTTGATTGGGGCCACCTGTGGAGGAAGGTCCTACACAGTTTAACTAAGGATAGCAGAATGTAGGTGCCTGAAAGCCATATATATGATGTTCCATGCTAAAACTAGAGATGAGCCCTAAGCAGAATGGGAGAACTGACCACCCTACAACTGTAGGAAAGCTCCTATCTGGATGTCAACTTCCCAGTTGAATCCTATTGTAGAAAGAGCTGTACCAAAACTCTGAACTCAAACTCCTGTACTTTGGAGATTTTCATGAATCTAGATCTGAAATGTGGTGCTTTGATGGTATCTATAGTTAAAATATGCTGTCAAACTTTTAAAGTGTATAATGTAGTTTGCAGTTACTGAAACTAATCCACAGTGATATAACACTCAGAGAACTATCATTTGAGCTGAATGATGAATTAATCACAGTTCTTCAGCCTATTGTTCATCATCTTTGATGTAGATATTTGTGTCCAGAATGTTAAGGATTATGTATGACACTGAGATTACTGTACAACATAAATATACTGGCACATATGCTGTTCTGAAACTGAAAAAAATCCTCTTTCTGTAAAGATAACTCTACCTTAATTTATTTTCAAGTGGCTTGATTTTTAATATTTTCTTCCCTGGGCATGCCTGTTTTAATAAGATGTATGGTAATGTACTAATAGCTTTGAAAACTATTGTTATTCATGTCTAGCCTTACCATAAGTTTCAGCAGTGTAAGGTAATATGATTCTGAGTGGGGGATTTGCCAAAGCTTGATACAGTACACAGTAGTTATGGAGGGGAAAGGGAGAGAGTAATAATATTCATTCATTAGTATTCATTAAATTCATGCCAAAAATGCTTTATGGAGACTTCATCACAACATTGTATCAGTTCTTTAAGCATTGTTGAATGGAGGGAAAGCACTTCATGAAGACTGAAAGATTTGATAAACAACAGGATGACTACACAATTCACAATTTCATTGAAAATGTAACCTTGAAATAAAATTAAGGTACAAATGCAAATTATTCAGGCATTTGTGTGATGTATCTGACGAAGTGGGTTGCTGCCCACGAAAGCTTATGCCCGAAGAAATTTGTTAGTCTTTAAGGTGCCACAGGACTCTCTTTGTTTTTGCAATAACAACTAAGTGGGTGAATTGAAACCAGACAATCACTATGTCCTTGAATGAACTCACACAGCAAAATGATAGAGTGTTTTTGTCTATTATGACGTGGGTAGACACTTTCACAAAACAAACAAGGAGTCCTGTGGCACTTTTCCTTGATTGTTTTCCTGAAGTAGCCTGGGGACACGTCTACATGAGAAAATTGTTCCACAATAAGTCTTTGCACGTTCACACTGCGTTCCTTATAACGCAAAGGAGCATCCACACTGTTCTTTGCCTTTCTGCAAGAAAGATCATTGAATCGCGGGCACCTATCCCACTGTGCTACTCATCAGCTTCCAGTGCTAAGAACCCTGGATAGAAGGAGAGGAGCACCGAGCACTATGGATAAATTTACAAGTTCCCCTGTGACACTGTGTTTCCTTGTAGTCATTCACTGTAGCTATTAGCAACTCATGCTCTTTTTCAACATTGTCCAAGGAAAACAGGAAAAAGTTCAAAAGTTCCTGGGACTCACAGTAGAGAGGGGGTAGTTACATCACAGAAGCGGAGTCCTAGCAGAAGACCAGAGTAGTCAGGCTTGGAATTCTGGGACATTTTCGGAGGCCATTTATTGCAGAAGAAAAGTTCCTCAGCATTCACACACACTTTATAGCACAAGAGCTGTTCTCGCACAGGTAGTATTATTGTTCTGGTATAACAGGCCACTTGTAATGCAACAAGGAACATTCAGGTGTGTACAGTAGGCTTGTTATTCCGCAATAACTCTCTATTGTGTACAAGGCCCAGGGCCGGCCCTACCTTAGAGGCGACCTAGGCGGTCGCCTAGGGTGCCAGACTTGGAGGAGCTCCAGGGCCTGGCTGTGCAGGTGCACGGGAGCACAGCCCCCGTCGTACCCGAGCAGGAAACACTGCCGGCGGCTATGCATGGCCGGCTGCCGCGGCTCCTACCCAGCTGAAAGACTCAGTCTTCCAGCCGGCAGGAAACTGCTCCAGCCCCCAGGCAGGGAGTTTTTAAAACTCCGGCCTGCCCTGAGCATGCTCAGATCAGGGTCAGGGTCAGGGTCAAGGCAGGAGCAGCAGCCCGCAGCATGGCTGCTCCAGCAACCAGGTAAGGGTGTCCTGGATCTAGGACGGGCAGCCGCCGGGGAAAGGGCGCAGTGGGAAGGGTCGGCCTGGAGGAGCGGGGGGGAGCTGGCAGCAGGGTGAGAGATTAGGGAGAGAGGGGGGGTGACTTGGGGCACCGTGGGCAGTTGGCAGCAGGGCAGGAGATTAGGGAGTGGGGGGTGACTCGGGGCAGTCTGGGGAGCTGGCAGCAGGGCGGGAGGTTAGGGATTGAGTTGGGGTGATTTGGGAGAGCAGGGAGATAGTGGCAGGACAGGGGGCTTATGGAGGGGGTTGGGGTATCCTTTGAAAGTGGCCCAAAACTCCTTGTTTGTTTTGCTACACTTTTGCATTTCGGATATGGATTTATTTAATTTCCACAGTTGTGTTGTATTGCCTAAACTGTCTGGGGAGCTCTACAAGCCACACATAATTTCTTGTACTCAAGCTCCAAAGGGGTAGCTGTGTTAGTTTAGTTCAGAAGAACAAACAAGGAGTCACTTTTAAAGACTAACCAATTTATTTATCACATGAGCTTTCCTGCGAGAAATGGATGCTTTAAAGATGGGGAAATTAAGAGTCTGACAAAGTGGAATTTTCTCATGCGATAAATAAATTTGTTAGTCTTTAAAAGTGCCACAGGACTACTTGTTTATTTCTTGTTCTGTTTAACTTTTTTAACTGTGTCAAATGTTATGCTAGTTATTAGCTCACAATCTTTTAAGTCACTATGCATAGCTGAGAATGAAGCACTAGGGAACTTAATATATTTGTTTAATATCCATTGTGCTTATTCCTGGAGAGTCAGGGCAATGAGTTTTTAGTTTTAAGGGTGTGTATGAAGAGAGATTTGTATTCTGTGTGTCTCCTTAAGCTGCAGTGAAAGGAACACAGATATATTAATGCCTCAGGGGCTAGGTCTTGCTGCAAACAGTCTTGTTTGTTTTAACAACAGCCTAATAATTGTGTGTGTGTGGGGGGGGGTCTTTTGTGATGGGTGGGTGGGGAAAAATATTGCTGTGAAACCATTTATGCTGGTATGTGTTGTTACTGGAGCTAATTCATGACTTTCCTTTCATTTAGTTGTAGTCAAGTTCCAAAGGAGTAGCTGTGTTAATCTATTGCAGAAAAACAACAGAGTCCTGTGGCACTTTTAAAGACTAACAGATTTATTTATTGCATGAGCTTTCGTGGGAGAAAATCCCACTTCGTCAGACGCTTTGAAGATGGGAAAGTTACAGAATGGGAGGAAATTAAATGCAGGGGAGTGTAGGACATAGGATCAGGTCAAGCTGTAACATCAAATCAAAATAGATATTAAGATTCAAACACTGGAGAACAGCACATAGAGGAAGGTGAGGTCAAATCACCTGTTGTAATGAGAGAAAAATCTGTAGTCCCTGTTTAACTCCAAGGCAACTGAGTCAAATTTGCATATAAATTCGAGTTCTGCAGTTTCTCTTTGAAGCTGTGATTTGTTATTCATCAGTTTCAACACAGCTATTAGCAAGTCGTCAATGGAGTGAGCAGAGAGATTGAAGGGTTCCCCTATTGGTTTTTTTAGTGTTGCAATTGCTGATGTCAGATTTGTGTGCATTTATTCTATTGCACAGAGACTGTCCTGTTTGTCCAATATATAAGGCAAAGGGGCATTTCCGGTACATGATGTCATAAATCACATTGGTGGGAGCAGGTGGATGATCCCTTGAGGGAGTAATTGTCTTGATTTGGTCCTGTGATGGTATCTTCATTGTAGATATAAGGGCAAAGTTGGCAGCGTGGTCTGTTGCAGAGAGATGTTCCTGCTTTAATGCTTCTGTGGTTTGATCTGTAGTTGCTGGTGAGTAGCTCCCCAGCTCAATTAACCGGATTTGGGGAATATTCCAGCCATAATATTTTAAATTCCACTGCATTGCTGTCAAAATCTGAATTGTTGGCCCCTGTCTTAGAAGCCTGTGACTGTCAGACCTCCAGAAATACACAATGTGTTGGTATCATCAGTGTTTGAGAAATAAAGGCCAATTCATTTTAAAGATAACCAAAAGTGAGGGTTATTTTGTACTTTTCTCTTAAATCTGAATTGTTTTAGAAACTCAGGCTGTCAGAAATCTGCTGCTTGTTGTTTCGTATTTCATTAATTTTCAGTGCTTTAAATATAGGCTCTCTCTGCCAAGTCATCCTATAGTACAGCTATTATATTTATGCTTCTACACTTCTTTAATTGTGATGTAGTTGGCCTGGCCCACTTGGGTCTCACCTGGCCTGCAATTTGGCCAGCTCTTATGTTTGGGGGTGCAAGAGCTTGGTCCGGGCTTGGGGGCTGGCCGTGCCCCCACCAAGCTGATATGGGGTCTGGGACTGCCCATGGCTGTCGCAGTCAGTGAGGCGGGCGGGGGGGAGGGTGTCTCAAAATCACATCTCACCTAGGGTGCCAAAAAACCTTGAGCCGTCCCTGATAAGGCCTAACACTGTTACCCATCTGGCACTTTTCACAAGGCGATCACTCTGTATCTGGCCCATCGGTCCTCATCCTCATAGGAAACCTGCACAACACTTTCAAAAGCCTAAGTCTTTAAATTCATGACTTTTCTAGACACTAAAAATCCTGTTCTTAAGAAAGCCACTGGCTTTATGATTTTTTACAACAGTCTATAATCCACTAACCCTCCTTTTTGTCCTATGACTACATAGGTGTTAATGGCCCACTTCACTTTGAATGGTCCCTTAGAATGTGTACTAACTACTTACGCTAAATTATCTGTTTGACCTTGTATTTAGCTGCAACATTGAGTACCTTTCCCAGAACTGAAGAAAAGCTCTGTGTAGCTCAAAAGCTTGTTTCTGTCACCAATAGAATTTAGTCCAATAAAAGATATTGCTTCACCCATCTTGTACCTTTAATACTCTTTTTCTATCACGTAATAATAATCCTAGAGGTAGAATGTAAGAATTGTTGATGGATAGGCACAACAGTTTTTCTGCATCTAATTGATTTTTTTTCCTGTAATTTTGAAGGTTGAGGGATTTGCAAAGCTGCAAACTGATTTTCTTTATTTGCTTTCAATTTTGGGGGTACATTGCATGGACAAACATTAAGAATTCAAGCATTGACTAACCAATATACTTAATCTTACAATGCTTTGCCATAGAGGAGGTATATATTACCTTCTGGGCAACTATAATATGCAGTGCAATTTTTATCACTTTTGCCTTGAGGGAAGTCAGGTTCCAAAGCTGCCTAGAATTAATTGGCCAATTTTTACCTAGAACCCACACAATTTGCAGCTCCAGGGGACAACCAAAGAAACTGATCATATTCTATCCCTGCTATAGCACATAACCTTACTGTAGCTTCTCGGGCTTAGCGTTAACCGAGTCCAACCATAATGGTAGAATGAAAATCCATGTCAACATGCCTTTTAAATAAGATTTGACAGCTTTTCCCAAGACATAAAGGGGAATGAGTTAGGTGTCAACACACATTCAAAACCAATGGGAATTGGGTACTCAACCCCCCTTTGTGTCTTCATAAATCTACTTTAAAATCAGTTATGCCCTCTAAAGATATATCTTCACTGCCCTCTCCCCCTCCACCAAGTTACCTTGCTGTAGAAAACGCATCTAACTCACATTAGTTATCTTGCTATAAAACCCTGGGGGAGGCAGAACTCTACTATTTACTATGATGTAGCTAGATGAGGTCAATCATGGAGAAAGGTATAATTGTATTAGTATTTTGCAATGAGGTAACAAATGTGCACTATCTTTTCCACTGTACACATACACACTTTGGGAGAGAGTAGAAGCAGCCTAAATTAAGATTTCTCATTGCCTTACCTGAGTACTCCACCATTACCAGACTGAATCAATGGTATATTTTTCAATGAATGTGATTGAAAAGCCTGAACTTCTCTCATATACCACTCTATACCAGTGGGTTTCAAACTTAGGTTTGGGACCCAGTACTGGGTCGCAAACCCTCAGGCACTGTGTCGGAGCACCCCTCCTGCCACCGCCAAAATACTGAAATGTATTGCTCAAAGATGTAATTGTTGAGTCACAGGCATAAATAATTTTTTTCAACTGGATCCCGAGAAAAAAGGTTTGAAAACTACTGCTCTATACAAGTGCCAATGCTTGGATTATGTTCCTCCAAACCAACAAAAGGAGATGAGACATCAAGACTTCTGATTGTCATGTCTATGCATAAAGGACCAACCATCTTCCAGTCTTTAATTATTTCTCTGTCCAGCAAGTGGAGAGCATTGTACCCCAAAAAGCTATTGCTATGAGAGAGAAGAAAGAAATAGATCTCGGAGGCCTTAGCAACGTTTAATCGAAGAGCCCTCAGTTCAGTGTGAGGGGTTCCTATCTTCTGCATCATGCTCTTAGCTATCCTTGGCTTCTTAGCTGCATTTAACATGGCAGCACTGAGTTTCCACCAGAGCAATGGAGGACCCCGCACACTTAGCAATTGTCCAGCATTGTTGACCCTAGCAAGGGAACTCTGGGGCCCAGCCTAGGAACAGTTTCTCTCTCAGCCTAGCTTTTGCAAACACTTCCTAACTGGCCACTTTTGATGCACATGTGAAACTTTTCACAAGACTGTTCTTCACTGCTAAGGGGGGATTTTAAAAGGGGAATACATAAACAGAAATGAAGACAGGACATGTTGTTTAAATCATGAATTGAATAAAATAAGATTCAATGCAACTGCCTTCTTCTAAATATATTTTTAAATGGTAAAATCTTCAGTTTTTCAGTAAACATACACAAAGCAATTATTTCAAGTCTGTTACTTTTGCACTGTGCTGTCACTTTAAAGGGACTAAATCTAACAGCAAATTCCTGCTTTTAGTGTCCAGTCTGCAGAAGATCCCTAAGAAGATTTGTATCTGAGAATTCTACATCAGAGTTTGTGTTCTTTTAATAATTTACAATTCTTCTGGAAAATTCTAGTATTATTCTGTACTGAAATCAGATTTATATTAACATATTGACCAAACTCTATAATTCAATCTCAGAGCTGTCCCTTCTCCAAATTATTGTTTAAAAGTGAAATTTGCAAACAAAGCAAGAACTAGTTACAAAGAGAAATAGCAACCTGTGTGTGCTGGGTAAAGAAACAGTGCCTAAAGAGAACCCAGAATTCCAGCTATGATCCTGAGATCAAAGTGTGCCTTGTTCTGTGTATGTAATACACAAATAATATAATTTTAAATGGAAATAAATTATTATAAAAGATTACATGATGCAATACTAACAAGGATACAAAGCAAATTACACATTTAAAATACCTTCAGTTCATAGGCATTACTAAGAAAGGTTATCACAGTATATTTAAGCCTTAACAGATCAGGTGACAGATAATTGCATTTTAGCTGACTTTGCAAATTACTATAATTAAAATAATATATTTGGTAGAGTAGATTTCATCCATATGGGAAATAACATGATCCTTTCACAGAAGTCATCACTGCTCTCGAGCATTTAAGATATCCAGGCCCCTAGAGGATTTCACAAATTATTTATCCATATTGTAAAGCCCAAGGTAAAGCTCATTTTCTAGTTTAACAAGTTTCATAATCTTAGGTAATTACAACTTTATTCCTATAAAGGTAACCTTAACAGCTTTACAGTTTTTATTGAAAGACCACCAGCAACCAGCAGCTAACCAAAATGATTTATGGAAAGCTTTTTCCTGTATTGTCAGCTGTATAGAATCATGCAATAAGGTTGCTTTCTGGATACTCTGTACCTTAAAATTACTTCCCAAATTTATGATCATGTTCACCTCCCAATACTTGTTCCTAATCTCTCTTCAAACCAGTGTTTAGGTGTCTCAGTTTAGGAATTTCTATACATGATGAACACTGCCTGTTTTTAATTACACCAACCTATTGTCCACTTACAGGAGATGTATATGTTTTGAGGGGTTTTTGGTATGTTATTATTGGTACTCATTTTTATAGCATGATTTCTGATATCATCTATGGAATTCAGTGTTGTCACCAGCTATACAGTGCACTGCTAACTGTTAGTGTGTTTGAGAAGGTTCCTCAATATCACCGTTAGTTGCCTTCCTCTGCTTCTGAAATAATAAAGTGAATTTCTCTAGATCAAGGAAGCTGAGGGTTTTTGAAAGTGTTCTTGTTTGCTGTCAGAGGTGACTTTTCTTTTGCTGATGATGAACATTAAAAACAACCCCCAAAAAACAAACAAACAAAAAAACACTTGAGTGGATAGCTCAGACATTATGCAGCAAAGGAGGCTATTAGTAACACCCAGATCTTATTGTGTACCTTCCAGTCCTCAGATCAGCTGTATAGTTAATGAGCTATTTTCTCAAGTAACCATCTAAGCTAGGGAATGTTGTTTCCAAATATGAGCATTAGTAGCTTCAACTTCAACTAGTTTTCATCAGAATTATCAGACTCCTCCAGTGTTCCCTTTCCAAGTACTATTAGAAGATTATTGCATGTGGATTTTTTGTAAAATAGCTGAAGTTGATGAAGGAGTAAATGGGGAATATGGAAAACAGAAGCCTCAACCTAATGAAAGAGTATTATCTTCTCTGCTGTTATTCATTATCACTTGCTTTTCCCATGCTATTGCTTATTATTTTGTATTTAGCGTAAGAGCCATCTGTGTACGAAAGAGACAGCTGTTACTCAAAGTGAGGACTAAAAAGAATACTGAGGTGATAATTCTTGGTCTTCACTGTACTACAGACTCTTCAGCAGCTTATTTGATTTTAGCAGTCTGTTAGCAAGCAATACACAAGATCTGCTGCTTTATTTTATTTTATAGTATATTCAGAGGGGTTCCACTCTGTCTCTCCTCAAGTTATTGTGGGGTTTTTACAATATGTATAATCAAGTGAGTGACTTATTTGTAATGCATTTATCACAGTGACAGGACAAGCAGTACTTTAGACCCCCTTTAGTCCCTCTCAAGTGCACCCCAAAGGGACATAGTATGTAGAACAAAGAGAGGAATAAACCAAAAAAGCCTATATTGTTATTTGTATTATCATAGGACTTAGCAGTATGCATGTTTACCTTAATCTAAGCCTCACTCTTTCCTTCCACGCCTTTGTAAGTTCAAGTTATCTTGCGAGGTGGACCTCCGTGTGATAGTTTCTCTTTCTCTTTTCTTGCCTACACTGTAGGTGCAGGGCACATGTAACTACATGCTGCCATGAAGAGCAGATTGCATCCACACTGCAGTGTGGTGTTTCAGGCAGCAGTTGAAGGTTCTGGTGATGGGGAGTTAGCTGGGCTGGAGCTCATAGACTTTAAGGTCAGAAGGGACCAGTATGATCATCTAGTCTTCCTTGCTTCCAGAGCTCTTCACTGAAGTGGGTAAAGACTGGCAGCTCCCTGTGGTGAGAGAGTGCACCATTAGCACAGAGCTATCAGAGACTTTGCCTGCTCTCTCCCCTACAAAAGCCTTTTCCTGATGCTGGAGCCTTTCCTGCAATGAGAGTTTGCTGCTCTGGGAAGGCAACGGGACACTACACTGCTAAAAGTAGCAGTGTAGACAAGGTAGCACTGCCTGTCCTGTGCGGGTAGAAAGTCATAGAGGATATATATCTGGGGCATTAACTCTTAAAAAAAAAAGTATGGGGACCACTGGGCAGCCCCTCCATCCCAGCAAGGGGCAAGGTGGGGCTGGCACTTCGAGGCAAGCCAGCATTTTTGGCGGTGCATCATGGGACTGGCTCAGCCTATGGGTGGGGTGGACTGGCATTGTGGGGCAATACCAGTGGTGCTCTGTGGGGCCCTCTTAGCCCAGGCAGCCCCAGTTCTGGGGCTAAGAGGGGTCCAGAAGTCTAGAGCACCTCCGACCTGCACTGCCCCACAATGCCAGTCCACCTCTCCTCCTGATTGGGTCGGTGCTACAGTCCACCACCCCACAACTCTGCCTGGCGCCAAGCCCCAGCCCCAGCCCTTTCTGGGAATAGAGTTGCTGCCCAGGTGTCCAGCCCCTCCATCTGGCCCAGCCCTCCATGTCTCTCCCTACTGCTGGGGATGGCCTGGAAGAGGGTGGTGGCAGGGAAAGGGAGAGCAGAGGCGGCTGGGGGCCCTGCCCAATTGATTCAGGTGGCAGGCCCCGTAGGCCCATGCCCTGTGACGCCACTGATATGTACCCTAAGATTCTGATGATGTTTTACTCAATGCCTCACCAGCAATGCCTCACCAGCTGTATGACTGTCTTACCCTTGCTAGGAAACTTGTCGTGTACACACTTTATGTGTTACTATAAGTGTAGAACTGGTTTGTGTGCCTCTGTTACTGTCAAACCCCAGATAGTTGCTGACAATCCATTTAACCTTTCCATCCTCATCCCTAAGCCAGTATCTTGGGTTTTTAGTCATCTTTTTTAGTCTTCTTATTCCTATGCATGGGTCTTGGTAAAGTAAATTTTGAGAGCTTATTGGAACTAGGCTGGGGTATTCCCTTATTAAGAGTTTCCCCCTTGTTTCCTCAAGGACCCTTGACAATCTCTAGCCTGTACGTTATCTTTGCCATTCTTTTGTTTTTTGTTTATTTCCCCTCACCACAGCCTCCTTAAATTAAACTCTATGTAATCAGGCAGGGTTATGTCAAACTAGTGGGCAGAGGTACATTTGATAATGATAAAAATAATACCTATAATTGCCTCATTCTCTACAGCAATTGTAATACTTGGTCCATGTAGAAATCTGATTTTTTTTAATCCACATCCAATGTAAAGGCCTGATTCTCCATTGCTTTCCCCCTTATGTTGTCATTTACACATGTGGTAAATTGCTATGAAATCCTGCCACATCATGACCATGGTTTACATTCTGTTTGCAGCAATGCAAATTGCTAGATGAGGCAATAAAAAATCTTACTATCAATGTGTAGCTCTCCAGGTCACAAGTGAGTTGGGGTCATCTCACACTTTTGATTGTGAATGTGAATGATAGTGCATCTACCCACATGCAACTCCTTTATTAGCGTAAGTAGCTGGGAGATCCTGATGTTAATATTCCAGATACCTCTTTTTAAATTGCCCCCAAGACAATGAGTGGTGTGGCAAACCAAGCACTGTCAGTTCCCCATGGGTCTTTAGGTTGTGGCAGCCACCCAAGGCACAGTCTTGCCTCCTCCAAACCATCCAATGCTATGGATCCTCAGTCCCTCTTGCCGTGGGGCTAGGCCCTCCACCCCACAGCCATTGCCTGTACTTCCTATTGGCCAGCTCTCTTCCACTCTTCTTTGATTTGTTCTCCTCCACACACAAAACACTGCTCCACCTCTAACACAGCCTTGTCCTATCTACACTGGGAACAGGGCTTTGCTGAACCTGGTGCTAATATATCTGCCCTCCACCACTCTCTTGTAGCTATCAGGCCCAGCTCTGTCACAGTAGGCTTGGGGTAAGCAGTGAAAGGTTAAATTTCTCTCCATTTTTAAAGCAGAGTTTTGGCCACCTCATAGTCTCCCATGATCAAAGTGGTAGGTATAGGACAGAGATCCCACGAAGCTGTGCTTTTTATGGAACTGAAAATTTGGAGAGGATTGCCCACTTGTTAGGGCACTAGCCTTGTTTTTTGGGTCTGGTTCAATTCCCTTCTCTGCCGCAATTACTGTTCAATTATCATCAAAGTTTCTTGGGCCTTCTGTCCCGCATCTCCCATATGTCTTCCAGTTCTGGTAAACAGATTCAAGCTCGCGAGGCTCACGCTAACGTGCTAAACACAGCAGTGTGGACCTTCCAGCTCAGGCAGAAGCTTGGCTCTCAAGCTTGTCTCCCTATCCTTCAGAGCCTGTGTTCCAGACCAAGCCAGAACATCAGTTCTATCGTTTTTAGCTCGCTAGCTTGAGCATCTTTAGCACTAGTTTGAGACGAGCTAGCATAAGTCTGCCTTCTCAGGCTGAAAGGCTAGTTCCTAGCTCCAGAGGAGACATGTCTTTAGCCTCTCTGTGCTTCAGTTTCTCACCTGTAAGATGGAGACTTACCTTAAAAGGTGCTGAGGATAAAACATTAAAAAGAGTGTAAGATGCTCAGTTACTATGGCAATGGGGGTAGACTGTTCCCATCTGTCATTAACTATTCGTTTCCGCTTGGGCTACCCACGTTCCTCTTAGATAGCATTAACTTATGCTTGAATGTCCTTCTAGCTAGGAGGACACAAGCTATGGAGAATGGATACTTGATGCCCCCTGCAGCTCCATGGCATGCCCCGCCAACTTGAGTGAGATTTTGGGGAGTTAAGAACACAGAACTGTACCTCAGATATAATATTTGTGCATTTCAAACAACTCAAAAATGATAAACCTATTTTATTTTTATTTTAAAGATAGTTTTTTGGGGCTGAGGAGGCTATGTTAGTAAGAAAACGTCTGCTGCTCACTTATAGCCAACAGAATATGTTCATAATGAGTTTCTCATGTCAATGTAATCAGAAGAAAAAGCGAGAACTTCCTTTGGGAAATAAACCAGCCAACTGATAGTCAGAAAAAAACCCTTTCTTACTTTATTTATGTGCTTCATTTTAGCAAGTGATGAGCATGGCTCAAAGACGCATCCTGTACACATTTACACTGTGAGTAACCTCACATGTGGATTGTCCTGTTGAGTTCAGTGGGGTTATTCACATATGTAACGTTGTGCACATATTTGCAGAATTGGAGCCAACGTCTCTGTCTCAGAGAAAAAAAATACTGTTCATTGCTTTTGCTGAAATCACACTTTTTGCATTGAAACATCGGCTGTGCTTCTACTTTAGCACTTTATCTGTTGTTATGAATAAATTTAAATAAACTAAGGTAAAAAGCTCTTACTTTTTGTTGGCTTATTTCCAACAGGACATTTTTTGTTTCACAATGGAACACAGTGGCTGCGCTTAAAAATGTTCTTTTGTCATAGCGACTAAAATAGTCTGTAGAAGATTTTTTATTTGTATTCTCTTTAGTAAGCATAGGGAATACAGCAAATACAGCTGTAACTATTTTTTTTTTAATCCAAGGAAAAGCTGGATATTTTTGATGGACAATCATTGTCAAACTCATTATACCGTAAACATTTTGGGGCTTTTTTTTTCTTGTAAATTGCTGTTTAAATGCCACTACTGAATTGACTTGTGTTTATGAAGCACCTCAATTCACATTTTCCTATTGAAAAAATACCCTTCTTTGGAGTTTGTGGTCACAGTTCTGTATGAAACAATTCCCCCTTGCCCTTACTGAGATATTGAGCTCCAAATCTCAACTGTAAGCAGTTTTTTAGATAAATAATAAAGACCATGAAGCTAGAGGTTGATACTTAAAGAAGCAGCTCCCATTTTGCTACAAATAATGCTGCTGTTACAGTGGCTGCTTAGCAGTCCAGCTGCAGAGTTGCTTCCCTTACAAGAACCTAAAATACTAACCTCAATTTCCCCCTTTTTTTAAATTGCCAGCAAATCAAAACATTGCATTCACCCATTCAAGTTAACATTAACGTGTCATCCTTGAGCCTTAGATTTTACAGCCCATGAACTTAATAGAGTACAAGGAAGTTTACATTACTATTGTTTCAGGTTATTGTCAGACTCAGCAAAACATCTCCACACTAGTTACACTCAATTCACATTTGATAAGTGTTCTTTGCAACTATAATAGCTAGAAACATTCCTCTTTTACATGTAGATTCTGCATAACTGTGTCATGTAAATATATCAAGAATGATAAATGTGTTTATCATCCCTATTCAATGGTATTTTTATTACTGGGGGGAAAGAGGAGAAAATCCCTGAAGTCTTTTTTGAGTTTTGAGATAGAAAAAACATATCTATGCTTTTTTTCTTTTTTTTTTTTTAATTCTAATCAGTTGTTCCTCTGCCCACTCACCCCAGAGGATAAGTCAAATGACTATCTTTGAAACTTCAAACTGGTAAATTAAAAAAAAAAAACACTATACTAATGACTTGACTAAATTTATCCCCTTAAAACAATCCATTAATGGTGAAGATAGAAGTCTTTCCCACAGGTGATTTTCCACTTCCCAATTCTGTTTATTTTAAATATATTTTAGCATCATATATGTCCTGTTGTTAGGGAAAAAAATGGCCTCTTACCTCCGATGTTTGATACACAAAATAGAAATGCAAGTATGTGTATGTATAGAAAGTCTGACTCTTGGCCTTCAGAATGGTCATATTCTTTCTCATGTTCGGATTTTAGATGAATTCTTCTTCTCTGATGCTGTGACCAAGTCATCCTCAATATCCACTGCTTTTTGAGAGTCTCTTTCTTTTTCTGTGGAAAAGCAACAGAAAAAAATTATGAAAATCTTATTCGGGGAAAAAATCAAATTCTAAAGTATTGCAGTATTAGGTTCAGTTATAAAAGTAAAATGACTTGCTATGGTACACCTAGGCTCTTTAGACATGTCATTTAAAAATATGCTTTCCTACTCTTCCCGTACAATGGCATAAGTGGGAACCTGTCCAAGCAACCTTTGAATAGGGGGATAGGACATTTTTAAAGTGACAAGTCTAATTTAGAAAGTGAGTTTTAGTGTTCTAAATTAAATCATTATTTTACAAAGAGTCTAATACAAAAGTACTCTGCAGTATCCAGTCTTTCTCTATAAATTACCATGCCCCAGAACCTGCTGTCAGCAAAAGCAGAAGCCACTCAAAGAAAATCAAACCACAACTAAACACAGCACAGGAACAGAGGTGGGATGTTATGGAGTAAGACCAAGAAACCTGAACCCTTCCAACCCCTCCCTTTTTATTTTTTCCACACTATTCCCTATACCTAAACAACATCCTTATAGATACCAATTATCTATCTGTTTTCAATAAAAGGCATTCAAAAGTCTGACGAAGTGGGATTTTCTCCCAAGAAAGCTCATGCAATAAATAAATTGGTTAGTCTTTAAAAGTGCCACAAGCACTCTGTTTGTTTTGCTGAACTAGACTAACACAGCTACCTCTTTGGCATTTGTTTTTGACTGTTGTCTTTCACTGGGCAGACTAAAAAACAATGAGAGTCCTGTGGCACCTTATAGACTAACAGATTTTCTTCGGCATAAACTTTCGTGGACTATAACCTACTTCGTCAGATGTATGGGCAGACTGCTGCCCATACCTAATTTCATTCTCTGTATCTAAATTTGACCTCTTTGTATGGTTTCTGTACTTTGTCTTTTTGTGTTTTACCTCCATGTATCCTTATGCACCTTCTGTGCTTTTCTGCATAGGAAATCATTCCTTTCCTTTTAATCTCAGCAAAGAATCATGCAAAATTATGATGATAAACAAATGTTGGTTAATAAAGGTAATCATTATATTGGACTTGAGCAAAAATAGATACCAGATTTATATTTGGAAATGGAAGTTATGTAGTCAGTAACATTTTTACAGTAATGCAGGTTACATCCACCTTTCAAAAGAAATGCAAGGTAAGGTTATAAAAATATCCTACATGAACGGACTGTGAAAGAGATGGTGAGAAAAATAAAAGTAGGTGTTAATACAATTTTATTTTAAAAAATCCCATGCAAATTACATGCACAGAATCAAAAAAAAGAGGACAACATGTTTGTTAAAGAGTAACTCAAAGGAATAATCATGCATTCTGTGATGTGAGTGAGACAATAAGTACCATGGACATCTCTTCTTTTTTTTCCCCAGCATATGTTTATTTCTTAAATAGCACGGATATAAATTAACGAGTCTACTCTCTCATACAATTCCTTTTTCATGAGGGAATGAAAAAAAATAGTACATTCTGGTGTTTTAGAATAATTTACATCTTTTTCATGTATATTTGTGAAAAGAAGCATATTTAAAGATATTTTCCAGGTCAAGAGATATTTCCAGGTTTCAGCATTGAGCAGGACTGTGAGTGTTGCATAATCATCAAATAAGAAAAGTCCTGGTTAAAGAGTCCCTTGGAATTCTTATTGAGTGCACAAATATGTAATAGAGTGATGAGCTTCTCATTAAAGGTTCATTCTGCTTAATATACAATGGCTTTAAGAGCCCTTAATCATTTTGATATTTTAAAAATTAAACTAAGTTAATGTATTAGTATTGTCATATCCCACCTCTCCCTCCTTCAAAATGAGAAAAATGCATTTCACCCATTCCTTTCCCCTTGCCTTTAGATGTTCTTATATTGTTTAAAGAGCTTCCTAGAAGAAAGCCAGGTTTTATTTTAAGTTTAAAACTTTTCATGCAACTATAGGACAAGTCATTTTTATTTCAAATGATATTTAGATGTTTGGTATTATTTGATTTAATTTTTAATTCACCTATTATCTCATTGAAATGAAGAATTCCTTACCTGTTGATTGTATCCACTTTACCAGTGACCTAACTGTTACTCTTTTAGGAAAGAAAATATCATGCTTAATGCTGCCTGGTCCCATACACAAGTACTGCAGAAAGTCCATAGAAAATATAAGATGTGGGTTGACCCCTTCTGAGTGACAACAAAATATAGAGAAGCCACTGAACAATCTTTTTGGATATGGATAAATATTGCAGGGTGAGGGTTGTTAGTCAAAGGATATGGTCCAGTACATGTCCTCTGATTTGATAATAGCACTCACAATCTTTGAAGGAGGTTTAACTGCCCAGTGGTAAACCTATACATGGGACGGCAGCTAGTTACTGCATGCTGCTACTGATGCAGCACATTTTACCATTTTAGAGACTATTCTGTAAAAGTTCAGAATTTGACCTATTCGTTGTAAGAAAAAAAAAGCAAACTCACTAAATTACAATATAAAAGAATGTATTTCAGGACAGCTATGACCACTTTAACATAAAACAAACAATTATGCACATCAGTCAATAAATTCTTGAGGAACTTGCAGTTCAAGTCTCTCTATCCCTGGACAAAGTTTATTAAAATATTTCCCATTTTACCCATCCATAAAGAGTTGCTATTACATTATTAGCAAACCTGTCAGTGCTATATTTTCAGTTTGATTAAAATATTAGAACATATTTGAGGATTATATATGAGTAATGAGTAAATATAGTGAAAGTCATTTAATCTATTCAGAATTAGAGAGAGGGTGGTTCATGAAAAGTATAAGAAATCAAATAACAGGTCTGGGGCTTGAGTCTGTGTTGCTTTCATTATGTATGAAATCAGATTCTGCATGCCTCTGGAACTCTCCACCTTTTACTGCTTTCACTGAGAGGCCTTATTTCACAGTTGAAATACCATCTGACTTTAGGTAGCCATGTTAGTCTCTTGCAGAAAAACAAACAAAGTCCTGTGGCACTTTTAAAGACTAACAGATTTATTTATCGCATGAGCTTTCATGGGAGGAAATCCCACTTCGTCATCTGACTTTAGTGAGGACAGTCTGAATAAACAATGAAACTAAAAGGCATGTGTTTATGGTCATTCTCAGTTTTGTAAGATAGAGTGACTTTACTCCCAGGTTACCCAGACTTTTTTAAGCTGTAGGTAGGAAACCCATGTTTGCTGAGTTTCAATCCAATAGTCTGGGTGGAAATAGAATGGGATGGTGATAAATCTTACTTGCTACAAGATCCTGGAGTATTTGGAGTATCTAGTCTCCTTATACTGAATTTTATTTTCAGGCCTTATACCCTGGTTTCCTTGTGGATTTCTAATTCCTTGTTCTGTTTCATATTCTAAATGGCTGCCCTTACCAAAATATCATTCAGGAATTATGTTATGGCTGTTTGCCTCATAATCCTTCTGCTTTCCCAATGATTCTAAATTGGGTTCCTGGAGCAATCTTCAAGGTCAGTAGCTTTTTCATTAAGTGCAGAGAGCCTTAGCTTTTCTGAGTTACGTGAAAACCAGCGCTCTGGGCCACTGATTCTTCTTTAGTAATTTCCATTTATTTTTGTATTTGGTCAAAGTTAATGTGACTATCTGCGAGAGTTATCAACTTAAAAAAAATGAAGTATGAGAGCTCATGCTTCGAGTCTTGTACATTACCTGCATAATTGCTGAGCTATTAAGTCCTGTCTCCTCTGTGTCATTAGCTTTGGGTAGGTCAAGAGCACAGGTTCCACCTCAGCTAGGCTGAAAAGTCTATAGAAAGTGATTTTCTGTCATTCTTTTACCTTAGCTGCATTTATATCCATTAATAAATTCTTGTTATGTTGTTGAACAAAGTCAAACGTTATGTGCTCTCCAAAAATATGCAGGCCTCCAACAGAGCTCTTTAGAATGCAGATGTCACCATTAATAATCTCTAGTCCCTTAACATTATTGACTTGATAAGAATAATATCTCAACAGAATTATATGTGGAAGGCGTTGTGTGTGTGTGTAAAGTAAAATTACACAGAACACCATTCTTAGCTTCTACCTGTTTCCAACTATAGCTGTCTACAATGCTGCACATATTCAGTTGCTAATCTGTGGGCATACTCACACATACTCCCAATACCCAGACCAAGTGTCCACAATGTGCTGTGCTGGTCTTGTGTATAATGCATATATGTGTGTGCATGATGCATCCATGCTGCTACAGCTGCTGTGTGATGTTGGCTCAGCCATTTCAGGGACATTGTTGCAGGGTTCTGCGTGGACAAGGAGATATTCTAGGCACTTCTGGCATGGTGTTGGTATTGTCAATCCCTTTCACCCATTTGCTAAAGGCAGTTCCTATCACGTTGCTTCTCACTGTCATTCTCTGCAAAACTAGGTGGAAAACATGGAACAATAGAATAATGGTCTGGTTCTGCTCTTTATTGCAGGACAAATAGTAGTGCAGTGGAGTAAATGATAGACGAGAGGTGGAATGGAATTTGGGCAGAACTTTCTGACACATTAAAGAGGACTGATCTTCAGGGTCAATAACAATTCATTCAGCTCACACAGCACAGATATGGTGAGTCTCAGTATTGCCACAGTCTGTCCTTGAGTTGAGCCATCCCTTCTAGTGCAGGAGAACAAGTACAGTGTGGTAGGGTCACATCGTTTTGGAAAATTGGGATGACCAGTGGTTGCTTCAGAACTTCCAAATGAGGAAACAGACCTTCATGAAGCTGGGTAAATAGTTGGTACCAGAACTCTTGATTAAGGGAAGCTGTATGAATGCAGGAGTGGGTGGCTATTGCCCTGTGGAAGTTGGCAACACCAGACCGCTATAGGTCTGTTACCAATTGGAAAGACCACTGTTGGGGCTCTGGGGGTGCAGGTTTGCCAGGCAATTAACACTGTAATCTACTCACAAGTGGTTGCCATAGGAAAAGTTCAAAAAATAATAGCTGTATTTAATAGGATGAGATTTCCAAACTATGCAGGGCCAGTAATTTGCCTCCCACTAATGGCAAGTGAGTATGTGAACTGAAAATATCACCATTCACTTGTTCAGCAAGGTTTGGTAGAACGTAGAGTCAGATTCATGAACACAAACATGGGAGATATTGGAAAGATTCAAGATGCCAGGTTCTGAGGATACCAGGATTGTACTTGAAGAGAGAAGAAGGGATTCTATTCCCCAGATATGATATTGTTCTGTTCTCTGTGTATCTGTCTTGGGGACCATGCATATCTGCTTCTACACTGGCTCATGAAACCATACCCTGGAAAGGGGGAATTCATGGCCACTCTGCAGCTACTGAGCTTGTAATTGAAGTCTGCATTTGATAGACTGAATTCTCACTGATGCTGCCTCTTGCACCCATCTGAAGTCCAATGTGGCAAACACCATTTATATAATTCTCATCTGCTGAGCACTCCATAGTGTTTGAGAGGGTAAAGGGGAGTGCTTCCATCCCAAGTGGACTCATAACAAGTCTTGTTTACAAAGTCTTGTTTACAAACACAGGCCCCAGTTCCCTGCAGGAAAGAGAAACCAGAGATGTTAATTGTACATGGAAGCTATTATGAACAAATCCCTCCTAGAGTTGAAATTGTTGAAAAGAGTTCAATGGAAAGCTGTTCTGATGAGATTAGAAAACCTCGCTCCTAGTGCTGAAAATAAGGGCAGGAACTTTTATAGATTTGGTAAGGGTTAGGAAGAAAACAGTCCAATCCATTGTAGGAATGGGAGTGGAGGAGTATTGAAACTTGAGACTTGGTACATGCCTCTTATCCCAATGCACACTGGCACATATATGGGGCTGTGCCATGGCTTGAGGCATGTACTTACCCACATCCCTCTGGCTTGATAACTTACTTACCTTTATACAAGTGCTTCTGGGGTTTAGGGGCAGGCATAGATATGGGTATGGTTGGCAGTGCAGATGTACCTTTAGGCAGATACAAGTTAAGAGTTGAGCTGAGTGAATAACTGATTTTAGTTCAACCAGCAAACCAAAAAGTCAGAGCAAATATTTGGTTCACTTCTAAAAACATTTAGAATTGGTCAGCAAATTGGAAGAATGTATTTCAGGCCAGCTTCAGAAAAGTACATTTGTGTCTGTCAATCCATCCTCCTCTACAACTTTTAGCACAATAGTTAGGGATAGGGTCTGAACCCCTTAGAGACTTGAACTCCAGTTTCCTTCCTGTCAGTTTAGCTTCCTAGCCACCAGCCTATAAACTCTTTTGCTTTCAAGCTCTCCAGTCGAACTTCCAGTTTGTAGAAATACTTAAATATTCATTGGGAGAAAGAGAGAACTCTACATTGAGTGATTAAGGTACTCATCTGGGAGGTAGGAGATATATCTTCAAATCCCTCCTCTGAATTAGGCTGAGAGAAGATTTAAATCTGTATGTTGTACAGGACTTGGCCCTGCCTATACTGACTACAAAGTTGTGATCAGTATTGTGCTGATTAACATGATGACTCAAGGTTGTGTTTTAACTTGATATAATTTTTCAAGTGAAGAGAAGTCTTCAGAGACATTATTAATCATGTTCATTAGTGTTGTTTGAAGACCAACTAAGATCAAGACTCCATATTGCTAGACACTATTTAAACAGAGTAGTACAGAGAGCCTGCCCAGAAGAAATTACAATTTAAGCAGACAAGACAGAAAAGGGGTAGGGAAAAGAGATATAACCAGAGCTGTGTGAAATTTTTTGCCTGAAATTAAATTATTTGCAAATTAAATCAAATTTGGCAAATAGTTTTGGCTGAGAAAACTTTCAGTTTTCAAACATTTTACTTAAGCATTTCCAACTTGAAATATTCAAACTTTTTGGTTTAGAAAGATGTTTCCTTCTGGAGTTTAACTAAATTTTACTTTAAATACAACATTTAAAAGGCCCTGAAATGAAACAAAACATTTTGTTTTTGGGTTGAGCATGACGTTTTGTTTGTCTCGTTGATTTTTTAGAGGGTGGGAGGACATGGGAGTTCCATTTCATTGAGGGGAAAAATATCACTTTGGTTTACTCCAAGATGATTTTTGTTTTGTTTTGTTTTGTTTTTTGTTTCAATCAACAAACTGAAAAATCAGTCATTCAACCAACCCTAGATATAACATACAAGCAGAGTAATAAATGTGATGGTGACAAATGTGTTCCACTGTTTGGCTGGTTGGTGGACCATTTGTTTATGTGGGTTTACTTTGGAGGGGACTGTCCGAAGGAGAGATGGAGATGTATGAGGGGGACAGAGCAAGTGAAGAGAGAAAGGTGTGAGGGGCAAATGAGTGAGTCTGTGATGAAGAGACAAGATGCAGGGAGTACTAGAAGCAAATACCTCAGCACGTAGCAGAGAGAGCCCTGACAAAAACAGAGAGAGAGAGTGAAAGAGAGAGTGAGTGCCATCGTGGAGCTGATTTTTGCATACACAGTACTCCATGATGCCACAAGAGAGCCATAGTATTTTGATTTATGATATGTATGGCCCACTTGAAGTACATTTAAGTCAAATCTGGCATGCATAGCAAATGAGTTTGACACACCTGATCATAACATACAGGAATATGATAAAAAACGAGAGTCCTGTGGCACTTTAAAGACTAACAAATTTCTTCGGGCATAAGCTTCCGTGGGCTCCAACCCACTTCGTCAGAGCCCACGAAAACTTATGCTGGAAGAAATTTGTTAGTCTTTAAAGTGCCACAGGACTCTCATTTTTTGCTGTTTACTGACTAACACGGCTACCCCTCAGAAATATGATAAACACCTTTCTAACATGAAAACAATTGCTAGAATTTTTAAAATTCTAGCTATGTACATTAGTAGTAACTAGAGAATATTTATTTGCCCCAATATCTCCTTTCTGTGCTTAGCATAATTTTAACCTGGCCAGCAGGTTTCCTTTCATACCAAGAATGCCAATAGTAGAACATAAAAGGGCAGAAAGTCAGAAGAGTATATCTCAAGTATAATACAATCCTTGTAGAAAGAGAGAGAGAGAAATCTGTAGTGTGAGACACCAGGGCCAGAGGGAAGGAGGAGAGTTGTCCTATTTGAAGGACTGGGAAGTGGGCGGGCGCAAGCCTGCCCACTGCTAAAACTCCTCCCCCAGCCTAAGGGGAGGAAGCATTGGACCCAGCTTCAATTGATTTCTTGGGTCAACTAATGAAAAACAGGGATGGGAGTGAGGGTCAAAGTTTCAAAATTAGGGATTCAGAGGGGGAGGAGAGTTGTCTCATTTGGAAAATGGGAAGTGGGCGGGCGCGAGCCCGCCCACTGCTAAAACCCCTCCCCCATCCTAAGGGGAGGAGGCACTGGACCCGGTTACAACTGGTTTCTTGGGACAACTAATGAAAAAAAGGCATGGGAGTGAGGTCAGAGGTTCAAAATTAGAGATTCGGAGGGGGAGGAGAGTTGTGGAAGGCAGGTATATAAGCCTTAGAATGACAGGGCTTTGTTCCCCACAGATTGAGCAGGGTTTGCTTCAGTTAATTACAGTCACCTGGGGCCAATTAAGGCCCAGTTGATAAAAAGCCCTTGCTCCAGCCAGAGGGTGTGAAGAGCAAGGAGGAGTAGAAGCAGGGAGTGTTGGAGTAAGGTGGTGGAGTATTGGAGACAGACACAGACACGTATCAAGTCCTGTGTGAGGTAAAAGGGCACAGAGAGAGGGGGAAATAGCCCAGGGGAGGGTAGTGCTGTTGCCAGCAGCGTCAGCAGTGTGCAGCTGCCATTCCTAAGGCCCCTGGGCTGGGGCTTGGAGTAGAGGGATGGCCCGGGCCCCTTCCCTCTCCTGCCCCTCTGTGCGGTCAGGGCACCAACTGCCCAGAGACTGGGGCAAACAGGGCTTACCCTGAGCCCCATAACAAAGAAGCACAGGACCCACAGGAGAACAGCGGCCAGTTTGCCACAGTAGGTTAATGAATATTATCTTAGGTTTCAGTTGTATGTTTCTGGTAATTTCATGTAGCTGTCATTTTTACTTAGTCTCTCTTAAAACTATAGTTTAGTCCAAAGTTGTTGAAATTCGTTTGGAGAAAATACCACAGTAAATACTTAGCTAAGTAGTTCAAGGTCACAGTTCTGATTTAGCAGAATTCAAAATAATTTGCTTTATAAAAATGTAATGCATTTTAAACTAATCAATTATTCTAAATTTTTGTGGGGGACTTAACTTCTTTTTACAATTAAAAGTATGCTCAGAATACATAAATGGCCTAATAGCACCATCTTCTGACAAGTTGCAATTCTGTAATAACCTTGAAGTGTTATTTTAATTGTCTTTACTTCTGAATATATATATTGTTTGCTGTCACAATGAAGAATGGCTTTCTTTGTGTAAACAGAAACCCTGGGATTTCAGAAGAAAAGGTCTGAGAAATAAATTTAAGAGTAACCCTATGCCTTCTGACAGAGAGAATTGGCTAGATATCATAGAGAGAGAAGTTACTTATTTTACCCTCAAATATTATAAAAAGAAACAGCGAAAAAAATTCACTCCATACAGGTAAATGTCTCAAATTCTTGGTAAGAGATTTTGGCAGCAGGCAAGATTTTGAATTAACAAAAACATTTCAAAAGGGTATCTATGCCAGATATTTCAAAAGATGTATTTTGCATTTGACATCCCTAGTCTAAACTGTAAATGCAGAAAAGAACAGTTCTGGAAATCTGTAGACATGTTAGCAGTTATATACACTGCTGTTTTAAGTATATTATATATTTACTGTAATTTCAATATTAGTAGTACACAATTTTACCTTTTTTGCACACCCCATATAGCTATTACTAGGTAAATTTGGATGTGAAAGCAATGTGCGCTCTATAAAGACCTAAATTATTCAGGCAGTCAACAAATCCTGACCTGTTTTAATAAATGTATTGAAGAAACAAGATGGATGAGGTAATATCTTTTATTAAACCAACCTCTGTTGGTGTGAGAGACAAACTTTCAAGCCATGCGGAACTGCTCTTCAGGTCTCAGAAAGATATTCCCAGCATCACAGCAAAGTGCACTAGATTGTTTAGCATAAGTAGTTAACACACATTTCAAGGGACCATTCAAAGTGGCATTTTAGTACCTCTGCAGTCAGAAGACAAAAGGATGAGTTAGTGGGTTATAGACTGTTGTAATAAATCATAAATATGGTGTGTCCCTGATTTTTAGTGTCTAACAGAATGATTTAGTGATTTTTAGTATCTACATCTACACTTGAAAATTAAGTCGACTTAAGCTTGCTTAAATCAACTTAATTTACCCCGCATCTACACTACAGTTTTCTTAAGTTGACTTAAGTAGCTTGCTTAAGTCAACTTAAGGAAAATAAAGTTAACTTAATGAAAATTAAGTCGACTTTATTAAACCTACTTTTAATTCGACTTAGGGCTTAAGTCGACTCCCTAGAGTCGACTTAAGCCAGTGTAGATGTGGGGTAGATGTGGGGTAGCCCTAAGTCGACTTAGGGCTACCCCAGGACTACACCAATACCCTCCCTGCCAGGGGGGGCATAGGGGGAGCCTGGTATGCCCCCCCACAGGGCAAGGCAGAGCCCTGCCCACTCTGCCCCTATGCCCTGCCAGGGTCTCTGACCCCCTTTGCCCCATTGTACCTATGGACAATGGGGCAAAGGCTGAGCCCCCTGGCACTCGGCAAGGGGTGCCCCCCTGCCCCTGTGGACCTGCCCTAGGTCCCCCTAGCCCCTAGAAGTCGACCTAGGCGTCCAGTGTGGACGCTCTAGGTCAACTTTGTAAGTTCCCCCCAAAGTCGACTTAAAATTTAGGTGTAGACTCATTAAGTCGACTTAACTAAGTCAACTTAAAGTCGGCTTAGTTAAGTCGACTTAGTTAAAGTCGACCTAAATTTTCAAGTGTAGACATAGCCTAACAGAGTAATGAATTTAAGCTCCCAGTCTCATCTTTCGAAAGCGTTGTACACATTTCCTTTGATGTTGAGGACCGATAGGTCAGACAGAGTGATCGCTTTGTAGGAAGTGTTCACTCACAGGTGATGAGGTGTTTTCATCTTTTATCATTTTAATTTGTTGTCTGACTGCAGAGATGTTAACGGGCCGATCTACCTAGAATAGCCCCATATTATATGTGCTAACTACTTATGCTGAAAAATCTGGTCCACCTTGCATTTTGCTATGATTCTGGGAGTACCTTCCCCAGACCTGAAGGAGAGCTGTGTGTGGCCAGAAAACTTGTCACTCTCACCAACAGAAGTTGGATAAGAAAATATGTTTTATTGGACCGTCTTGTCTCTCTCATATCTTTGGGACCAATACAGATACAACTGTACTGAGCTAATAACTATGTGACTCCTTTGTGGAAACTGCAATAGAAAATGGTGTCCACTGAAAATTCAGCTTCTGCCAACAGTCATTCCTCAATAATTTATCATAGGACAGGGCAAGCTATAGTCCAGCATTAAGACTGAGATGCAGAGCTATTCTGCTGATTCATGCCGGTAGTCACGTTATGTCTCACTGCAGGCATAGCTCAACTGACTTCAGTGGAATTACACTAGCAGAGATCTTAGACTATGACCTCTCCTCCGGAGTATAGTAGACTGAGAGTTTTTCTGAGCAGGAGGAAACTAAAGTGAGAAAGGTGATGATTCCTTCAAGGAGAAATCCTAATTAATCTGCTCAGGAGGTAGCATGGGAGATAGGATTTATAGTTGGAATTTTGAAAGGTATCTGAGAGAGTTAGGTACCCAACTCCCATTGAAATTCAATGGAAGCCAGGGGCCTGCTTCCCTTGGATGCCTTTAAAATCTTACCCCATATCCATAAATGAAATCCTGACTTTGATTTTTAATTAAGAATAAAGGTGGAGTATAGGAAAGGGGGGTAAATTTGGTTAATATCTATTGTGTGTGCATACTGGAAGCCTTGGGAAAGAGTGTCCCTACTTAGAGCTCATAACTTGTATATCATAGCTATTGTGATATGATGATTTTAACAACATTTGAATTTTCATAACAATGAAAGGCTCTAGCCTGGAGGAGAAAGAATGTCATAGTGTACTTGCTATATTCACATTGGAATGTACAGAAAAATAAACGCTATTGAAGTAGCCTTTTTTAAACAATGTATGTAACCAAAAGAAACATTTATAGCACGAATTACTAATTTTCAAATACTAAGAGGTTAAGCATTTTAATTAGTAGAGATTGAACATTTGTGAAACAGTGCTATAGAATGACAATTACCCTTTAAATGTAGAAAGATATAACACTAAGCACAAGATAAGCATATATTTCTAGATAGTGAAATAAGAATAAAACCCTTAAGGACTATCTGTATATATTTATGCAACAAACATTGTGTCACTTAAGAGTCTCCGTATAATTTTTTTTAAAAAGGGTTTTTCCTCTTTTGCTAACTTTGAGTTACAATATACCATAATAGCACTGTAATTATAAATGTCATTGCAACATACTGATGTGTAGGTGGTGTAACCTACTGGTTTGAACAGAAATCTTGCATAGTGCTCAGAGCACAATCAGAGGGCAGAGCTGGATGTGTGGTCAGAGGACAAGCCAATGGTCAGAGTCAGGAGCCAGAACAGAACCCAAGGGCAGAGCCACAGTCATGGTCAGGAAACTATGATGCTGGTAAACCAAGTGCTGAGTGGACTAATGCCCGTGGCCTTGGCCAAAGAACTGACAAACTCATAGCTAAAAACCAAACCTTCTCACTTCTATGTCATTTTTTTCCAAAATAGGTATGTCTTCTAATAATATAATTATTATATATTAGTTAGTGTTTAGACTCTATGAAATGCTTGTAAGTTGATACAGTCATTCTTTTTACGTGTAATGTCTATATTTCACTCTATAAGGAAATACATATGTTTTGCTTTATAATTTGGAAAATGTTTGCTCTCAACTTTTGAACCCAGTTACAGGAATCCTTCCCCCTGTCCATTCAGGAGGCCTATCAAGATTAAAAGGACAATAAGGAACATTTTGATACAAAAAAATGGTGAATGGCCCTATCACAACTTGGAAATGCTATGTGCAAGGGAATTCGTCTCATAAACTGGAAGACTAGATAAAAGTATAAAACAGGGTCACAAGAGAATTTTTATCTCTTTGCTGATTGAACTGTCATAGGTCCAGTGATACTAAACTGAAGCAAGAGATGCCTCTAGGTTATCTCTGGGTTTGCCCTAAAAGACATTTTCAAATTGAAAGGTCACCACAGCTCTGTCACTTTAACCTGTAAACAACTCATTTCTTTTTCCTAGTTAATAAATCTTTAGTTTATTACAGCATTGGTGAGAGACATTGTCTTTGCTGCAAGATCTAGGTTATCAATTGATCTGGGTTAAGAGCTAGTCTCTTGGGACTGGAAGAAACCTGAATATTTTTTTGATTTTTGGTGTAAGTGACTATCACGCCAAGTCCAGTTTGTCTGGGTAGAGTGCCTAAGGGAACGGTCAGTGACTCCATAGCAAGACAAGACTGTTACAGTATCTAGGAGTTTGTTCCTGAGTTGCTGAAATTTAATTATAGAACATGCAGCAGGTCATTTGGAAGCAAAGAAAAGGTAGTTGTCATCAGGTGAACAGTGATGGTGCCATAGAAACATGGGAGGATTTATCAATGATGGTGTGTACTGTTCCACTTCTTAGTACTCATCCTCATGGGACAAGGCATCTGCTTTCTTGTTCTTAGTCCCAGGATAGTACAGAACCATAAAGTTAAATCAGAAAAGAAAAAGAACCAAATGAATCTGATGTTGGTTAAGTCAACATGTTTTCTGTAGACACTCCAAATTCTTGTAATCTGTTCAGACTCAAGGGGTGCGTCTACACTTGGAAATTAAGTCGACTTAAGCTTGCTTAAGTCGACTTAAGGAAAATAAAGTCGACTTTATTAAACCTACTTTTAATTCGACTTTAGGTGTAAGTCGACTTTTTAAAGTTGACTTAAGCCCTTGTAAACCTGGAGTAGCCCTAAGTCAACTTAAAGTCGACTTAGGGCTCTCCAGGACTCCCCCACTGCCCTCCCTGCCCTCCCTCCTCTGCCCTGCCCCTATGCCCTGCTAGGGTCCCTGTCCCCCTTTACCCTAGTACAATGGGGCAAAGGCTGAGCCCCCTGGCACTGGGCAAGGGGTGCCCCCCTGCCACCGTGGACCTGCCCAAGATCCTCCTAGCCCCTAGAAGTTGACCTAGGCATCCAGTGTGGACGCTCTAGGTTGACTTTGTAAGTTCCCCCCTAAGTCGACTTTAAATTTAAGTGTGGACATGCTAAGTCGACTTAGCTAAAGTCGACTTAAATTACCAAGTTTAGACATAGCCAAGGGGATGACACCACTCCTTGAAGGTGACCTTGATAGCCAGGAGATCCATACATTCTAGTATCTCACAGCAAGAGTCCATTTCTGAGAAAAGAAGGCACAAAAATGAAGCAACTGGTGATGCTCATATATTGTGAGAGGACCATTCCACAAAGTTCAAGGTGTCAGTCTTAAATCTTGGTGGGATCTGTATGGATCAATGTGGGGTCAGAAATAAACACTTTTTTCAAGTGGTTAAAAGTCACCAATGTGTAGGACCAGGTGAACTTAGTCCCCTTCTTGAAGATAGACATATTATAGATATTATCAAGTAAAATAATTTTTGATGAATCACTGGTTAAAAAACTGTGAATCCAAGAAACCACTGCACTTCAGGTATATTTAAACATGCCTTCCACTAGGTGACAACTGTAACCTTGCAGGGTTATTAAGTTGATTAGGGTTTGTTATGATTCAAGCAGATAGGCAGCAGCATGATTCACTGTGGGAAAGAATGGAGTGTTGACCCAATCCTAGCCCCCTTACTATAGATGGGCTTTTTCCAGCACCCTGCTGCAATATGGCTAGGTGCCCCACAATACAGGAACAAGGCAGTGCCCAAAGTCCATTCTTTTTGTCAGCGGAGAGAGGGGACTAGGATCAGTTTTGCATCAGTTTAAGGTCTGATAGGGCAACTGGGGCTGACAAGATGGAATATTTCTGGCTGGCAGAGGTTGGGTGGTATGTTAGTTTCTTGGGCTCATTCCATTTGCCAATCACTCCTAATCTAATGATCAGTTAAGGTTCCCAGTGTCGGTGGAGGTCCCACCCATGCTAATTCATCTTTGATAGAGTTGCTGCATCCCTGCCTCATCTGGTGCCATTGCACAGCCTCATTCAAGTAGGAATCTACAGCTACACATCAAAATTCTGATCCATATTTATCAGCAGACCTAGGATCCTGCTAGAGGGCATGGAGAACAGCTTCTGTATTACATTTTCAAATAGGATTCTCAAAGATGCCTGCTGTTGCCTGTAAGAACTTCTCAAAGTCTTCAAAGAGAGGATTGGTCACCTCCCAAAGTCAGGGTGCCTATTTAAGGCCCTCTCTGGTGAGATAGATTAAGTACTAATCCTACTTAGGACTGATCCCTGAAGAAGAACTGTGCCTGCAAGACAAACTGAAGATGATATTGGCTAAGGAACCCATGAAACTTGCCATGATCCAAATACTGTATTTGTCAGGTAGAGGAAATGTGGGCTCATGGAAAGTGGATGAAAGTGTTGGAGGCACAGAAGACTCTGCCTGATCTTTTATCTGGGCCTGGAAAGTTGGATTCTGATCACGTAGTGCAGTGACCTGATCTCACAGTTCCAGCAGGACTGCAACAAAGTCTGAGAAGGTGGGTTGGGCTGCTGCTGGGGCCCTTCTGTAGAGGAGCTTCATGCCATGGGGAAAAAAACTCCCTTCATCTTCTAGTGGGTTGCTCAAACTGTGACACACTGAGCTGTGAATGGGTTGTCCTAGTTGTCAGAACAGCAATCTAACCCAGTGGTCAGAGCAGAATCAGGCAGCACTGGAGTTGTGGTCCAGAGATAAGCCAATGGTCAGAGCCAAGAGTCAGATGCCGGAACAGAATTAAAGAGGCAGACCTGGATTTATGGTCAGTCGAAGCCAAGAGTCAAGAGTTCTGAGGAAGGTAGGGACTGCCTACTCCTCCTACTACTAGGTCTTGAGCAAAATCAAGCACAGGTTAGAGAGAGGGCTAGTACATGAAGCAGACTTGGCGCAACCGTGGGCTTGGAACACAGCTAGTAGCCACTGTGCAGTTGTTGCTACCAGGCTATTGGCCTTTCTGTCCAATCAGTGACGGTAGTCAATAAGTGAAGGTTTAATGGACCCAGCCAAGATCGGTTGCTAGGCTGATGTCAGCTGTGCTCCTGACAGCCATTTAGAAATATGAGAGATTTTCTTTATTGTTGACAGTCACAGCAGTAATGAATGCTACTTGACAAGTGTTGTTGATGAATCATATAGTCTCATTAGGAAAATGGATGATGGAGACAAGTACCAAAATAATTTATTGAATGGAAGGAAACACATATAAGAAAAGGAAACAAAAAAATCCATTAGCCTTCTCCAAGTAATTGTAAACATACATCTTATTTCAAATATACATTAGGAACAGGCAAGTTTTAGTACACCATTAGTTTTATTAAGGGAGTCATATGCAATCATTTGAGAAAATACAAATTTATGTAAAATGTATGTAACTATGAGAAAAATTTATCTTATTGTGAAGGTAGAGATTAATTATGTTTAAGTGTTAGAGATAGACTACAAATAAAATACATGCCATATGTTGAAAAATAATTCCTGGAAGCTTCTGGCAGAGATGGCTTCTGAGGGTGATCTCTGAAACTGATGTTGTATTTCCAGCTTTGTAATGGTGGGTGTAGGTATGTTACGGAGACATTGTGTTCAGACATACTTGAATCTTTCCAGGAATGACAGTAAAATTTCTAATAATAAATGATTAAATGGAGCATGAAATAACATACAATAGTTTCAAACTAGAAGACAGGAATCTTCACTGAAGAGAAGTGGTTATTATTAAGGTCATTGTGGTAAAACTATCCTACCTCTAATGTATAACAAGATGGGGTGACCAGTGTTATAGTTTAACGGCAGTTAAAAAGTAGTATTAGACTAACTATGTCTCTGTGAGCAACGGGAGGCACATTATTCTGAAATATTTTCAAGATAGTGCTGTCTTATGGGTGCTGTGACATTCTTTTAAAAAATATTGAGTTAGAGCAATGGTGGTAAACTTCCAGAGGAGGGAAGGCACAGGGAGGGAACCATTGTGTTATAGTGTTTGGCGTACACAAATATATAGCATATTCACATGTAGGCACCAAGGGAAGAGAACTCTGAGTAAAGGTAGTTCCAGTCTATCTGTCATTCATTATGTTGTTTCCCTATCTTTTAACCTGTCACATTAACATTTAATTCTATACGGACATTGAGAAATACAACTTTAATGAACTGAAGAACATTATTAAGCACATATATAAAACTGATAGTAAACATTGGGATAAAGAGTAGCCAGTGATCTTTTCAGAGTGTGTATGAGAGACTTTCTACATCTCTTTCATTGAAGATAGATGTCTTAGTCAATCAGTTTACTAACTCTCAGACATCACTGAGGCCTGATTAGTAGCTGAGGGGTGGAGGCTAACTACAGGTCATATATGAAGTCTGACTGAAAGAAACAACCAGAATAAACAGTACCTCTGATTTTAGCTCAATTGATTGATGGAGTTTGTCTGCTTTTTGCTAGGCAGGTTCAAAACTTGCAGGGTTTGTTAAATTCTCAGAGGCTTCTGGATGTTTATATAGCAACGGTGGTCAAAAAGCATTTTTTATGTCTTGGCTTGACCAGAGCAGATCAAAAAGATTTCCATCAGAAAACGTGTTTTTGCATTGAAAAGTTTTGCAGAATGTATCAATTTTAACACAATTTTTAATTGATTTTTTTTTGGCCAAAATTTGAATCAAAATAGAGTAGTTCATTTTGACTTTATTGTTTCTTTCTTAGTTTATTGTCTCAGTTCATTTCCTTCTTATCTCAGTTGGATTTGATGTGAACCAGAGGCGTCGTTGCCGTTGGGCTGGCAGGGCATTGGCCCCGGGTAGAATAGCCTGAGCCCCGGATCTATTTTCCCCAGCAGGCAGAGGTTAAAGTAAGGGAGAACAGTTCTGGGGCTCCCAATTTTTAGGGGCCAGCGTTCCGGGGCCTCTAAAAATAGAAAACCCAGGCGGAACGCTGCATTCCGCCCAGGGGCCCCAGCAAAGCTACAGACTCCTGCTGCAGCCAGGCTGGGGAGGTTCAAATCTCCCGCCCTCAGCATGCTCAGACAGAGCGTGCTCAGGGCGGGAGCGGCCTGGCCCAGAAGCGGCTCTGCCAGCCGTCCCTGCAGCTCCAAGCCTCCGGCCAGGTGAGGGGGGCTGGGAGGAGGCGGCGGGCAGTGGGGCCAGGAAAGGGGCAGAGGAGCCGGGAAAGGAGCCCGGGGGGGGGGGACAGAGGAGCCGGGAAAGGAGCGCAGGGGAGGGGGACAGAGAAGCCAGGAAAGGGGCCCCAGGCCTGATCTGGACACGCTGCCTGCCCGTCATAGTGGCGGCAGAGGGGCAGGATCAGGCCCAAGGGACCGGCATGCGGTGGCGGGAGCAGAGGGGCTGAATCAGGCCCAAGGGGCCGGCGTGCAGCGGCAGAGGGGCAGGATCAGGCCCGAGGGGCCGGCATGCGGCAGCGGCAGCGGGAGCAGAGCGCGGCGGCCGGCAGCATGGCCTGATCTGGCTTCTCTGCCCACTGCCCTGCTCCGCCACCGCAGGCCGGTCCCGGGACTTTGTATCAGGGGTTAAGGTAAGGGGGGAACGCGGAGACCGGGGGTGGGAATGGAGGGGTCCAGACTCGCAAGGGGTCAGGATGGGGGGGCTGGGGAGGGATGGATGGAGTTAGAGGCCTGGGGAGAGGCGAAGGGGGCATGAGGACAAGGAGACTTGGTGGGGGCTGGGTAGTGGTGGGGGGACTGGGTGGGGGTGGGGGCTGGGACTGTGGCCTAGCGGGGGGGTGGGAGCTAGCAGGGAGTGAGCTGGGGGGCCACAGCCCTGGATCTTTTTTCTATCCAGCAACGCCCCTGATGTGAACATACTTCAATGTTCTGTGTGCTGTAAGTGACTTCTCACATTTTGCCCTGTGTGGTGGAGTTTTTGGAGTTTTGTTTTTTGTGGGGGTGTGGGTGGGGTTTTTTGTTTTTGTTTGTTTTTGAGGAGCTCACATTGTTTCAGATTGGTTCAGTTTTACCCATGTGGGGACACACTGTGAACAGCATCTCTGATAGTGCAAAGCCCAGGCTTCGGGTGGGGCTGTGATTGGGGCCATGCATCTTTGGAGAAAGAGAACAGTGATTACCAGGTACTGTGTCTGTCTGTGACCCTTGCAGCTACTGTGTGCTGTTCTGAATCAGGGTATATTTAAGGATGTAACCTTGCAAACCTGGTCTCTCCCTGCTCTCACCATGGAGATTTGAAAGAGGTAAAGAGGGAATGGAAGTGGTTCAGGTCACACTCAACGGTTGTGTGACTCTTTCCCCCCCCAAAAAGAGACTTTTTCTGATGCTGCTCCTACTACAAAGAATGTTCCACCCTCCCTTACTCAGGTCCTGCTTGAGAGCTCTGTTAATGGAACCAACAGACTGCAGCAAGAGGGTCTTCAGAAGCACCATTCTGCTATGGAACAATTTGAGGTGGGGAAAAACACCAATACTCAAAGTTTGCACTAGCTCAGTGGAGAAAGTCTTGTGGAAGCTCTACACCATGAACCCCAGAGAGTGAAGGGAGAGGAACTAGATTGCTGCACGGGGCAGAATTCATTTTATCTGAGGCTGATATCAACTCTGGAGGACATTAATCAAGCACTACAGGAGATTCTTTCTCTTCTATAGGCTGATTCTCAGTGGACCAGTGTCTTAGACCATCAGCTATAGCTCCCTCTAAAACATTTCTCTGTTACTTCAGTTGTAGAAAGGGTGCAGTTTCAAGTCACAGACCCCTGTTCTGCTGAACATGGTTTTGATGGGAACTTGAGTGGGGAAGGCAGTGCTCCCATGCTACCTTTCTCTCAGTTGCAATCATCACCAGCTACCTTCTGCAAGTGGCAGCATTTCACAGTTGATGATGAGAAAAGTACTATGCCATTTGCCATCTATGAAGTTATAGGGTCACTCTGGGCATGACACCAAAAAGCCAGGTGTGTCAGGAGTGCTGAAACACTTGCAGTATAATCACAGAGCACCTGCAGCAGTGGACTAGTTAGGAGAAAAGCTAATAGGAACTGAGCCTACTATAGAATAGAGGTTGACGCCAGCAATGTTTTCTACAATATCATCAGCAGAATGGTGGGAGTCATGCTGTCTGCTTTTCTAAAAAAATGACACCCTCAAATCACCAGGGAGCAGAAACACTAAACAGGAACATAGCTAGAACTCTAATTCAAAAGCATCATGGCTTCCTTCTTCCCAGATAACAGGCAGGCAGGCACAACCCACTGGTAAAAAAAAGCTGAATATCTTGATGGCTGAAATCATTGCTTGTGGCTCTTCAAGACATGGACAGAAGCATCCTCAGGAATCAGTTGAGATACTTAGGCTAAATGTCTCATATATAGAGGCAAGAGCACTTTGACTTAGTCCTGTCAGAGAGGATGGAATGGATGAGGAAGAACAGTCTTTGGTTTGGAGGGGGGGGCCTTAACCATAAATATTGTTTGTAATATTGCTTTTCTGTGCATGCCTAGAATATTGGATAGATGAACTTAATGTGCTGTTCTATAGTTTCTCCAGGCTAATGGCTTCAAGTAAGACTAAATAGAGATTAACGTAATAGTTATAGCATCTTATATCATGCTGGCAACTTTCATTCCTGCTGGTGTTTTATTTGTTATTCTGAGGGTGAGTTAACATCTTTTTTATTACTCTTCCTATCCCCGTTTCATCTTTCCACATTTAGGTAACAGAAAAAACATGTATCAATAAGAGCTAATTACAAAAGACAAGAGTAGGTGGTACCAGTTTGCATTGTTGGAGCTTGAAAGTTTCTAGTTTGACATTTTTTCTGTTGACTTATTTGTTCACATATTCCATAAAATGCAGAATTACCCATGAGACATCCAAGACAAAGAAGATGCCAAGAAACTAATGTGTTTGCATTTCTAAGCTTCTTTGTAGTGAATATAAATACAACATAATTTAAAGGGAGGGAAGAAAGCCTGTATTGTTACTAACAACAATCATTTACATGGCCTATT
>ML685808.1:8204727-8232848 GCA_007922175.1 Pelusios castaneus
ATATATATATAAAATATGACGATATGTTACATGTCTTCAGGGGAGGGGAATGAAAGGGAAAAGACAGCAACTTGACTTGACCTAATTTATATATATATATATATATATATATAAACTGTCACTTAGCTAATAAAATTCTTGCGTTCACTCTCCATATTAAGCTTTGTTTTTCTACAGATTTTCCACTGCTCACCCGCCAGGAGGATCAATCTCGTAGTTCTAAATCAGGGACGGGCAACCTTCACCAGCCCTTGTGCCAGTCCCACCCCTACAACCCACAGCAGGTGCCCGGGGGCAGGGCCAGCAGGGAAAAGGAGCCCATCTCCTGTTGGCACCACCCCCCACTGGAGATCAGAGCCAGCAGAGGAGAGGAGCCACACACACGCAGCTCTAGCGGCAGGGCCATCGGAGGGGAGGAGCCATGGCATCAACAGGGCCTGTCCCCATGTGTGCCACTGGAAATAGGCACATGTGCCAGCCTTGTCACACATGCCGGGGGTTTCCGACCCCTGTTATAAATCCTCAGATGATCTCTTCCTAGGGACATGAGTCAGTCTCCAGTGCAGTGCAGTCTCCAGTTGCTTTAAAAATAAAGTATCCCATATTTTTGGACTGTTAACTCCTTTCAGTAAGGACAAACACTTATTTAATGCCTGAAACACATCAGGAATTTGTTGGTCTGAGGATATAGCCCTTGCTTGTGGTGACAGATGATCTGGTTTTAAAGTTAGGGGAAATCTTTTGGCCAAGGTTAAGTCTATGGCTCCTTCACAGAATTAAGAGAATAGTGGATTTTTGGTTTGAGGATCTAAATAGAATAATCAAAAAGATATTCTTTTGGGGTTTTCATTATTTCATTTCAATTTATTTGTCAAGTGTTATTTTTTTTCCACTCTTTTTAAAATTCAGCTAAATATTTTAAACAAAACCTTTTGGAATAGTCAAAATCTTTTGTTTCAAAGCTGTTGAATTGAAACATTTAAGAACTGTCAACATGAAACTGTTTGACACTTCCAAAATCAGTGTTGTTTTTTTTCCTTCCAGCTCAAACTAGTTGTTGTATTCACAACCTTTTTGGTCCCCTGAAAAATATATTTTCTAATTAAATTTAATGTGACTAAAACAGTTTTGCCTAGCTCCATTCTTTTATTTTTTTGGGGGGAGTGGCGGTGAAATTCTTTGACCTGTTGTGCAGGAGATCAGGCTAGGCAATTATAATAGTCCCATCTAGCCTTAAAATCTATGATACATAAATAATAATTAACCAATATCTCAAAGGGAGGACTGAGGGACTCAGCTGCAGGTCTGAGGTCCAGAAGTGGACTCAAGGCAGGGTTCAGCATCAGAGAGGCAGAGCACAGACCACTTGGCAGGGACCACTTGAGACTAATTCCCCCAAAACATTGCCAGGATATGCCTGTCAGGTGGATCCCATGCTGCAAACGCCTACACCAACCCTATGTACTTTTGTACAAAAAGAAGCAACAGATTTCCTAGGAAGAAAATGTTCGAGAAAGAATATGTTTGATACTAACCTGACACACACATGAGCTTTGTTCCAAGGTAGACTGTAGTCCTATATCGTTAATCATAAACATCTACGTTTGTCTTCTGTATAAATCTGCAATTTCTAATGCCAAACAAAATATTCAGCTTTGCCTGTACATATTTTAAAATTATAGATGATATTTAGGAGCATTTCTAGAGAAAACATGTAACACTAGGCAATTGAATACTGATTTTGGAACTGAGATGAAAAAATGTTCAATTTTGTCGATAGGCAGAAATAACCCCACGGGTGGGTTGTTTTTTTTAAAATTTGTTTCAGTTTTTTTAATGAATTTATTGATGGTAGACCAGATGATGTTGGTATGACAATGGGAAATAGATTTTACACCTCTCAGTTGTCAATTCAAATCCAGACTACGACAGTAATGATTGAGAGTTGTCACTATCTAATGACTGTTTCCTGGACTCATCCCAGTTTCAAGTAAATAAAAGTCCATAATCTCACAACCAATGTTGCTAATTGGCAACTTGCCAGTCTCATCAAAGAGTTCCAAATCATGAATAATCAAGGAAACTGAGTTTTTCCTTTTAGACCTTAGAAGTTGTACCTAAAGAAAATGAGAAATACTGACATATCAATGTGTGGAAGTCTGCAGCAGAATTTCTTCTGTGCCTAGAAGAACCCTAGATGGCTGTCACATTTTAGCACCTTTTGAAGAGCAGTAAATAAATGTATTAAAAAGGAGGGGAGGGGAATAAAAACTGGAAAACAGAAATATATTAAATCTCCAAAATAAAAGGGCTCTTTGGATGACTTCATCAACATACTGTGTGTATTTATTATTCGAGAGTCATGAGTGGTCTGATATGATACATTATAAAAATTAAATTATGTAAGGAACCCCAGATCATGGGACAGTTATTTGTTTATACTTTACAAATAAATAAGTAATCCATATCTCACATGGCAAGGAAGATGCTAAAGGCAGAGATAGAAAATACTCATGTAAAAAATGAACAAATCTCTCAAAGAATTAAAAAAAAATCCTCTAAAAATGTAATAGAGAGATTGTTTGCCTACTTATACTGTATATTGAATTTCCTTGTTAGTCTTTATTTTGATGGGGTTGTTGTTGAGTGTTAAAAAATTCAGATGGTATCTTTTACACCTGGACATTTAATGTGTAATATGGCATTGAAGATCTCTTTCAATCTCTGAAGATCTCTATAGTATGCCTAAACACCTGTGCTTAACTTTGGATGCCTTTTCTCTTGTGGATGTGACTTAACCTCCTGATATTATTTGAACACATAGTAGATTTCTGTCTGTGAATAAGATCTTTTTTCCTACAGATAGGAAAGAAAACTATATATCCCAGTGGTGAAACTTGAAAAATTGGGTTTGTGTGGTTAAAATCTTTTGAAAATTCTATAAAGTAGCATGAGACATTGCTTTGTTCAATTTCTACCTATTGATCCAACTGAATGCTTGTTTGGAGATTGCCTTTGCAGCTTTAGTTGAACATAAGAAATACTTTAGAGTTAGGGCGTGTGGGGATTTCATTTACAAGGGACACATACCATGTATATGGATTTTTCATGCTGTTGGCAATAAAGGAGTTTTACTCTTGAAAAAAACTATTGTACACCTTCCAGCTACAGAACTTGCCTATGTGCTAATTGCAAAAAGGATGGTGAACAGCTGACAATTGGGAAGATGAATGCCTTGACTAGCTGAGGAAAATAGTTCTGATTAAAGCAATGTCAAACAAGGCAGCCAGCTAGTGCATCAGGTTCCCTGTGAGAAAGCTAACACTGGAAAGGTGCAAGTGTCAGATTCTATACCAGAGGAAACTGAGACTATCATAAAAAGTGAACTATCATTATGAAGGGAGACATGAGCTGTCCTCACTTCCTAGCATCCTTGCAGGCTAAGCCACAGGTTGGATGGATATTGGTCACAAAAGAAGTGCCTACAGTTGCTGTCCTCACTACAGAAAAAAGAGGGGTAGTGCCATATTTTCAGCAGCAAAGAGGTAACGGTAATCATGTTCTCCTCTTCTTCCTCCCTTGTTGGTTAGGAAATATATATTTTTCCTTCTTCCTTTTATTTATCATTTAAATTATATTTAACTGTCATGATGAATCAACACGTACACAACTTTCTATATATTTTTAACACTGAATATTCTAAGAGTTTAATCCTAGCATTGAAGAGGTTTCATGGTAGTAACATCTGGTCTGTACACAGTATCATAAGACAGAAGCAGTATCTACAGTAAGTTTATCAGTAAGTCTGTGGAGGCACAATCAAAAATAGAACCCTTGGTTCTCAAATGTTGATCCTGAACTAGAACTACAAAACTATCCTTCCAATACTCTACAATATTAATTTAGTAATTTTGTAATGTGGTATTCTGTGAATAACCATTATTTATAGGAATCTCTCTGAATCAAAGCATCTGTTGCTATTATATTACACTAAGGAAGCCTGATTTAGGAAGACATTTAATCATGTGCTAACGTCATATTGAACTTCAGTGTGTCTCAAGGACCTGTTTAAGCACCTTTCGTGAGTGGGTATATTTTCCTGAATTGATGCCCATGAAAGGTTGCTTACTGATATTATAGGACTAGACAGAGTCTCTAGTTTAGGGGAAGACTGGTCTTGTGGTAAAGACTCAGGCCAGGGACTCAGGACAAGCCTGGGTTATTTTCCTAACTCTTGTATATACTTCCTTCGTGATTTTAGATCAAGCCAAGTAAATTACACACGCATATCCCCTACACCTTGTATCCATACAGTGAAATTGTCTGCTATGTAGTAAAGAAAAAAAACCCAACCTTGCACTGAGAATCTTCATGACTATCTTAAATTAGGGGGAAAAAGAGCATTAACAAGGATATTTTTAGTCAACCAAGTTTTTGCAAAACCAGATGAAAGGCCACTCAGGTTCCACTTTTACTTTTTTTGTGGAAATTTATTCTAATTTTCATGTAACAGTCATACCACATAGTTGAGAAATTCTTCAGGCAAGAAAACATGGTAAATTAAGTTTAATTTCCATGATGTTTTGTGTTCATGTAGAGATTAAGAAATGTAATTTGTTTAAATCCCGCAACTTATTATAAAATGTTAATTACTTGTATATATTAGCACTATCCTAGACCTCCAGCACTTGATTTATAAAATTGTTAGTACATTTTTGCCATCAAAAAGAGAGTATGCTTAGCTTTATTTTTTTTTATTATTTTAGACCTTTTTTAGTTTTTAAAACTTCCACATTATAGGCCAGTCTATGTAATATATGCAACATCATGCTGATAATCAATAATAAAATCCTGCAATAAATCTCGGATAATCTTGGAAGTAAATCTTGAAAATCTTCAACAAACTGTCAAGATGCTCTTTCAGAAACAAATCAGAAAGCTCACTTGGAAAGAATATTGTTTCTGTCTATGCTCAGTTGACAATAATGTAGTGGGTTTTTCACATCCCTGGAAAGTTAGATGTTTTTGAGTGCTACAGTCATGTTTTAGCATGACAACTTTTGTCAAAATACATTGTGAGAAAGGTGTTCTAGCAAGTCTCAGTTTTGTGAAGAAAACTCTGTCATAGAAGAAGTGTTTGTCTGGACCTCCAGTATGTTACAGGTTAATCTTAAGGCTGTATCTTCTTGCAATAATCCAGATATGTATACCTTTGTCTGTAGACCTAAGTCGAGCTTTCCATTTGATTGTTTGGCCTTGTACAATTATTGCTGGATAACTTATTGGAAGTATTACCTAACAGTATTCATGGACAATGATGTTTGTTTTTCTACCTGTGTGATTGGGGTGTTAATTAGTAAATGCAATTACAACTTTCTGTTCTTATTTGAATGGTTGCAAACATGTATTCCAATCAGGTGTGTGTGCACCTAGTACACTGAGAACTGGAGACTTCTTCCCATAACAATACCCCCTTGGTGCACCTCCCAAGGCTAAGCAAGGACAGTGCTGCCCTGGCCTTCCTCTCTGTTCCTTGTTGACACCTTTGGCCTGAGTTGCAGCTCCCTATGCTGATTTTCTCCTCATGGTTTACCTGTTGTGTCACAGTTTGTGGCTGAGTCCTTAGCAGTGTAAATTGTTAAGTGGCAGTTAGTACCTGTATCTTAGACTAATGTTAGTTTACCAGGATAAAGCTCAGTGTGCTAGGAGTGTTTCTTGACCTTTTTGATACCATAGACCGGCTTCCTACACTTTGTCAGGGAGATCTCAGGGACCGGTGCTGGACTACAGTCCTAATCCTTTGAGAAACACTGTGCTAGGTGTCCACACACACCTGAGTGTAATATACATCTGCACTTATATCTTGAAGAACAATTGCAGAACAAGTAAGTAATTGGGGTTTCTTTCCTGTGCATGTCTCATTCCCTGCTGTGTATGAATCATATATATATATATATATATATATATATATATATATATATATATATATTGTGGCAAAGTCAGGCCAGATGGCTTTAGAAGGGTAATTGAAGGCAGGTTTGTCAGCCCTAGAATGCTGAAAGCACTGTTCCCAGCAGACAAAGGAGAAACAGCTGCGGGGCAATTAGGGACACCTGGGCCCTGTTAAGGGCTGTTCTTGGCCCAATAAAAAGCCCCACCTCCACCAGCTCAGGTGTGGGAATTTAGAGGAGGCTGGAGGAGTGGAGTGGAGTGGAGTGGAGTGGAGAGGAGAGGAGAGGAGAGAAAGCGAAGCAGAGCAGAGCAGAGCAGAGCAACAGAACAGAACAGAACAGAACAAGAGCAACATCAAAAAAAAGGTTAGAGGAAGGGAAGGAGACTGGACAAGGCCTGGGAGGCTTGCCTCGTCCGCTGAAGCAGGGGCAGCAGAAAAAACTTCCCTTCTACAAGGACTGAGTCCAGGGCAGTGAAGCCAGGGCCCTGACAGGGAAAAGTGGGTTGCCAGGGAGACTGACTTACCATAGGCCTACTACACCAGGGGATTGGACATTAGGCGGCACAAGTTGGAGAGTACTCTGCCACACAATATATATATATATATATATATATATATATATATACTTTTTTTTAAGAGGCATTTCCAGATCACTTTGAAATCCTGAAGTTACGTACATGATTTGTGGTTTAAATTCTATAAGAGAGCAGAATGAAAAACTTAATGGATAGGAGTGGAATTTATGTACTAAAAGAGAGGAGGGTGAATAGTGCCAAGCCAAATGCTCTTTGCATCTTACTTTCTTCGTAAAGGAGGAAGTTAACGTAGCTATAAAAGGATGTATTTTATTAGATAATCATTAGATACAACTTTCTTGGATTCAGCTTCCGCATTCCTAAGTAATATTACTACACAGAAATAATTCCATAATGAACCGTGGGTTTTCTTCTAGGTTCTGCTGATCACAAAGATTGACTATTCCTTTTTGGACCTCTAATCCAAGACACCAAAGCCAATCTTCTTTTTATAACTTTGTTCTTGTCTTTTGAGTCCAAATCTTTCTTTAATCTTTCAGTGCTCTGAGGCCTTATAGATCCTGACAGACTTAAGGTAACCTACTATTTCATAGAGTCCTGTGGAACTTTTAAAGACTAAGGCTATGTCTAAACTCAGGAATTTAGGTTGACTTTACTAAGTCGACCTTAATAAGTAGACTTAGAGAGTCCACACAGGACTCTTAAGTCAACTTAAAGCTGGCCTTACTAAGTCCACTTGGAGAGTCTACACTAGACTCTCTGAGTCGACTGGTTAGGTCCAGGGGGAAGCAAGGCTCCCCAGGATAGGGGGGCTCTCCTGGGACAGCAAGCCCTGGGGCACTCCACGGGAGAAGGGAGCGCGGAACTTCCTTCTGGCCCGGGCCGCTCAGCTCCCTTCTGTCCAGGACTGAGGAGTCCCCATGGTCCCAGCCAGAAGGGAGCACAGGGCTCCCTTCTCTCCGGGACCCCAGCGGTCCCAGCCAGAAGGAAGCCGGCGGTTACCCTCTGCCCAGGACCATCCTTTTCGCCGGGACTGCGCTGCAGCTGTTAAGGAAACCCAGCGGTTTCCCTATCAGCTGGAGGGCTGTGCAGGCAATTGCCGGCCCTCCAGCTGATCGGGATCCCTGGGGGTTCCCTATCAACTGGAGTGCTGGCAATTGTCGGCACGCCCTCCAGTTGATAGGGAAACCAGGTTAGCTGGAGCGTGATCCCGGCCAGAATGGAGCCGCAGGGCTCCCTTCCAACTGGAACCACTGGGGTCCTTGCAAAAAGGGAACCCCGCACTCCCTTCTGGCTGGGACCCCCGTGGTTCCTGGCCAAAAGGAAGCCATGGCTCCCTTTTTGCCAGGATCCGTGGCGGTCTTGGGCCAGGGGGAGCCACCGGCTTCCTTCTGGCTGGGACCCGCGGGAGTCCCAGCCAGAAGGAAGCCGCAGCTCCCTTTTGGCCAGGACCACTAGTGGCCTGGGCAGAAAGGAGCAGTCAGGCTCCCTTCGGCCAGGACCGCTGGGGTCCTGGCCAGAAGGGAGCCCCGTGGTCCCTTCTACACAGGACCTGAGTGGTCCCAGGGAGGAGGGAGCCGGGAGGAGCCACTAGCGGCTTGTGCTGGGGAGAGCTTGTCCCACACGGTAGTGGCTCTCCCCAGGACAAGTCACTAGCGGCTTCCTGGGAAGAAGGGAGCACGGGCTCCCTTTTTCCCCCTGCCCTAAGTCGACTTATCTTGTAAATCGATTTAGGGTGTCCACACTGGCTTAAGTCGACTTACAACTAGGTCTTATTAAGTCGACTGATGTGTTCCTTATATCGACTTAAGGAGCAGCTTAAGTCTATTTAAGGAAACTCCAGTGTAGATGCAGAGTAAATTAAGTCAACTTAAGCCTGCTTAAATCGACTTAATTTACTAGTGTAGACACACCCTAACAGATTTATTTATCACATGAGCTTTTGTGGAAGAAAATCCCACTTCGTCAGATGCTTTGAAGTGGGATTTTCTCCCATGAAAGCTCATGCGATAAATAAATCTGTTAGTCTTTAAAAGTGCCACAGGACACTGTGTTTGTTTTTCTGCAATAGACTAACATGGCTACCCCTTTGGAACTTGACTACTATTTCATGTCATCCTATGAAAGTAAAATAAGCTTTTGTTCTAAGGAATTTGTTTGATCCCTGGAATTAAGGTATATTGACCAAGTATGGGTGAGATTTGACTGTATTGCCTTAGATAAAACAAGGATAGGGCACATGTGGACAAGCTCCCTTAGGAAGCTACTCCTGTAAGATGCTGAATTCCCCGAGACGTGTTATACAGTCACAAATAATTATTTAAGCCAATGGAATTGGAGTATGACTTGTTCCTCTCTGGAGAAATTTAGCATTTTATGTAGCTGAGCCTTTGTTTGTTACTTTTTACCCAGTCTCTATGCCCAAAAGTATCATTAACTGAAACCCATATAAAGTTCCAGGATCATAACGTATGATTCAAAAATAGACCTGTGTAGTGTAGACTTTGCAATTTCTCAGTCCAAACTCCCTTGATAACTTTTGTTTAACACACAACTTACAAAAAGTAGAATTTGACTATCCCCATCAGGAAAGAATCACTATATAGAAATTTTATATAAATCTTATACTGATTTAACAGGAGCATGATTATGAATTTGGATGAAAGAGGAGCTAGCAGATGAAAATAGATATCTCTATCAGTCACAGGATCCTTGAAGGGGACAGGCAGGCACTCTATCTGTGACAGGCTCTGTTGAAAAGAATAACTTAACACAAATCCACCTGTGGATAGTTAATTGCTTAATTACGTGAATGGCAGTTAATTAGGTGGGGAGCACCTGGCCCTAGTGAAAGTCTATGAGTGCTGAGTCAGGAAGCACCAGAATGGGAGAAGTGCCTGAACAGAGAGACTCCTGAAGAGAGCTGGTAAGGAAGTCATTCCCACTTACTGACATCTCGCTGGAGACTCATGGAGAGAGGAACTGTCCTGACAGAAAGTGTTCCAAGATAAGGGACCACAGCAGCTAAGAAGACTAAACTGGGTGTAGGATCTCCTGGGGTGCTACTAGACACTGACTCAGGAAAGAGTGATGCACTGAAGAGTGGCATCTGTCTCAACACACAGCAGAGGCCCAGCTGCCAGACAGGGAATTCAGTCTGAAGGTGCTCCATAGTTAGAGGGGTAAGACACAAGACTGATTTACTCATAGTTTGAGAGTTTCTGGAAGAATACCTGACTTATTCTTTTGTTTGTTTTCATGTTCTCTTATTCTGTTAAGTAAATGAGACCTTCCAATGAGGGTGATCTTTAATACTAGAAATGCCTGTTTGGATTTGTCTATATTCCTGGTGAAGGGAAACTGAGGCAAGAGCACACCTACAGCACCACACCTCACTACAGGGGGCATGGAAGCATGACTGCCTCACCACTACACCATCCAAATTATGTAAAGAACTGGGCATTTTGGATCTAATGGCATCATATGCTTCTTATTATGTGACTCCATGGTATAAAATTAGACTGTTGAAAGTGGGTTAAATGATTTTTTTAAAATTCTGATTCAACTTCTGCTTGTATGTTATAGGTTATATTCAACTGGTATTTGAATCATTCTGCAATGGAAAATTAAGGTTTATTTTTGCCTACTGCTATTGTGTATTGCCTATGTAAGAATATACTATCATCTTGTTTGACAGCACATACAGTAAGGACTTAAAATGTAAATCCGTGGTGTTAAAGAATACTTAAGTGCAATATTCATTCTTGTAGATCTTAATGATTAGTAATGCCATAAGTAAATCTTTTTACAGTTCTTGTGGTTTTAGATAAGCTTGGAGTGTCTTTCACTATGAGTTAATATAATAGTGCAATATTAACATGAGACCATGCCAGAATATTGATCATATTAAAATGTAATCTGTGTAACATAGACTAATAAGTGGCCTTATGTACAAAACCTGCCTTGTGTTTTGGTGTTTCTTTAAACCACTCTGTTTATTTGTATTCCAGGGTGCCCACTGCAAGGGCATATCTAAAATGTATAATTTCAGGTATCTGCAGCAGGAACAACATATATCTAGACCATTCCTAACAAATGTTTGAGTAACCTGTTCTTAACTTCTAATGATGAGGACTCCAATCCTAAATATTAAATTATACTAGACCCTGTACAGAAGGTTCTGAGGGCTCCAACTAGATACATAACCTCAATCTGAGAGAGAACTTTTGTTAATTACTCTTTCAGTATGATCCTTCAACCAGTTGTACTCCCACCTCACAGCAATTTCCTCTAGACCATGTCTGTAGTTAACTGTTAGTATGTCATGTGGTGGAATGGCTTCAAAAGTCTTACTTTCAAGATATATTATGCCTTCCGCTTTCATTCTTATCTACCTCGTCAGTTAAATTTCTACATAGGAAATTAGGTTGTTTTGGCATATTATGTTCTTGACAAATCCATGCTGACTATCCTTATATAACTCTATTATCCTGTAGGTACTTTACAAACTGATTGTTCAATCATTTGTTTCAGTATCTTTCTGGATATCAAAGCTAGGCTGACTGGTCTATAAGTACCCAACCCCTCTTTGTTCCCCTTTTCAAAGATAGGGTGCTATGTTGTCAGTATCCAGTCTTCTGGGGCACCATGCCCTTCTCCATGAGCTCTTGAAGTTAAATTACTAGCAGTTCTGAGACTGATTCATCTAGTTCCTAGAATTCATGTTGTCAAGCCCTACCAACTAGTATATATCTAACTTAACAAAATACTATCTAACCTATTCTCTCTATATTTTGATTTTTCCCTTTTAGTGTTAATATTAATTGTTCTGAGTACATATTAACCTTTTTAGAGAAGACTGAAGCACTGAAGACCTCCTCTGACCTGATGACTCCATTATTATAGAATCATAGAATAATAGGGATGGAAGGGACCTCACGAGGTCATCTAGTCCAACCCCCTGCTAAAAAGCAGGACCACTCCCACTAAATCACCTCAGCCAGGGTTTTGTCTAACTGGGCCTTAAATATCTCCAAAGATGAAGATTCTACCACCTCCCTAGATAGCCCATTCCAATGCTTCACCACCCTCCTAGTGAGAAAGTTTTTCCTAATATCCAACCTTGACCTCCCCAACTGTAATTTGAAACCATTGCTCCTTGTTCTGTCCTCTGTTACCCTCGAGAACAGCCTAGCTCCCTCCTCTTTGGAGCAACCCTTCAAGTAGTTGAAGGTTGCTATCAAATCTCCCCTCAGTCTTCTCTTCTGTAGACTAAATAAGCCTAGTTCCTTCAGTCTCTCCTCATAAGTCATGTGCCCCAGCCCCCTAATCATTTTTGCTGCCCTCCACTGGACTCTTTCTAATTTGTCCACATCCTTTCTGTAGTGGGGAGCCCAAAACTGGACACAGTATTCCAGATGCGGCCTGACCAGTGCTGAATAGAAGGGAATTATCACATCCCTCGATCTGCTGGCAGTACTCCTACTGATGCAGCCTAGTGCGCCATTGGCCTTTTTGGCAACAAGGGCACACTGTTGGCTCATATTCATCTTCCCGTTCACCATAACCCCCAAGTCCTTTTCTACAGCGCTGCTACTTAGCCGATCGGTCCCCAGCCTGTAGCAGTGCATGGGATTTTTCCGTCCTAAATGCAGGACTTTCCACTTGTCTTTGTTGAACTTCATGAGGTTTCTTTTGGCCCAGTGTTCCAATTTGTCCAAGTCTTCCTAGATCCTGTTCCTGCCCTCCAGAGTATCTACCATTCCCCCCAGCTTGGTGTAATCCACAAACTTACTAAGCACACAGTCTATCCCATCATCGAGATCATTAATGAAGATGTTGAACAGAACCGGCCCCAGGACCGACCCCTGGGGCACTCCAGTCATTACCAGTTGCCAACTAGACATCGAGCCATTGATTCCTATCCGCTAAGCCCGTTGATCTAGCCACTTTTATATCCACCTTACGGTCCACTCGTCCAACCCATACTTCCTTAACTTGCCGACGAGAATGCTGTGGGAAACAATATCAAAAGCCTTGCTAAAGTTCAGATATACTAAGTCAACGGCTCTTCCCGCATCCACAAATCCAGTCATCTCATCATAGAAGGAAATCAGGTTGGTCAGGCAGGATTTGCCCTTGGTGAATCCATGTTGACTGTTCCTGATCACTCTATTTTCCTCTGAGTATTTCAGGAGGGATTCTTTGAGGACCTGCTCCATGATTTTTCCAGGGATTGAGGTGTGGCTGACCGGTCTGTAGTTCCCCAGATCATCCTTTTTCCCTTTCTTGAAGATAGGTACTATATTTGTCTTTTTCCAATCCTCCGGGACCTTGCCCGTTCGCCACTAGATCTCAAGATAACGGCCAGCGGCTCTGCAATCACTTCAGCCAACTCCCTCAGTACCCTCAGATGCTGATCATCCGGCCCCATGGACTTGTGCACATCCAATTTCTTTAAGTCTTCCCTAACCTGACTTCCCATCACCGAAGGCCAGTCTTCTCTCCATTCTGCATTACCCCGTGGAGTAGCCTGGGAGCTGGCCCTCCCTGTGAAGACTGAAGCAAGAAAAACATTGAGTACTTCAGCCTTTTCCACATCATCCACCATGAAGATACCTGCCCCATTCAGTAAGGGACCTACACCACCCCTGATCCTTTTCTTGTTGCTGACATACTTGTAGAACCGCTTTCTGTTATCCTTCACATCCCTTGTTAGCTTGCGTTCCTCTCTAAATAGAGAGGCCTATGCTTTCCTGTGTCTTGCTTGTTGTCCTAATATATTTATAGACCCTTTTATGTCCCTTGCTATGTGTAACTCATATGTTTTTGGTTTTTCAGATCATTAAAGAACTTCTGATGGAGCTGTATTGGCCTATTACTATTCTTCCTATTTTTCCCTTGCATCAGGATAGGTTGTTATTTTGTCCTTAATATCATGTCTGAGAAACTCCTAATCCTTCTGAATTCCTTTTTTCTCTTAGATTTCTTTTCCCATGGTACCTTACCTATCAGCTATAGGTTTGGCTGCTTTTTTGCACTTAATTTTAGTCATTCTACTGCTCTCACTCCTTCCATTCTTTGAATGATGAACTTATTTATGATTACTTTCACCAAGTTCTCCCTTCAAATTTGCAGTCATGTTCTCTGTTAGTCAGCATCAAGTCAAAAATGACTGTTCCCCCATTTATTACTGCCATCTTTTGAAACAAATACATTCCAAAAACTTATTGGAAATTTTGTGACTTATATTACTATTCCAATTAAGTAGTGTGAGACAGACTGCTAACCATCATAATTGCCTGTCTATATTTCAACATATGTGAGAGACTTTTAAAACATGTTAAAAGAAAGGATTTGAAGTATTATTTTTTCTAGTATGAAGAATACTTTACAAGACACCATGCCATGACAAAATAATACTGAACAATAAAGCACATTTTGTTGTGAAATTACATTTACGTTAAACCATATATACTGACTTCAAAGGGGACAGCTATCCTTCTGAAGGTGTGGCTCTAGTCCTATGCTTTCAAATTAATGGAATTGCAATGTCTATAATAACGATATAAAAGGAAAGTTCTTGGCTCAGTACATTAAAAATGAATGATATCTCGATTGTTGTGTGCCTTTTAATGAAAGAGAAACTGCTTTAAAAACATAATATTAATTACTTGTGATTGTCTAGGAATAAAATAAATATAATAAGTTGGTGCAATATTTTGGTGCAGCTTTTTGAAGTTTTAGTGGTCGACAATAATAAAGAAAGTGGCACTCTTCAAATTAATTAGAAATGTTCATTACAGCCAGATGAACATTTCAAACTCACTGTTGGCTTTGAAGACTTTTACGTATAATAAACAGCTCTGTAGGGTGCATCCAATTCCGAACACAAAATCACCATTTCTGAAAGCTGAGAGGGACTCACTCTATTTCACAAAAACTTGGAAATGTATGCCAAACCCAGCACTGTAGTTTTCCTACCTTATTTTTTCCACAAATTGAAGCAATAGCCATCAAGCAGTCTTCAAAACCAATAGTGAATTATCACCTGGTAAAGAGGAAAAAATTTTGAGACTGCTTCATAAATCCAGAAGAGAGATCAAAACATGGTTGACTGGGGCTTTTTTTTATGCACTACATCAGCTCTTCATGTGTACACTCAAACAACATAGTTAACAATTTTGTAAACCTGGGATGCATTTCACTCTGGCAGTGACTCTTACATTCTATCATGCATATTAAGCTTTTTTTAAAAAGATGAAGACTCTAGAGTCCAATCTTGGATCAGGTTTGCACTGGTATAGGGCCATGGTGTAGAGTCATGGTAGCCAGGCTCAGAGGCAGCTTTTGGGTAGGCGAAGCATGTGCATGCCTATGGCACCCAAGCAGTAAGGCTGCATCTACACTGGTAAATTAAGTTGACTTAAGCTTTCTTAAGTCGACTTAATTTACCCTGCGTCTACACTGCAGTTTCCTTAAGTCGACTTAAGCAGCTTGCTTTAGTCAACTTAAGGAAAATAAAGTTGACTTAATTAAAATTAAGTCGACTATCTACCACCACCTTCCTAATAGATCTAAGGCTTAAGTCGACTCCCTAGAGTCATCTTAAGCCAGTGTAGACATGGGGTAGCCCTAAGTTGACAAAGTCAACTTAGGGCATGGGTCCCTTCTGGCCAGGACCACTCAGGTTCCGGCAAGAAAGGACCGTGGGGCTTGCTTCCTTCTTCCCAGGACCCGTGCTCCAGCTGATCAGCAGCTGGAGTGCGGATCCTGGGGAGAAGGAAGCCCCACACTCCCCACACTCCCTCCTAGCCAGGATCATGCGGTCCCGACGAGGAAGGAGAGCTGGAGACCCGTGCTCCAGCTGCTCAGCAGTGGGGAGCTGGAGTGGGGATCCAAGCAAGAAGGGACCTCAGGGCTCCCTTCTCGCTGGGACCACTCAGGTCCCGGCGAGAAGGAAGCCCCACGGTCCCTTGTTGCCAGGACCCGCGCTCCAGCTGTGGCAGCTGGAGCACGGGTCTCAGGGACAAGGGAGCCCCACGGTCCCGACCAGGAGGGAGCGCGGAACACCGTGCTCCCTCCTGGCTGCGACCGCTCAGTCCAGCCAGGAGGAAGCCCAGCATCGCCGCACTCCAGCTGTCTCTTTAAAGATAGGGACCGTGGGGCTCCCTTGTTCCCGAGCTGGACAAGGGTCCCGGGGACAAGGGACCGCGGGGCTTCCTTCTCGGTGAGACATGAGTGGTCCCGGTGAGAAGGGAGCCCTAAGGTCCCTTCTTGCTGGGATCCCCGCTCCAGCGGCCCACTGCTGAGCAGCTGAAGCACGGGTCCCAGCCCGCGCTCCAGCTGCTCAGCAGTGGGCAGCTGGAGCGTGGAACTCCGGCTCTTCCTCCTGGCCCGGACCACTCGGGTCCGGGGAAGTTGTCCCCGGGAACCCAGTGGTCCAGGCTAGGAGGATTCCCTTCTTCCCAGGACATGGGAAGTCCTGAGCAGAAGGGAGCCAAGTGGTCCAGGGCAGAAGGGAGCTCCTCGCTCCCTTCTCCCCCGGACCGCTCAGGGGCTAAGAGCCCCCATCTCCTGTTTCACCTACCCCAAAAGCCACATCTGTCTCAATCGGCAGCTGAAAGAGGAGCTGGCTCAGGGGGCCAGGACCACGTGGCAGGGGAGCTGGGGCTGGAGGGGGGCAGACGGCAAGGGAGGCCAGTAGCAGAGGGAGCAGGGCCATAGAGGGCAGAGGCAGCCTTAGGCTATCTCGGGCTGTACGTGAAGAAAGAAAGAAAGAAAGAAAGAAAGAAAGAAAGAAAGAAAGAAAGAAAGAAAGAAAGAGAAGCCGAGGCCACTGGCTGGGGGGACCAGCTGTGGGCGGGGAGGGCCAGCCCAGAGGCCAGGCGCCTGCTGGGTCTGCTGCGGCAAAGCCACAACCCTGAGGGTCTGGAGGGAGCGGCGGGGGTTGCTGGGCTGCACGGGGGATGCGATGGCCACTGTGCAGCCGCGCACTCGTGCAGCTGAGAGGGAACATAGAGCTGCGGCAGGCGGCTCTTGTGGCCCCAGCTCTCAGGCCACGCTGAGGTGCGGGCCCATCAGGGGGAGCCTGAGTGGTGCTACTGCCACTCAGCATTGGCAAGCCGGGGGTTGTTGACCCATTAGGGAAGCAGGCGACCGACCCTGACGGGGCCCCTTATTGCTCTGGGCCCTAGGCGGCCGCCTGCCTCGCCTACCTCAAAAGCCGCCTCTGATAGAGGGGGGGCCCTCATGGGCCTATGGGGGGGGCCTTCGCCTAGGGTACCCAATAGCCAAAGGCTGCCTCTGACGAGGCTCACCTCTGATGGGGACTTTCAGCCCTTGTACACAAGGTCGGCTGCTCCTCCACAACTCTGAAGAAGGCCAAAACAGTATTGGAACAATTGCCCAGATGCAGACCTAGTAAAAATGGCCGGACTTCCATTGCAGGTAATGGAGTTACTACATCACTGAATCTGACCCACAGTCTTTAACATCAGTAACTCAAGACAACTGTATTACAAGGATTAAAATAACTTCTTTTTCTGTGTTTTTGAACTTGGTTCTGCATTTGTGTTCTGGGTTTCAGGGTTTTCATGTTCCCTATTTGATACACTTAGCACTCCAAAATATGAGCATATTTTTAATTAAAATATGAATGTATTTAAATGATCAAAATAATATGAATGGTAACATTTAATGTTTCTGAAATATGTTGATAATTTGTTGTTTTTGATATTTGGGAAGTTCTGGTTCAAAATATCATCATGACTCTGACTTAGAATACAGCACTTATTAATGAAACTTGACAATTATTGAGAACCTTCCCATGTCCTTGTCTCTCTTGACACTGCCAATCAAAATTTGTCCTCCCACTGGGCACTTCTTGTGAGCTTTTCAGATTCAGAATAATTTGTAATAAGTAAATCAAACAATTCTCTAACATGTTAATAGCATTAATTTCCTCCTCCTCCTCAAGGTCTAAAGATTTAATTGCTGTGCTAAGAATATAAAAATGAATATTATAAATTGGAATCTGTCAGATGGTCAGAAGGAAGAAAGTGCTGATACAAGAAACAATGAATGGTGCATAAAAAATGAAAGACTTATGACTTCTATTCATGCTATGCATAAGGAATAACTTCTTGTTTTGCACTATGACAGTAAATACTCTTTATTTTAATGAAATATATACTACATTTAATTGATTATAAATTTATATTTGTATGCTGCACCTGTAAAAGCATTTTTGGAGTCATATTTATTATAAGCCAATTCGGGTATGTTTTTGGTATGTGCAAGGAGCACTGTTGACCCAAAGGGAAATAAGTAATTAATGAAATTGTGCCCTGGCAGAATGTGGTCTTTCGTGACTGGTTATAATACCTCATACGGGAAAATAAAATGGGCCTACAAAACCAGTAACTTTTATGAGGATCTGCCAGGTACTTTTTGTATAAAATACAGGTTATATTACATGCATTTATGAGGCATTCATCACTATTGTATTAGGTCATATACTGACAATATTACATATTATGTATGTTTACAAAGAAAATTCTTCAGAGATAACTATGAGAAACTAGATTTCTAGAGAATTCAATAACAAGTGATAATTTGGAAACCTTGTTATTGAATTTTCAGTGTTTTTATTTTAGAGCAGTTAAATTTGTATATGGACTTATTGCAAATATTTTTGTGATTCATATTTGAAGAATGTATAATTTTTATTTGTATAGGTATGGTATCCGTATGCATTTTAAATTATAAATCTTAAATGTTAAAGCAAAATAACTCACATTTTCAGTGTCTATATATGCAGTATTCCATGTGACAAGATATAGTTTAGACCAGTGGTTCTCAACCTTTCATGGGTTACAACACGCTTGGCAGCATGTTGCGACGCTACAAGACACACCAGCCCACCTGCCCCAGGCCAATTCCAGCCAGCTCTCCATGACGCACTTACCACTGTGTGGCGACACAGTAATGTGTCCCAACATAGTAGCTGAGAATCACTGGTTTAAAGAGATATAGTTTGTCTGAACATCATTTGGATTAATGATACATCCTAGAGTATAATTTTTATAGATATTTGTAACTATTCCTGATTAAAGATTTAATGATTTAAGGGTGTTTAGGGACCTGATTCAAAGCCTCAGGAAGTCAGTTGGAAGAGTAACAATGCACATTAAACTTCAGAGAGTTTTAGAGTCCCTACATTGTTTATTTCCTCTTTTGAAGTAGTAAGATATGTGCTTCAATATAAGTCCAAATAGCAATGATTATGTTCAGGTTGCATTTCAAAACAGAACACACAGGCTAGAAACCCGTTAGTCAAAAACACAAAACAAACAAAAAAAGTGTCATTCTGTGGGAACTGGAAATATCTGATGTAGGGCCCAATGGAAGAATTTGTTACACGAGAAGCTGTTATTAGGTGGTGAAGCCATAATCAGCCCTGACCAAAAGTTAATCCTGAGTCACGCTGGTATCATCTTAATCAAGGTCATACCTTGTTGCCACCAAGTAGGACACATAACTTGTAGACTCTGTAAAATAACAAGATAAGACTGGGGCAAAGGAATATAGTAAATAAGTGTGGAAAATAACCAGATGTACACGCCATTTACCCACTTACCAAGTAACAGTGTATAAAAGCTAGTAGTAAACCCTCTCTCTTAGTTGGAACTTTGTCATCAAGGCAACTGCTGTGCTCACTGCCACGAGTCATTGCTCCCCATGCTCTGCACCCACAGTTGTGTAACTGGGATTCCCATCTGCGGAAGGGGTGAAAGCATTGGTGCTTTCCTATTTCTTTTCTCTCTTGTCTGTATTTTAATAAAACCTTTTGTTTGTACCCTACACCTTGTCTCCTGGTGTTGTGCCTACCGAACCCATCAAACCTTAGGGCCTGAGCTATAGTTTATAGCCTATTCTGGCAAATATTTGATTCTTATAAGTATTTTCAGTATATCAATTTTATATCTAGGCGAGTAACCTGCAGTACCAATTGCCTGTATATTGTTCCTAGGCATCAGACACAGACCTAGAGTTTAAAACAAACAAACCCAACCTTTCTTGAAGGCCACTTTTCTAAGTGTTTTCATTTGGTAATAAAGCTCCTGACTTTCAATTTAATCTTTGCCATCTCTGAGCTTCTTGAAATAATCATACTGACAATAAGTATGTGAGTAGAGACCTTCTGTATTTTAACCAAAAAATAATTTAGTCTCTACATTCTTTTCTGGTACTCCTGTTAACTTTTTATGAGGATGCTTGCGTTCATTTGCTATGCCATGTTCAACTTTGCAACACAGACTGAAACAAGTCAGAAGAGGTGTCCCCATTATAGCAAGAATGTGAGTTTCAAATCTTTACACTGTCAAACTCAAGCTATATAAAAAAGAAAAGGGGGGGTGCATTTTCAGTTAATATTGGATATTTTAAAATGAACAATATCTGAAAGTTACTGAAAGCCAATATTTTCTTCTACCACATGATGAAGATGTCAAATATATTATGGTGTTATATAATCCTCTTGTTGCATTATGGGGACTAGATCTGAATCAGTAATATTCCAAAACTGCCTTTCATGCCTAAGGTCATTTTAATGAAAATGGTTTACTAGTATAATGCTTATTATAAGATATGTTTAACTGGATTGTAATTAAAGTAATGAAAATGTGTTCAAGGTAAATGAAAATTAGGTGTTGATATTTTGGATAATAAAATCCTTCTTCAATGTGTTTATTATTTACAGATTTTTTTTTTTACTGTTGTAAAATTAGTGTAATGTTCAGCAAGGCTCTTCAGTATCCAGTTTTGCTAACTCAAAGTAATTCTGCTTCTGACATCTATGTTAAGCAATTAAAGCATTTATACCAAATATTATCTGAAGGCCTGGGGGGGTGGGGGCTGTCCATGGGGTAATAAAGCAAAGACTGCTTCTAGCACGGAAGAGGCAAGAACTATTTAAATGACTCTTAGATTTTTAACTCTGTGCTTTACAAATGTGGCTTATTTCTCTAAAATTGGAAGTAAATGAATCTGACTTCAGTAAGAAAATGAATGGCATTGTATTTTACTATATATGTATCAACTTAAGTTCCATAAAGTTAAAGTAAGCAAATTTGGGGCCTAGTCCTGTAATCATTATTCCTGAAGTATCTACTGATGTCAGTGGGAATCATACTTAGCCTGGCTTCTCTATTATAAATAGAACACCGGTGATTTAAATGTTAACACCAATAATATAAATCTCTCAAATATTTAATATCAGAATATTGGCCAAGGATAGGTCAATTGGCATAACTCATTATAGCACAGGTAAAGTATATGGAATTAACCCACTTTATGCAAGCTGAAAACTGACTTCTTGCTTTTTATAGATTTTTAAGCCTAGAATGAACCAACCATTTGATCACCCAGTTTTATTTCCTATAGAACATGGGGCCATATAATTTAACTCCATTACCCCTGGATTGATCCCATAACTTTTTTGTTTGACTAAGCATAACTTCTATCAAGGCATCCAGTGTTGATTTTGATGGCATCTGGGGATAAAGAGTTCACTACCATCTCCCTTGGTAGCTTGTTCCAATGGTTAATCACTGACTAATAAAAATGTGCATTATTTCAAATGTGAGATTGTCTGGCTCTAACTTTTAGACATTGGTTCTTGTTATGCCTTTCTTTGCTACAGTGAAGAGACCTTTAGTACTGGCAATTTTTCCCCATAAAGGTATTTGTACTCTGTAGTCAAGTTGCCTCTCATGCTTCTTTTTGATAAACTGAACTTCAAAATCATTTAAAAGAAATGTGGATACCAGAACAGTAACACAGCAGTCTAATACTGGTCTAACCTATGCCATAAACAAAGGTAAAATCACCTCTGCTCCAACTCACTACATTCAAGGATCACATTAACCTGTTGTGTCACAGTATTGTGCTAGTTGCACATACTAAGTTACTTTTTCACTATGATCACTAAGTCATCACATGAATCATTGGCTATGTCTACACTAGCAAATTAGGTCGACTTAAGAATGCTTAAGTCGACCTAAATTACTCCATGTCCACACTGGGCTTTCATTAAGTTAATTTAAGGGCGTCCTTAAGTCGACTTAATAACTACCGGCTGTTAGGTCAACTTAAGGTCTAAGTCGACCTTATTAAGTTGACCTAACACCAGTGTGGACTCCGTAGGTTGATTTAATTCCTTAAGTCGACCTAGGGCTGGGGTAAAGGAGCCGCAGGTTGGAGACAAGGGAGCCCCAGGTGCTCCTGGGGAAGAGAGCCACTGCGTCGTAGGTCAACCTAAGGAGGCTTAAGTCGACCTAATGAGTGGTAGTTATAAAGTCAACTTAAGGAATTTCTTAAATAAACTTAATGAAAGCCTAGTCTGGATGTGGCTTAATTTAAGTCGACTTAAGCCTCCTTAAGTCGTCTTAAATTGCCAGTGTAGACATAACCTTCATGTGCTTTGTGACTGGCAATTTCAATACTTTACATAGGCACAGCCAACATGGGTAGTTGTATTATATTCCCCTAAAATGGTAATATTTTTTAGTATCATGTGCCTGTGTATGTGTGTGTGTAAACAGAAGTCTGACAGCTGTCTTTTAAAAAAAAATTGTCAACCTTGCCATTGTTATTCTCACACTAGCCTTTTATATTTTCACTAGGAATTTTAACCATTAGCAGGATCAAATTCTTTGACTTATCTTCTTTTATAAGATCTGAAATGAAGTTAGACAAGAATTAGATTTTTAAATGTCAAATCTTTAGAGAAGTTGCTGCTGAATTTGCAGCAACAATTCATACCACAAAACTCAGACATGAAATATAGAGTCATTTGAAGAGCCATAGAGTTTCCATCTTTACTTATTTTTTTTAAAAAAAATTCTATAAGCTTGCTATACGCAAACTTCATTTGACAAGTTCAAATTCAATAAGAAATGTGAATTACTGCACTTAAGAAGAAAAGATTGATAATAGGCCAAAATGGGGAGTAACTGGCTAGGCAGTAGTATAAAAGGATGTGGAAGCGTTAAGGTCCTAGGTAAATCACAATTTTTATTTTATGTTTTTAAAGAAAACAAGAATAAATGGCAAGGTATTGAATTTTACAGCTTTACACAAAACCAATTTTACAAGTAACATTAGTTTCAAAGATGGAATGAATTTTGCAATTAACAATCAGTTGTAAAGACAAAATGAATGTTTGTAATAAACTTAGTCCATTTCTAGAAAAAAGTATTTTAAAGACCATGGTATTGGGGCATTTTCAAAATTTCTGTGTACTTTAGGGAAACATGATTTCCACAGGGCTCTAATTATAGTGTATCACAAATGGAATACAAGCTGTTAGAAGAGATGCTCTTGCAGGGGGGGTGGGAGTGGGGGGAAGCTAATGCTCTGGTATATATTATCAGAAGCGCCGTTTGTAAATTCTTCTGTTCTATTCTGCACTGGTGAGGCCTCAAATGGAGTATTGTGTTCAGTGTTAGGAACCACACTTAAAGATGTGGACAAATTGGAGAGAATCCAGACTCGTAGACTCATAGACTTTAAGGTCAGAAGGGACCAGTACGATCATCTAGTCTGACCTCCTGTAAAATGCAGGCCTCAAGACCTCACCCACCCACTCCAGCAATAGGCCACCAACCTATGACTGAGTTATTTACATCCTTAAATCATGATTTAAGGACTTTAAGATACAGAAAATTCACCATTAGGTGAGCCATGCCCTGTGCTACAGAAGAAGGCGAAAAACCCCCAGAGCCCAGGCCAGTCAGCCCTGGGGGAAAATTCTTTCCTGGCCCCAAATATGGCAATCAGTTAAACCCTGAGCACATGGGTAAGTCTCAACAGCCAGTTACCCAAGAAACAATTCTCTGTAATAACTCAGAACCCACCCCATGTACTCTCCCCTCTTAGGCCACTTGTATATCCACCACACGTAGCCAAATATCAGTCAATTTACAAAAGTTACTAATAACTCCCTATGTGGAACTGTATCAAATGCCTTGCTGAAATCTAAGTAAATTAGGTCCACTGCATTCCCTTTATCTAAAAAATCTGTCATCCTTTCAAAAAAGGAGATGAAGTTGGTCTGGCACGATCTCCCTTTTGTAAAGCCATGTTGTATTTTATCACCGTTACGGTTATCCTCTATAGCCTTAAGTACTTTCTCCTTCAAAATTTTCTCCAAGACCTTGCATACTACTGAGGTCAAACTAACGGGCCTGTAGTTAACCAGATCATTTTTATTCCCTTTCTTGAAAATAGGAACTACATTAGCGATTCTCCAGTCATATGGTACAATCCCCGAGTTTACAGATTCATTAAAAATCCTCATTAAAGGGCTAGCAATTTCATGAGCCAGTTCCTTTAGTATCCTCAGATGGAGATTTCCTTTAGTATCCTCGGATGGAGATTGTCCAGGCCCCCCGATTTAGTCGCATCCAACAGCTCAAGTTCAGACAAAATGAACAATGACAGAAGATTTTAAAAACCTGGTATTTGAGGAAAGGTGGGGAAAATCTTTAGGCACATTTAGTCCTGAGGAAAGAATAATGGGGAGGGAAACCAGTCTTCAAATATATTAAGAACTGTTGAAAGGGAACAGGGATCAATTATTTTTTATGTCCATTGAAGGAAGGACAAGAGGTAAATGGTTTAATGTGCAGCAAAGGAGATTTAGGCTAGATACTAGGGAGAACTTCATCACTATGAAGAGAGTTTAATTACTGGAATAGGTTATCTAGGGAGGTTGTGGAATCTTCACCATTGGATGTTTTTAAAAACAGATTTAAACCAACACCTGTCAGGAATGGTCTAAATATACTTGCCACAGTGCAGAAGGCTGAATTAGATGAATTCATGTGATTTCTTCCAGTACTACATTTCTGTGATTTTATTTGTGTGGTCACGCTTTGGAATCTTGAAGACATTGATGTTTAGCTTGATATGCAAAAAACAGTAAGAGCAAAAAAGAAAGAAAGCAAGTCTTAGTTGCTGATGTTTCCCTAAAATTTAGGAAGTTTGATTTTTTTTGTTTTAGAAATTCATACAGTAGGCACAAATTATGAAAAGGTAGATGAATCAAGCTACAGTAAATGCATTCATTCTCATTTGTCATTGTATATTAAGTGAATTTGAATTTGTATATTATGTAATTTGTCTATATATATTATAAGGATGAACACTGAATTTCTGAAGATAGATGGCCATGCATATGCATTTTCCTAAAAATTGACCTTGCAGGACAGAGAAATAACTGGTATCAATGAAAAATGTATTACCCTGAAATAATGACATGTTGCTGTGATTTACTTCAAATGATAAGCTATTACTCTATGTGTTCTAACAATGGATGCCTTTTGTTTAAATGGTAATACCACAAGGTTAGTACTTTACTTGTACATAGTAGATAGCTCACTATAGGGCTTCTAGTGCACAATTGCAATGGTAATAAATGTCAATTTGTTTTAGTAACTCTACACAGGCGTCTCCCAACTCTCCACTTGAATCTTAAGCATGGGATGTGAGGGAGCACTGCTGACCAAAGGCCGAATTATCTGCCATAGAGTGGTTGCAAGATTGTTCAGGTCACTTGCTTTGGATTTTTATAAATCTGAATGGAGGGCACCTCAGATGGAGTTTGGAGGGTCCCATTTGAGCAGAGCAGTGATCCATAAGATCAGTCTGTTTTGAATGTCCAAGAAGGGCATGCAGTGAAAAACTTCCTATTGCCGGTGCTGGGAGAGAAGTGATCCTCTTTGTGTATCCTCTCCTCTCATGCTTTACATTCTCTCTCTCTCTCTCTCCCCTTCCGCCACCCCGTGTCTGCACCTCTAAATTGTGCATCAATCCAAGGATGGCATTCTGGGTATGCAGAACAGAACAGAGATATTCCTGCTGCTGCTCAATTTAAATCTCTCTGCTAAGGAACTTTCTTCTCCTTCTTTCAAGCCTCCAAATTACCTTTTCCCACTTTCCTCGGGGTTCACAAAAGGTCATGGGAAGCTTTACCAGCCCACCTGCTCTGCTTCCCTCCTTCAAACTTAATAGCTGTTGTCTTTTATGGATTTTCAAGGATGTCCAAAAGCTTATTATAAAGTATTATTCTAGCAAGATTTTGGCCATCTGGGCTGTGTTCCTCCCTTGCATCCCCCATTGCAAACTGTTTTGGGAGAACTGGGATTCAGTACAACCAGGATTGATCTGTAACCAGGGTAGTTGATTTGAGCCCTAGAGTTTGGTTTCAGGCATCTTTCTCATCCATTTAAAGAAATTGTACCCATTAAAAAGACATTTCAAATACCAAAAGCAATTGGACTATATGATGAACTACAAACATTATTTCAAAGGGGTAGCCGTGTTAGTCTATTGTAGAAAGACAAAAGAGTCTTGTGGCACTTTTAAAGACTAACAGATTTATTAATCGCATGAGCTTTCGTGGGAGAAGATCCCACTTCGTCAGACGCTTTGAAGATAGGAAAGTTACAGAGTCGGAGGAAATTAAATGCAGGGGAGTGTATGACATAGCATCAGGTCAGGCTGTAACAGCAAATCAAAGTAGGTGTTAGGATTCAAAACACTGGGGAACAGCACATAGAGGAGGGGGGAGGTCAATTCACTTGATGTAATGCGAGAAAAATCCATAGTCCCTGTTTAACCCCAAGGCAACTGAGTCAAATTTGCATATAAGTTCGAGTTCTGCAGACTCTCTTTGAAGCTGTGATTTGTTATTCATCTGTTTCAACACAGCTATTAACAAGTCGTTAAGGGAGTGAGCAGGGAGGTTGAAGTGTTCCCCTACAGGTTTTTCAGTATTGCAGTTTCTGATGTCAGATTTGTGTCCATTGATTCTTTGGCGCAGAGACTGTCCTGTCTGTCCAATATATAAGGCAGAGGGGCATTTCCGGCACATGATGGCATAAATCACATTGGTGGATGAGCAGGTGAACGAACCCTTGATGGAGTAGGTGGCATGATTAGACCCTGTGATGGTGTCATCGGTGTAGATATGAGGGCAAAGTTGGCTCTTCCAAAACAACTTATGTTTGAATTTTTAAAATTTCATAGTTCTGTGAACTGCTGAACGCATTTTAAAATCTATAACTAGTTTCTGCAACACAGTAATAAAAAACAAACTGGGGGCCAGATCCTGAGTTCAGTTATCTATGGTCACAAGCACAGCTGCATTTGTCCAAAATGTTTTGAGAGCCCAGAGGACCAGTGAAAGGCCTGTGAACCTCGCCTGACTATCAGAGCTCTGTGATTGTTAGGGAGATTGCTAGTTATGGATCCCATGAGACCTAATATGAAGATAATTTCTTCTTTGTTAGAAGCTTTGACTGCTGTCACCAGTGTGATCCTGTAATGCCCATCCTTATGATGGAGATGCCCATTTGTGAAGGAGCCATAAAAGGAATGCTACTGTCACCTCCATTGGCCTTAGGACAAAAAGCCATTGACAGGTGCAGCTACCCCATTAAATCTGCCTGCCTGTTGTTAATTTTATTTTTTCTATGCTTCTTACTGGTTTCCTACTGGTTTCCTCTTTTCAAAGTAAATGCCACTTCCTTAAAACTACAAAGCCTGCAAATCTTGAAGATCCCACTATTGTGATAGTTCCATATCAAGAGATTAAGATAGAGTTCATAATAAGAATCAGAAAACTCTGAGGGTTATTGGACACAAGTCAAACTTTTATATTTTTATTGTAAACCCTGGGATGAGGCGGGGCTGGTGGTATGCATGCAAGATAGGGCTTAGGCATGGAAGTAGGATGTTTTAATGGTGTTACTTCTACGTCCATGGGGTTTCTAGATATCATGTTATATAAACCTCATTACATCCCACAAACTGTCAAAAGTAAAGAAAAAAAAATCTCTGGTTTCAACTACTGTCAAGAATGTGGTCAATTTAAAAGACGTTTATTTGGAAAATGCATCATGAATTCGTTCTTGTTACATTTACCTTTATTACAAAGGTAAAATTACAGGTATATTTACTCTTGAAATGTAACCACAGAATAATATATAGATAGCACATTGAGACACTTGTTTAATATGGTGCCAATACACCAGTCACTTGAGCAGCGAGTTCACATCATAACAGTTGCATTATAGAGGTTGCATTATGAGGGCATTACAGTGCTTCTGTGAAATGAAATTAGAATGTTTAAGTTCCTTCAGTAGAAATCTATGTGGAGTCCGGTATGAGGTTATTATATTGCCATTACAATGTCAAAGCAATATCTAAGCTGGTCCATGGAGACCCCATTATTATGTCATGATAGGAAATTACAACTATGGGCTAAATGATTTCAGATTGTCTACCGAGACCTAATTATGTTGCTTCTTCTGTTTGAAAGGACTGTACAATGGCAAAATACTTTCAATATAATTCTGTGGAGATTTAGTTTTGATAAAAGAATAAAATGAAAAGATGTCAATGCAAGTTATATTGTCAGAAAAGAAATGAAACAAGCAAAACTACATTCAAATATCATTAAGGCTGTGAGAGATAAATACAAAGCAAGAAAATGCTGAATTGACAGCCAGAGACCCCCTAACTCTGACTTCTTGTGACAACAATATGTATTGCGACACATAATG
>ML685808.1:8233248-8271551 GCA_007922175.1 Pelusios castaneus
ATTCAGCTGCTGCGTGCGCAGCTGCGTCCCCGCCGTGCATATATACATCTCTCGTTTAGGTATATAGATAATTTGATGTATCCTGAGTTTTTAGGTAGGACTTTACACTGCTAAGGCAGAAAAGAAGCAGTGATGTGGTGATGATATTAAATTTATGGGTGTTTATAAATTTCTCTGAATCTACTATTTTAATGTAGGTTTGTATCTTTGTCAGGATAGAGAGCATATTTATTCACATTTGTTGCCACAAAACTAAAATTAATATTAATAACTGAGAGAGGGCAAAACAAAGGCAAAATCAATTCTTCCAAACCAAAGTCTATGGTGTATCTTGCAAATGTTGATTTAGAATGTTTTTCAGGCTATGAAGATATTATTCATTACTTGTTTGTATAGTTGCAGTGTCTCCTTTAACTTGTTATAGAAAATCAATGACTTTGAGTCAGAGAAAGGCCACCTCTGCTCCATAAATCATGGGAGTGGATTTCATTGTGATAAATTAAATTTAATACAGAAACAATGAAAATAAAGCAAATTTCACTTTGTATTTTATTAATAAGAAAAAATCTATTAAAATGATGGAGTAACATGCATTTGAGTTTGATAAAAGGTCAAACAAAATTTCTTGCAAGAGAAAAAAAATGTAAAAAAGGATTTAAATTGTCATTTTCTATATAATTTTTCTAAAAGCTGTTCTATTTTCCTGCAAAAAGATAACTTTGAAATTGAAATTTTAAACTTTTTTGATATGTATATACTAGACTTTAGTATATCTAGAGAAAATAGCTTTCAAGTCATTCATCAACTAAAAAAGGAGGATACTGAGATGAGCCCCAATTAATTTTGCAAATGAGTTTGAGAGAATTGCTTAGCATTAATAAAGCTGGGAATTGGAGAATAGTAAGTGGGAATATATTACTCATCAACCTAAGCAAATATAGTGCTAATTTAATCTGTCTAATATAGCTATTTTGATATTTCCAAATATCTATCTTCATGGTTCCTAGATACCACTGGTAAGAATTAGCCTCATTAGGCAATTTAAAGTAACATATTGTCTTTTTTGGTTGAAAAGTAGTGACTTTTCAAACCATAGTTTTGCTAAGAAAGTACAATATTGTGAGGAGTCAGGAGAATAGTACAAGTTTCTTATAGATTTTTTCATGGCAATATACCCGCTAGGCTCAAGAAAATTTGAAGGGCAGACTAACTTTTCTGACAATTGCTTGTATAATCTGCCCGTTAAGTCCAACACTTGGTCCTACAGTGGAAATCACACAATAGAAGTGTAGGACTGTAAGGGATACCAATAGGTATCTAATCCAGGCCCTACAATAAGTATTACTATTCCTGACAAGTGTTTTGTCTAACGTGTTGTTAAAAATATTGAACAATCTCCCTGGGTAATTTGTTTCTGTGTTTATATCCTTACAGTTAAGAAGTTCCTCCTAAGGTCTAATATAAATCTGTCTTGCTGAAATTCAAGGCCATTTTTTCTTGTCCTGTCCTCAGTGTTTAAGAACAATTTATCTCTTTCCTTTTTTATAACAACCTCCAAGTATTTAAAGACTGTTATTCATCACCACTCAGTCTTCTTTTCTGCAGACCAAACACACCCATTTTTTTGCAGTCTTTCCCTGTAGGTCACATTGTCTAGACTTTTAATTATTTTTGTTGTTCTCTTCTAGACTTTCTCCAATTTGTCCCCATCTTTTTCACAGTGGAATCCTTGTAAGCTCAGGCTTCTATATAACACTGACATTTCAGCACACGTGTATACACATTCTTTCCCCTGAGATGATTTTCTAAATCTATAGTGTGATCTAAAATGTACCATCTTACCTGGATTTCCTCAGAGCCTGGAAGGAATAGCAGTGTCACTCAGTCCTTATTCAAATACTTCAGTCTCTGCCAGCAACAGTCAATAGTCTTACAGCCAGCAGCTATTTCTTCTTAATACTTGCTTCCCCAGTTTGGGTCGAGCTAGGAAAATAGGCACCCTGTTTCCAAGTGACATAGATATTAAGAAAAGCATTTTAAATGGACATTCCTCTAGTTTTTACAAGTCTCTCACTTTGTAGAGCTCTATTTTCTCCCTGTAAGGTGAGCTGAATCAAGTGAAAATTTACAAGCCATCACCTTTGTTCTTCCTCTTATACAGAAGCCTAGTTTAAAGCAGGGAGCAAATATCTCAATATAAATATTTATATGCTGTATAGCTTTAAGGGATGAGAAACCTTCCTCGGCTCCCCTTCTAGGCGTGTAAAATACACCACAGCAGACTGTACATTATTCCAGTTGAGGATTAAATAAATCTGGAATAGTACTTGCATTACTCAGAGTGCTATAGGTAATGTGATCCAGCCCTACAGTCTCACAAACCAGGTGGTAGCTGGGAGCTAGCCAGCACCAGCGGAGGTGGGTATTCCATCTGGGTCCTTCTCTCTACCTTGATCTGGTTAGAACATTTTTCAGTATTAGGACAAAGGTCCAGCATTGCCACACTGTATCCCAGCACATAGTGATGGAGGGAGCTATGTTGGTAAAGTACATCCTTCTGCACCAGCCAGCAGTTGTCAGACAGCCTCTTGATTTCCTCCACTACCTCCCCAATTTTTTTTTTCTTAAGTACCCATCCCCTCATTCATTTGTTTACCAATTAGGCCTAATTTGTGACACACCAATTTTGGGTCATTGAGTTCCAGAGCCACCTTATCCTCATTTACCACCCACAATCATAATGCAGTCCTTCAGTTATATCAGTACGTCTTTTTGTTTAGACTAATTCAGTTATTCTGTCTCCCTGCTGCATCTTTTTCTATCAGCAGTTGATATTTCAGGATATTGTGATGTTTTGGAAACTTTCACTCTCTTTTTCACTGTTGATCTCACACTTAGGGTAAATTTGTAGGCCCAGTAATTACAACAGGTAGGGTGCATCCACACTTACAAGTTAGGTCGACTTAAGGAGGCTTAAGTCGACCTAAACTACTCTGCGTCCATACTGGGCTTTCCTTAAGTCAACTTAAGGAAAAGTTAAGTTGACTTAATAACACCTCATTTTAGGTTGACTTAACGCTTAAGTCGACCTTATCAGGTTGACTTAAGCTAGTGTGGATGGGGATTAGTGCCTAAATTGACCTCATTAAGGTGACTTAAAGTGTTAAATTGACTTAATAAGGTCAAAAAGGGGCTAGGTCTACACTAGGAAAGTTAAGTCGACTTTTGTTAAGTCGACTTAATAAGGTTGACTTTAAGTTGACTTAATAAAGTTGACAACTTTTCTAGTATAGACATAGCCTTAGGGAGTGAATGTTAGTGGCAGCCTGTTTTACACAGGCCTGACTCGGAAAGCTGCCATGTCAGGAACTGCTGCTTCCTTTTTTAGGCAGGGAAACTTCATGACTTATTGAAGCATCAGTTCCTGTTTTAGATGCTAGAATCAACCCTCAATGCCTGATGACTTCAAAACATGCTTCTCTATGTGCTGGGGTGAGATTTAGGCCCATAAAGCAATGGCCAGAAAAATGAGGAAGTGGTTGCTGCTGTAGTACCTCAGCCCAGGGTACTGAAGAAGGAATCAGTGCTGAAGTCTCATTATAGTAAATAAAGTTTTAATACTTTGAAATCAGACTTCAGGCTAGAAAGTTTCACTAACTGCTACTATGTCTCTTCTTTCTCCTCTGCTCTGGCTGAACATAAGAGGGCAGAAAATAAAAATCCCCTTGGAAAACATCATCTGCCCCATGAGTTTGGAGTCCCAATTTTCATTCCAACTGCAACTTGTTTAGAATTGAAGAAAATTTCATTGTGGGCCAATATCTGATCCCATTGGAGTTCTATTCACTTAACTGATATGAAGACTTGGTCTTCTAAGCAGAGCAATGTGGAAAAAGAGCCTCTAAAATGCTGCAAAAAAATCAAGTATATATTTACTTTTCATTGCAATAGCTCCAAGTCAGGTATTCAGTACCAAACAGGCGAAATCTATTTTCTGGGAATCTTATTGAGGGTTTGGTAGGGAAAGAATCCATCCCATGCCACAAAATGCAGAAGAGCTGCTTTGCAACCCTATTGCCTCAAAGCTACTCTGTTCAGAGTGAAAGACGAGAGATATAAGCATTATCAGGTCTTCTGGATCCACCCTTACATATTACCCTTCTACCCTACCCACACCATTAACAGTGATGTGCAGCCTTCACCAGATCCAGTCCTCCTCATGGGCAGTGGTGTAACACTATTTCTGCAGCTACAAAGGTGAGAGATGAACTTGTCCATCTAGGCAAAATTGTGCTATAAGCAAATTCCCTAAAAGCTAGAGAGAAATACATTTCTTGGGCTTCTTATGTTGTCTTTATCACATGTCATTTTAAGTATATTTTGTATGAGCATAAATGTTGATAAATGCATAAATATATAGCTACAATAAACAAAATGAATATATGGCTGTAATAGATGCCAAAATAATGTAATTTCTTACCTGGAAATCTATATACATTTAATTTGAAACCAAAATGTTGATAACTTTGTGCATAAAAATCTGATTTCTGCTTGATAAACTCTTTCAAATTACTTTCAGATAATTGCTTTGTCAAAGTCTTCTCATATATCTATCTATCTATATATCTATTGTCAATCTTTACAGCTCATTGAGCTAGTTCAAATTACATCTTGCTTGCCTCACGAAATAAAAATGATTAATTAAGGATGTTAAGTGTTTCTTTAGCAGAAGCGACAATTTTATTTTCCATCCTTTTATTAAAATATTTTAAAATTTGTCTTTTTCCAGGTGATGTATTTAAACTAAATTCTTAAAGGAAAAAGGAACATTAAAACCATATTTGTGGGAAGCATCTACCTGTGTTGTTGGCAGTGGTGGTGTAGCAATGTTATTCCTAAGACATGAGAGTGACTAGGCAGGCGAGATCATCTTTTTTTTTTTTTTTAAACTACACCAGCTTCTGTTGCTGTAAGGTACTAGCTTTTCAGTTTCACAGAAGTTTTCTGCAGATCTGGAGAAGGAAATCTATGAGCTAAATACAAGTTGAGACAGATTATTAAATATAATGGGTTAATACATATTGTGGGAGATGACTTAAAAAGAAATGGGCAACTAAAGGGAAGTAGGCAATGGAATGTGTTATCAAGTGTTGTAATGAGCCAAAGAATCAGTTTCTGAATCTATGTATTTTACCATATTAGTTCATACATAGTCATTGGTTACATTTTAGGTGCTGATGATAAATGTGTCACTAGTGTGGAATGCTATACCCAGAAGTAGTGCCATTTGGCCTTTGCACAGGTTCTCAGGGCTTGCACCAGCCACTTCAGTCAGAAGATTACTGCTGTATAATGCAGTTACTAAAACTAAGGTAAAGAATATATGCAATTTATAATAATGCTTTCAATAAAAAATACATTACACTTCACAATGAATAATTGTGCTCTCGGAATTGTCCATTGAGTTCTACTCTGACTTTATTTTCCTTCTTGCTGCACTCTCATTTCCTGTTTATATTTTGTAGACTTTATTTAAACTCATCTGAACCTCACCTGTTTTTTTCCCAATATTTAAAAGGCATTTAAAAGACACTGGATTAGCCACACATAGTACTCTTTGATGCCCTGCTCCATGCTATTGTGAATATCCTAATTAGCTAACTCAAATTTTCAAACTATGGCTAGACCAAAAGCAAAAGCAGTCAAAATATTAATTTGTTAGCTGTTTTTTTCCTCAGACCTTAATCATGAAGCATGTTTTCCTATAGACTTGGGCTTGGAGCACTGTTTGACTCTAAGAAATAAACTTATTTACAGTAGTTGACTTAAAATGAATAAAATGCTCCAGACATTGTTGTCTTCAAGGAAAAAAAGGTTCATTTATAATCATAGAGAAAATCTCGACCTTCATGGTGATATTTGACCAGACAGTTTGTGGAGTGCATGGAACTTGAAAAATATCATCTCTAGCATGTGCTTTAAATCTATAGTATTATTATTGTCTTGACCATCTGTTTAATTGACTTGCCTTCTATTCTAGTTTGAATGTCTTCTATTAATAATTTAATAATACCTCTTAGAAGACTATGTAAAATGTGGTTTTGCCTGAAGGTATTTCTCTCCCCTGTACAGAATTTTATAAAATATAACTGGTAAACAAAAGGACCCCACTTTATTCAGCCAATATGTAGTATAATGAATGCATAAAATAAACTTAAAGATTCTTACCTTACAATTACAGGTATTCAGCCACTATAAGTGCATGGCAGAATAAAAGACAGGCTTATCATATTTTGGGTTTTAAGGGTGCAGTTGTCTCTTCCTATTTAAACTAAATATGGAAGAATTTAAATAGGAGGTATCTCAAACCCAGTGGGCCATAATCCTTCATGCAGTAGTACCCACTGAAGTCAACGGAGTTACATCAGGGATGATTTTTGACCCAATTTTTCAAGTTATGATATCTAAATGCACAGCAAGTCCAGATCAGTCCTTTTGATCCTTCAAGCTATAGTAAAATAAAAATTTTCTTAGTGGGTCTGTCCATTGAGAATTATTTTTCTGCCAGTACAATAAAAGCATCTTTCAGCCAAATCTGAGACCTACATTACACAGAGAAAATTACAAAACAGATCATTTACTCATAACAAATGGTAAAGGGGTTATTCCCAATAACATTTATAATGGAATTCCCAATGCAAACTAATTATGGCATTATTAAAATAAGGTGTCTTCTGAATGACTGAAATACAGGAAAAAAATCATTTTTTAAGGAAACTGATAATGCATTGCATCAATTCAGTTATTGTTGAGTGACAAATTAATCCCTTATTGGCAATACAGCAAATGTTTCATGAAACTGAAAAGCAATCTCTCAGTAGAATGTTGCCAGAGGATCAATATGTCCTATTTTGTTACCAAACTTCAACTTTGCCAGAACTCTTCCATATCAAATAAGGAATATAAAAAAACATCATCCTGAGATAATGTCATATGTTGAATTTTTCCTTCCTGTATAAATTACTGCTTTTTGAGATGACCAAAGATCCTCATTCTTATGGTAGAGAATTTGTGAAATCATGGATCATAATTAAAGGCCCTAAATATTCATAAATAGCTCATCATCAATTCCCATTCTTGAAGATCAACTAACTACAGGCATCTGTAGTAACTGTGTCAGATATTAAGCTTGAAACACATAATATCCAAAGGCCACAATCAATATTTGAGATTCCTGTAGTGTCTTTCATCTAAGTGTATTACAAGCATTAATTAACCCTCAAAGTATCCGTGTGAGGAAAGCAAAGGTTGTAATTGCTATTTACAGATGGAGAAAATAAGGCACAGAGGGCCAGATTGCAAGTTAGTTACTTATATTATTATTCCTGTTAATGCCACTCGTACTCATGTAACTATTCACTAGTGCGAACATGGGACTGACAATCAGACCCAGTGAGAATGCAACTTTGCCTATTGAATCAGGGTAAGAATAGACCTCAGAATTCTCAACTCTTAGTCCTATACTTGAACCATCAGACTTGATTAAAGTATCACAACCAACTCTGGTTATGAAGAAGACGCCTCCAGGGTTGGATCAGGTGATTTCCTGTAAGAGCATCAGAAAGCTACAATGAAAGGAGGTTGTGAGACTGCCATAGTTAGGAAGAATGGCAGAAAGCTTGTAGAGCAGATGTGTCTAAGACAAGAAGGGCAATTGTTAAGTTTTATTCAGTTTTGGATTTCTGTTTTGGGAAAATTAGAAAGGCATAAATGCCTGGCCAGGAGGGTCTGTGAAATTGTTTGTTTGGTAGGAACCTGCAGGGAGAAATGGTTAGCAGGTGCTGCAGAGGCCAGGAGGTGGCACATAGGACGTGGATGACCCCACCACATCATTTGGGGGTGCTTTTGCCTTCCTTGCTTAAATATACAAGGAGAAAACTTTGCTTAAATGCTCTCTGGTGTATTTGAAAGAAACTAAAAGTAATTAATTCTTGTAATAAATTTAAATGCCTTTGAATGCTACAGAAAATATTTAGCCTGACCATTTGTCTAAAGAACTTCGTTACTAGAGCTGGTAAAAAGGGCAAACAGAGAGCTCTGCTAATATAGCTATGGATTTACAAGTTAACTTTTCTCCATTTTTATTTGTGGGGTCATATCTTTGCCTGTGAAATGTCATCTCATCAGAAAAATAATGTGATATAGGTGATCAGTCTCATATACACTAATGGTTTGAGAATAGCCAATGGCCTGAAAATTGTTCAAACTATTCAGTGGGTACTTATGGACAATAAATGTGAACATGAATCTGACTTGTGCACAGAAAAGGGGACTGCATTCTAACTAATCATACTCACAATAATTTATAAAGAAATTGTGTGTCCTAATGAGCAGAGCACTAGACTGGGACTTAGTGGACCTTGGATCTGCCATTAACCTCCTGGGTGACCTTAGCATTCTGGCTTACACATTCAAGGAAACTAAGACACAGAGGGTGCTTCTACACTTGTAAATTAAGTTGACTTAAGCTTGCTTAAGTCGACTTAATTTACTCTGCGTCTACACTACACTTTCCTTAAGTTGACTTAAGCAAGCTGCTTAAGTTGACTTACGGAAAATAAAGTCGACTTAATGAAAATTAAGTCGACTTTATTAAACCTTTTTTTAATTCGACTTTAGGCTTAAGTCGACTTTCTAAAGTTGACTTAAGCCAGTGTAGACCTGGAGTAGTCCTAAGTTGACTTTAAGTCGACTTAGGGCTCTCCAGGACTCCCCCACTGCCCTCCCTGTCAGGGGGGTGGCACAGGGAGAGCCTGACATGCCCCCCCCAAAGGGCAGGACAGAGCCCTGCCCACCCTGCCCCTATGCCTTGCCAGGGTCCCTGTCCCCCTTTGCCCCATTGTACCCAGGTACAATGGGGCAAAGGCTGAGTCCCCTGGCATTGGGCAAAGGGTGCCCCCCATGCCACCGTGGACCTGCCCAAGGTCCCCCTAGCCTCTAGAAGTTGACGTAGGCATCCAGTGTGGACGCTTTAGGTCGACTTTGTAAGTCCCCCCCTAAGTCGACTTTAAATTTGTGTGGACACGCTAAGTCGACTTAACTAAGTCGACCTAAATTTACAAGTGTAGACATAGCCAGAGAATCAAAAACTGATGAAGTAATACTTACTATCTTTATAATGTACTGTGAGATCTACTGGTAAAAAGTATTATATAGGAACGAATTATACTTATAATGTATTATTTTGACCCATTTATTACTGTACTGATGCTGAGTCATCTGCATAGATTCAATTAACAGTACACTAATTTGTGAATATATGTAAATAGGATACCTTGAGAGGGGTATATGAGTATAAAATACATTTAAATATACATATGGTTGAGGTTGGGAGAAGCATAGATTATACAATACAATGAAAATTATCATATTGAATTTTGTTTACATTCATATTTGTGGAATTTTCATACATAAATTCAGCTTACAATTACTCCTTCCAAAAGGTATATTTTTGTGTAAGGAGTTTTGGTCCTGAGCCGTATTGCCGAGAGACTGTAGACAAGCTTTATTGGTCTCTGGAACAACATTGCTTTGGCTTGAGTCACTCCAAGATGTTTGGTTCTTCCCTATTCCTCCACCCCATAGTTTGTGAGCTTAGCTGGATGCTCCCATACATAGCTCCTTTAAATCCTGTGTAACCTGGTAACCAGATCCTTTATATACAAGAAAATATCACAAAGCTACAATTATATTGTTATAATGTCAGGCCAATGAATAGTTAATTAAATGTTCTTGTTTTTTACAGATTTTTTCAAACGGTTCACTGTCATTCTGGATTCCTACGTTCCCCCCACCCCACCCCCATTTTTTTGTTTTTAAGATTTATCTTACGAAAGTTAGTGAACTCTTATAATTGCTAAATTGTCTGTGTGGGTGTATGAGGAATTAAGTATGCATATTCTGTCATTCTTAGTGTTGAACAACTAATTCTCTTAAAAACAAGTCTAAAAATGTAAATATAAGCCCCTTATGTTTGTAGGCTTTATAGGTTTCCTCATACTATGTATCCTTGAACTCCTTGAACATTAATGAACAGTCAAAAACACAGACACAAACATTCATTATAAATAAATCACATTTCATGATTACTTCATGATTATTCCCTCCTAATAATCACAAAAGCATCAAAATACCATTAAAATGGCAACTCTTCCAGTTCCCACATACCTATGAGATAAGTGATTCCAGACTGGTCCCAAAGAGCCATTTAAATGACAAGACATACTTCTGCTTCCAGAATATCTATTCAAACAAATCTATATACTCTCACCAATCACAGCTTGCTGTTCCTACTTGTAAAATACTTGCATGTTGTCTAACCTATATGAGACATTATTAGAAGATACCATCTTTCCATGTGATAGTTTCTGGATATAAGCTTATCCATATCTTTAGGTTGTTTTGCTAAAGTTCATAACCATAGTATCTGAGCATCTACAATGCATAAATATGACCTCATGTCACTTCAGGCAAGTAGTTAACCCTGTGCGCTCTCCAAAATAATGGAGTCTATATCCAAGACACAGGGACCATTGCACTTGAGACAGTGAGAAAAAAAAAGAATAAATTCAAAACAGAATAAATTACCTTCATCTTAATTGTGTCTACACTTATTAATTTAATGAAGCATAACCTCTCTTCCAGATTAAGAAACCAGAAGGACAGTTCTCTGTATAATGTACACATTTCAGTGTAGGGATCCAAAACAGCAGCAGAACTTGACTGAATTTGGCTATGACACTAGCTGATGGCATTTTCTGCATGCCTTTCATTAGCATAAGTAAAGCCAGGCATGTTAAAGTTCTGTTGCTAAAATCTGGACGTATATCTGGCATTGCTATTCCCAGTAACAAGAAGTTTTAGCTAAAGATAATGTTGGATGAATAAGAACAACTCCATTTGTTTCCACAGTTGCAGTTCTATTAATAACTATGGCTATGTCTACACTAGAAAAGTTAAGTCGACTTCATGAAGTTGACTTAATTAGGTTGACTTTAAGTTGTCTTAAAGTCAACCTTATTAAGTCCACTTAACAAAGTCAACTTAACTTTTCTAGTGTAGACATAGCCCCTTGTCGACCTTATTAAGTCAACTTAATGCTTTAAGTCGACTTAATAAGGTCGACTTAGGCGCTAATCCCCGTCCACACTGGCTTTACATCGACTTAAGGAGTTGACTTAAGGCGTAAGTCGATCTAAAACCAGGTGTTATTAAGTTAACTTAAGGAAATGCTTAAGTCGACTTAAGAAAAGCCCAGTATGGACGTGGCTTTGTTTAGGTCGACTTAAGCCTCCTTAAGTTGAGCTAAGTTGCCAGTGTAGATGCACCCTTAGTGATCACTTTGTCAAGTACTTGAGAGACCAGAACCTTATGTATTGAAACCAAATTCTATTGACCATGAACAAAATGTGTATGTAAGAGTGGTTCCAGAAATCTTGATTAAAATATATAGAACTATTCTTTAGGAAGCCAGTACAATCAAAATATTGCTCCAAGTGTTTAATTCCAGAGACACGGAAAACAATTAACAATGGGTATTAAGTCAAATATATTCAGTACACTTCAGATTTAACTTAATAAAGTATAGACTCATACTGCAGAAGTCAATTGCATTCTTTATTTCTCTACGGAGAGCTGAACTTATCTCTTATGTTGATAAATATCTCTGTAATCCACAAACCTAGTGTTATAATAATTTTGCAATTATATCTTCATTTGTACAACCCCAAAGTGCGAGCTTTATCTTCTAAATTTAATATAATTTTGACTAAATTTGACTTGAGATATTTGTAATGAATTACTCACCACTGCTACTGTTAAAAACCTACATCAGATAAACATTAATCTTTATTATTCAATTAATAATAAGCTCTCTTTATCTAGCTTCCAGCACTGTAGGTGCTAGCCGGAGAGGTTTAGTATCATAATGCATAATCCTCCCAATCAGTAGCGTGTTTGCAGAATTATACAGCACTAGTTAGTCTCACAGAAATGTGGTGTTTGATCTTCCACTATTCTTTGTCCACACATTTTCATGATATGCAGTTTTTCCAAAAGAGGGACACTTTACAGAAGTCCATAAATTTTGATATTTTGAGAAAAATAACCTAAAAAAATCAAGGTGTAGAATGTGATGATGACCAAAAAATGTGGTCATTCAGAGAAGCAAAGTATGTTGGAAAGTGTTTCACTAGGTATTTCTTGCTATTTTCCCTCTTTTGGTGTTGGGGAGGGGAAATCTCTATTTAGCTTTCAGCACTGGCAACTGGGCTGTATGTGCTAGAGATTTCCTTAAATATTTGGCAGTGTGTATTTAAGTTAAGGAGAAGCAAAACAAGGTGTTGAATGAAGTTTTCTTATATACTTACGTGATATAGTGTGCAGAGGTCCTTCCTTGGATCTGGCAAATAGTATTATATGCTGAATTCAAATGTGTACAAACAGAAAAGGATGGGGTAATCAGACATGACTACTGACTGTGCAATCAGGAAGCAGTTAAGGGCTTATGTTAGGGAGCTCTGTACAGATGGTTTACTGGTGGGCAGAAGGCTAAGAATGTATTTAACTAATGAGCTGGATAAGACAAGAGAATGTATTTGTTTCAATAGACTTATAGTGGTTTTGTTTTATTGTAACCTGAGCTCAGACTCTTTTTCCATAATTGAAATATGCAGTGAAACACTTTGCTAAATACTTTGACTTTCTGAATAACCATATACACATATTAAGAGACAGTTCTTACTCCAGAGATTTTACAATCTCAATAGAGAGACAGCCTAAAGAGGGGAGAAAGTGTTGTTCCCACTTTACAGATGTGGAACTGAGGCACAGAAGTTGTATGTCTTTTCCCTGAGGTCACAAGGGAAGTCTGACCAAACTGAATCAAGATCTGAATGACTATTTGGCACTGTATTAAGGTACAATTTTTATTTGATAAATCACAAATAAGGTACATCAAAATCTGTGCAGCAAACCTTAATACCTTCATCCTCGCCCCACTCCTGATAATGGACTAGCCAAAGAATGGACTATATGGAAGGTTATCTGACCACAGGAAATTTTAAATTAATGTTGGTCATATTGCTACATTTCTCATTCTATTTCCCTGAGACAGAATGAATGGGGAATTTGGGAAATGAAGGAGATGGATTGTGCCCCACACTAATTTAAGAGGATGTGGAAGAAAGCCTGACATTTCACACTTTCTCCATTTTCCACTGCCTTGGTGAACTACTCCTTATAGTCTTTGTCCTTTTTGTCTTTATAATTTTTTTTTCTGACTCCTCTGTCCATGTCCCCATGCACACATACCAAAGTTCCTGTTCTCTGAACACATCTCTGGTTCTCCCCAGTAGGAGCATAGGCAGCTGCTGCTTTCTGGCCAGCACCTTACTCACCAGGGTGGATCCTGCTTCCAGTCACATAACCAGAAGCTTCCTGCTGATGCTCCAGTTGCTAAGCTAAGCAGCGGAAGCATCATGAGGAGGAAGAGGAGGGAGAGAGGCAGCCCAGCCCCTGCCACGGGGCCAGAGCTGTGGGCAGAGGATCAGCCAACCCCATCTATATGCACGGTGCTATGGTGGATAGGTGGGCCTGCTGGCCAACCAGGTGAGGATGTGCCCATAGCTACTCCCCTGCCCCCAAGTCCCTCTGCATTGTTCTCTCCAGCACCCGATAAGATTTGCTTTATGTTGCATCCTGAGATTTTCTTGTATATCCTCAACTCTTTACCTGGTCTCACCTCCAGTATTTGCTCTGCCCTACCTACTCTTCTCATGATTGTCTCCCTTCAGCCCTTGCTTATTTTGCATTTAACATAAGATTGAATATTGTGAATTTAACTATCCTTTATTGTCATTATTTAAAAAGTACTAAAAGTTGTTCTTAAAATAATACTCTCTTCTAGTAAGAGGGAGGAATATAACACATCTTCAAGGTACAAACAGAAGCGAAGCAGAATACCACCTCAAAATTAAGTGAGGTAACTGTTGAGAGAAGCTCAAAGGTGGAATTGGCCAAGCTTGTTGTGTGTGTGTATATAGATAAAGTAGTTCTGCGATTAGGGGCTATTCAGCGCACATAGTTGAGAGGAGAAGGAAGAAAATATTTCACCCAACTATAAATTGAAGGTGTTTTATACTTAACTTTGAGGCCCAAGGTAGAAGAGTTTATTTTACCTAGGATACAGTCATTATATTCAGAAAGCATCTCAATCATTTTTTGAATTGTATAGCAATACTGTTTCATTATTTATTGTATTTCTGTAGTGTTTTCCATATAAAGCTTTCTAAACACATTACTGAGTGAAACCTCACGACACCCTTCTGAAATTGTTTTCATATACATGTCTTACAGGAGGGAAAAGTTAAGCGAGTTGCCCAAAGTCATACTGGAAATTTGTGACAGATCTAGGAATAGAATCTTCCTATTCCTATGTTTTCTGCAGAAGAACCTGGAATATTTTAAACTGTTTTATTGTTTATAAAGTATCAAAGGTGTGCAGAGCATGTTATGCAGTCCTTGCACTGAAGAATTTATGATTGACATACTTTTACATTAAAAGAAATTAAATGGTTTCTAGACTTTATCGTTTATTTTCAGTTTGAGACAAAAAAATTTGGTATCATAGTTTGAGCATAGAACTTGAAGCCAGGAACTCCTGAGTTATGTTGTTCTGACACATTCCTTTTATAATCCTTCACATTAGCAAGTGTCTATGATGTCTCTGGTTAAGTAGATACATATTGCAATTTATGTTCATGTTAAACATATCTAAGCAAAAACAAGTAAGTAATTCTGATATAAAGAATTTCTTCTTATTATTATTGTACTATTTGGGGAAATTAATAACCCATTTTTGAATGTTTGCTTTAAGTGCCCTTGGGAAAAAAGATTCCGCTCCATAATGGCAGTTAGTACCACAGGGAGAATTTAAGCCATTTCAGATCATAGGGTGCATCTACACTAATAAATTAAGTCAACTTAATCATGCTTATAAGTCGACTTAATTTACTCTGCATCCACACTGGCATTTCCTGAAGTTGACTTAAGCTACTGCTTAAGTCGACTTAAGGAAATTCAAAGTTGACTTTATAAAACCTCATATAAAGTCGACTTTGAAGCTTAAGTCGACTTTTTCAGTCGACTTAAGCTATGTGGACTCCCTAAGTCAATTTAATAGACTTAGGGTGTGGGGGAAGGGAGCTTCCTTCTCTCCGGGACCACTCAGGTCCCGGCAAGAAGGGACCATGGGGCTTCCTTCTCGCCGGGACCACTCAGGTCCCAGCGAGAAGGAAGCCCCGCGGTCCCAGCGGGAACAGGAGGGCCCAGTCGGAGGACCGGGAAGCCAGTGGGAACAGGAGGGCCAGGTGGGGAACAAGGAATGGGAAGGCCGGGGGGTGCCTGGGCTGGGACAGGACTCGGCTTCAGGGGCTCTAAGGTGGCCCAAGGGGCCTCCATGCTGGAGGGCCCACACAGCCGAGCCTGCATCCTGCCCGCTCTGGCAGTTGGGACTGGGCTGTGGCTCCTGGCCTCCTCTCCAGGCTTGGGAATGTATGCAGCCCTTTCTTTCTTTCCTTTTCTTTCTTTTTCTTTTATTTTTTTTTAAACTTTTTAAATAATGAATTTTAATTAGAAATCTTTTAAAAATTTCAATTAAAACTAATTCAAATTTAATTAATCAGAATTAAAACCAAGTTTAGTTACAATACATTTTAATTCAATTAATTGATTTTTAATTTAATTTTAACTAAATAAACTGCTGGCCCTTCAGGGTTACAAATTTGTGTTTTGGGCCCTCAACTAAAAAGGTTAGAAACTACTTATTTATTTATTTACTACTTATTTAGAAACTACTTATTTATAATGCAAAATTTTAAGTGTGTTTATTTGCTTTCTCTCTGTCTTTCTAATGATACCACCAAGGAGTCCTGTGGCACATCTAAAGACTAACAAATGTATTTGTTAATTTGTAAATTTGTTAGTCTTTAAAAGTGCCACAGGACTCCTTGTTTGTTTGGCTGATCTATATTAACACAGCTCCCCTTTTGGATTTTGAATGGAAGTAATTCTAAAAGTAAATGTGTGTTTTGTTCAGGCCCCTAGAAAGATGTCCTAAGACTATCCAGCAGTGCTGTCTCTAGTTCTAATAATTCCTTGTTTGAAAAGGTTTCAGTGACGTGGCCCTCGGGCCAGTATCCTAGTCCTCATTTGTCCCTCATGGAGATTTGAATTTGAGACCTCTGTCCTAGATAGTGTTATTAGGTTAGCATGCATTTTACATCTTTTATTTGTGTGATGGTCACTCACCATCCAGACCGTATTACTTTATAGCAGTTAAATAATGTTGATATGGGTCGTGTTTTGCATACCAATGTTGTTTGTGCTGACATAATAGACCACATGTCTGTGCAGATGAAACATAGTTTTTGTTTTAGTGTCATTTCTTAGCAATATCAAATTTCTGTTATAATTGATGAGTAAAAGTTGAAGTAAACTTCCTTGTCTTGTAATTTACTTGCACATAACTTTTGATGCAAAAATTGGTCCTGTTACATTTTCTCTTGATCTGGTTGAATTAGGCACCTTCACTAGGAGGGTGGTGAAGCATTGTAATGGGCTATCTAGGGAGGTGGTAGAATCTCCATCTTTGGAGGTTTTTAAGGCCCGGTTAGACAAAACCCTGGCTCGGGTGATTTAGTGGGAGTGGTCCTGCTTTTTAGCAGGGGGTTGGACTAGATGACCTCGTGAGGTCCCTTCCAACCCTATTGTTCTATGATTCTATGATTCTATGATGGTGGCGTAGTATTAGCTTTGCTGCAGTGTTTGACAGTGCATGGGTTCATGGAGGAATTTCTCAAAGATAATTGCATTGGTTTAGGTATACATGGAGCCTCTGTCATGTTAGGCAGTAAGGCTGCATCTACACTGGTAAATTAAGTCACCTTAAGCTTGCTTAAGGCGACTTAATTTACCCCGTGTCTACACTACAGTTTTCTTAAGTCGACTTAAGCAGCTTGCTTAAGTCGACTTCAGGAAAAAAAAGTCGACTTAATGAAAATTAAGTTGACTTTATTAAACCTCCTTTCCACTAGACCTAAAGCTTAAGTCGACTCCCTAGAGTCGACTTAAGCCAGTGTAGCTGTGGGGTAGCCCTAAGTCGACTTAGGGCTACCCCCGGGCTACACCAATGCCCTCCTTGCTGGGGGGGGCACAGGGGGAGCCTGGCATGCCCCCCCACAGGGCAGGGCAGAGCCCTGCCCCCCCCGCCCCTATGCCCTGCCAGGGTCCCTGTCCCCCTTTGCCCCATTGTACCTATGTACAATGGGGCAAAAGTTTGAGCCCCCTGGCATTGGGCAAGGGGTACCCCCCCCTGCCCCCATGGACCTGCCCTAGGTCCCCCTAGCCCCACAAAGTCGACCTAGAGCGTCCAGTGTGGATGCTCTAGGTCGACTTTGTAAGTTCCCCTTTAAGTCGACTTTAATTTTCAGTGTGGACACACTAAGTCGACTTAATTAAAGTCAACTTAAATACATAAGGGTAGACATAGCCTAAGGCTGGTGTTGCTGCAAAACTAAAACCACAATTTCCACTTTTGATAAGTTGGCATTGTTTTAATCACTGGTTGGAATTGGCCGCGGCTGATATTATCAAATGCTGCAGTGAAGTTAATCACTTTAAATCATTTGTGGATTCATTGTACGCTCTGTACAGTCAGTTGTGGAAGTGCTTGAGAGAGTTGGCTGATTGTGCGAGTGGTCTGGAAGTCCAGCTTAATAGGATTGGATGTGTACTTGATGTATGTTGGGTTGCCTCTAGCTGCCACATTCTATGAGTTGTTTGGCAGTCATATGCAGCCCTCCATAGCCACTTCTTGAAAAAAATCAACTGATTTTTCACTAGACGGGAAAGATAAAGCAAAGTTTGCTGGCATGGCAAAAAACCTGGAGAATCCAGTTTTTGTTAAAAACTTGCATCTCATGCTTGTTGCTCTGGAGGAACTTGCAGACCTGTCCTTGGTGTTGCAAAAATCTGATGTAACATTATCTACAGCAAGTAAGTTGATAAGTCGACAAGTTCAGGTGTTTATAGCTCACAGAGAGTGAGATTCAGAGTTCTGCCACGAGGCATGTGAGGCGATTGCTTAGGTTGCTTTAAAGGTGTATGTGTAAACATGTCTGTGAATGCTAGCAAGCAAATTGAAATTCCGAAATGTCAGTTTTACCAGGCCTTAGCAGACTCTATGAATGCTAAATTGTTGCCAAACTCCGAGAAATGTCTAAGCAGTGCTGTTGAAGCACTTGACCCATCACGTTTCACTATAGAGCTGCCACCGGAATTCGGTGAAAGTGACATGAAATTTTTGTGTTCCAAGTTTGGCATTGGGTTTAATGAAGTGAAATTGCATATCAGGACTATAAAGATCACAATACTTATTGTGTTATGTAGTGTTTGCTAGTTTGTGACAATAATTGATATAGACATAAATGCCATATAAAATTATAAATATGTTTATGGAGTGATAACCGAGGCATATGGTACTGAGAAGTGGTTGCAAATGCCTACTTGGGCTGGGACCCACACATCCATGTAGGGGGCCCGGGCAACACAGGAAGGGGGCCCGGAGATTAGGCGGGTTCCAGAGCCCATCAAATTATGCTTTAACCACTGAGGGTAACCACTTTAAGTCAACTTAATGTCAACTTTAAGTCAATTTAAAGTTGACCTTATTAAGTCGACTTAACAAAGTCGACCTAACTTTTTCTAGTGTAGACATAGCCAAGGAATATAAACAATTTTTTTTGTAATTATTCCCTGGTTGTATGTATCTAAACAGTCTGTATTTCTGACAAGACATCTGTCAATACAAAATATTTTACCTATTGATACATGTTTTGAGAAGAGAGAAAAAATCAATAGACCTGTACTCATTGTTTATAGTCTCAGAAGGTATTAAACTTAGATTTGTGGAAAAACTTCTGAAGTGAAATCTTCTGCAGAATTTCAAGTATTCTTTAACTTCTCTTGCACTTATTGTGAAATGGTGAATGTGCATTTATTTCTCCCTTCCCCATGGCATTGGTCCCTGTAATAAAGTGAGCAACACAATGAGAAGCTATGAGTGCCACTGACAGAGAAGTGGATGCAAAAGCCTCACTCTACTCCAGCAGAATTCTTACCTCATCAGCACTTCATCATTCCAGGAGCACCAGGCCTCCATCAGCTTCAGAGCCTCTCATCCTACCCATGTTCCTCCCCCCCCAAATGCCACTAGTTCAGCCCCACTTTTAGAGCCCCAATTTATGCCACACACAGTCTTCCCTCTCCAGCCTTGTCTGTTCCAGAAGCACCCTCATACTATTAGCCAACCCCCTACCTAGCAGCACCTGTTCCTCCTTATTTTTTTAAAAATCCACAAACCATGCAATGGCACAATAATATTCTCATGATCCTAAGCCCACAATTCTTTGCCTTCTGATAGATTTCTGAGATAAAATGGCCAAAACAAGATTATGTCTATGTATTTAGGCTCATATGATGGAAGAGCAAAGCAAGGCTATTGGCATGCCCTAAATCTGATCAGATACTGGAATTTAAGATAGTAAGGAGAATAAAAAGGAGTAAAAGCAAACAAAGACGTGAAAGCAAAACAAACAAGGAGTCCTGTGGCACTTTTAAAGACTAACAAACTTATTTATCATATGTGCTTTTGTGGGTAAAATCCCACTTCATCAGATGCATGAAATGGAAACTACAGTATGGAAGGAAATATATAAATGCAGAAAAGTGTAAGTCACAAGGTCAGTTCAGATTTTTTCAGCAAACCAAGCAAGTTGTTTTGATTCAAATCTGAAAGTTGATGTTTGCTGATCTAGATTACCACAGCTACTCCTCTGAAAGCAGTGAAAGTCCGCTATAGAGATGTTGATATGTTTTTTTCTTTAATGTTGTTAGCATGAATACAGCAGATCATTCTGTAAGAGAAAAGGGAAAATACTATGTTACTGAACACCACGAAAGGATCCAAAGACACCATTTCAGGCTTTGCTTTGAAACATTATTTCATAGTTTTTGATAATACACAGGGATTACTTGTTCAAAGAGATTTTTTGCTCAAATCTTAACACTACAGTAACTAAGGATAATGAAATGCATATTGAAAGTAAATGTTATATAACAAAACACACATTAACCATTCAAAATTCCTACTCTTTTTCTTATACCACAAATTGCCCACATTTTGTTCCCATAGTAGGTTTTGATAAAAGCTTTAAACAATGCTTGCTTAATTTTGAGTGATTAATGTATACTTGAAAACATAATATAGCTAAGCACATCCCTGTGGTTAATGAATGGAAGGGTTGAACAGCCAATATCCTTTAAACAGAAAAAAAATTCTGTTCTAGAACTTTTTAGCCTGGAAAACACTATATAATTCCTTCTCTAAAGGTGTTGATGTCAGTTTGTGCTCTTTGCCTTATTAAAACTAATAAGCTAATTTTAATGATTTGATCTTAATTATCTAACAGTTATTTTAATTAGGATGGTTAAATGCTTGTTTAAGATTTCCTATTTATCTTTTGCAGGCAGCAGATGTAGATTGTAATAATAATTATGATAGAAATAGCTGCAGATGGTCCAGATTCCTATCCTTATTCTAAGATATGACATAGGGAACCTGCCACATAAGTGATAATATGCAGCAGTTTTGCATTAATTACTCATGCCTTAATTCATGCCAATTGTTGCGCTAAATTTAAACTGCTATGTTTATAAAATGTGGGTTTTTTTCTTGGTCGTTTGGACACTATTTTGCTTTGATATATTCAAGAACCAAACTACCGCAATAATGAACTGCCAGGGGAAATACATTTTTGACCTCTACATCACTGGTTCAAGTCATGTCTAGGTTGGTAATGACTTGTGATGTAAGTGGGCTTGTCTCAATTCTTGTTTGTAGTGCAATATCCATATCATAGACTCTGATAAGATTACCACTCTTTGTTAGTGATCTCATCAGAAAACTAAGGTCTGAGGACCCAAAGGAATCATAAAAACTGGAAGGGACCATGAGAGGTCCTTGAGTCCAGTCCTCTGCACTCATGGCAGGACCAAGTACCCTCTTAAACCATCCCAGACAGAAGCTTGTCTAACTTGTTCTTAAAAACTTCCAATGATAGAGATTTCACAACCCTCCTAGGTAACTTTTTCCAGTGGTTAATTTCCAGTTAGGAAATTTTTCCTAATGTCCAACCTAAACCTCCCTTGCCATAATTTAAGCCCATTTATTCTTGTCCTATCATCTGTGGTTAAGGAGAACAATTTTTCTCCCTCCTCCTTGTGACAACCTTTTAGGTACTTGAAACCTGTTATTATGTCTCCTCTTTTCCAAACTAAACAAACCCAGCCCTTTCAATCTTCCCTCATAAATCAAGTATTCCAGACACATTCATGGTGCTCTTCTCTGGACTTTCTCCAATTTGTCCACATCTTTCCTGAAATGAGGTGCCTAGAACTGGACACAATACTCCAGTTGAGGCCTAATCAGGGCAGAGTAGAGCAGAAGAATTACTTCTTGTGTCTTACTTACAATACTCCTGTTAATACATCCCAGAATGGTGTTTGCTTTTTTTGCAATAGTGTTGCACTGTTGACTCATATTTAGCTTGTGCTCCACTATGACACCCAGATCCCTTTCCACAGTACTCCTTCCTAAGCAGTCACTGCCCATTTTGTATGTGTGTAATAGATTGTTCTTTCTTAAGTAGAGTACTTTGCATTTGTCTGTATTGAATTTTATCCTATTAACCTCAGATCATTTTACCAGTTTGTCCAAATCATTTTGAATTGTGATCCTATCCTCCAAAGCACTTCAGCCCCTCCCATCTAGGTATCATCAGCAAACTTTATAACCGTGCTCTCTATGCCATCATCTAAATCATTGATGAAAATATTGAACAGAACCAGACCCAGATCAGATCACTGCAGTATCCCGCTTGTTATGTCCTTCCAGCATGACTGTGATCCATTGATAACTACTCTCAGGGAGCGGTTATCCAACCACTTTTGCACCCATCTATAGTAGCTCCATCCAGGTTGTACTTCCCTAGTTTGCTAAAGAGAAAGTGATGCAAAACCATAGCAAAAGCCTTACTAAAGTCTAGATATACCACATCTATCATTTCCCCTCTCTCCACAGGGCTTGTTACCCTGTTGTAGAAAGCTATTAGGTTGGTTTGACATGATTTGTTCTTGACAAATCCACGCTATTAGTTAACACTTTATTCTCTTCTAGATGTTTGCTAATTGATTCCTTAATTATTTGCTCCATTATTTTTCCTGGTATGGAGGTTTAACTGACTGCTCTATAAATCCCCTGGGTTATCCTTATTTCCCTTTTTATAGATTGGCACTATATTTGCTCTTTACCAATCCTCTGGGACCTCTCCAGTCTTCTGTGATTTTTCAAAGATAATAGCCAATGGCTCAGATATCTTCTGAGTCAGCTTCTTGAGTATTCTAGGGTGCATATCATCACGCCCTGGTGACTTGAAGACATCTATCTTGTCTAAGTAATTTTTAACTTGGTCTTTCCCTATTTTAGCTTCTGATCCTATCTCATTTTTACTGCCTTCCCCTACATCCAGCATCCCGTCACCACCAACCTCCTCAGTGAAGACCGAGACAAAGAAATCCATTTAGTTCCTCTGCCATTTCCACATTTTCTGTTATTGTTTTTCTTTCTTTATTGAGTAACAGTCCTATGCTGTCCTTGGTCCTCCTCTTATTTCTAATGTATTGAAAAATGTTTTTTTGTTACCATTTATGCCTTTAGCTAGTTTGATCTCAGTTTGTGCCTTGGCCTTTCTGATTTTTATTTGTTTAGTTATCCTTTGTGATTTGACCTAGTTTCAACTTTTTGTTTCTTTATTTTTTCTTTTTCTTTCTTTATTTTTAGATTATTGAAAATCTCCTGGGTAAGCCAGGGTGGTCTCTTGCCACACTTCTTATGCATTAGAATAGTTTGCTCTTGTGCCCTTAATGGAGGTGATCAGAATAAAGACACAGCATGAAAGAGGGCTTTAGTCATCAACAGGGTTCCTTTCAACAACATTTCAATAATAATTATTTTTTAAAAACTAACAAATTGTATTCGTAAAATTTGGTTTGTGCATGTGGCTTTACACAATACAAAATTAATAGATATACTTCACAGCAAAATAGTTGATTTGAACAGCATCCCACAATATCTCTTCTAGCACTAAGACTAAAAGTATACACACTGGAATGGGTTTAAATTATACTATATTGATTATTTGTGAAGATTACTCCAATATTTCAGATTTGAATGATCCCTTGGGTGTTTGGATCTGGAATTATGGTTGCAAATGAAAAGCATGAACTGATTCTGTAATCCAATTAGTTAAGATTAAAGAATCAATTTTCCCATTTCAGTTTTACATTGTATTTGTAATATAGTGTAGCATATCCTATAAATCTGGAGGCAGATTCCCATATAAACTATTGGCTTAGAGTTCCAAAACTTACTCAGCATTCTCTATATTGCAATCAGAATAACTCCAATTATACATACAACATTTAGGAATGTAATCCTCAAGACATGTAATGTTCATGGTTGTGAAAAGCATAAGATTGATTTTGGTAAGGATTTGTTTGCATAGAAAGAAACTAAAAACCTTTCAAGTTTTAGCACAATCCCCTAATACTAAAGTTTTAAAAAAAAAGTTGTGAGGGGGTAGAATATGTAATGCATACATCACTCAGAATTTCGGATCATTGTTTTATCTTCATTACTCTTCTTTCAGCACAGCTAGCAAACACTAGTAACTCAAAAGATGGCCAGATCTCTCTTTTCTTCTCTTTTTTCATCTTTGAGTGTTAGAAACATATTTCCCCAATCATTATCTTCCCTTTGGCACAGTCAGAGGGCAATGGAAATATATTTTGTTTTATTTTTTTTTTTCTTCATCCTGTTCAGTAAAAACTACTTTGGACTTCCATAGCACCTTTCAACTAATAATGTTAAAGTGTTTTACAATCATTAATTTAATTAAAGCATAAAAAAACCCTACCCATTTAGCTTGGTAAATGATACACTAAATGGTAGAAATTTTATCTTGTAGTTTTAAAGAGAACTCAGCAGGATAATTATGATGCATGCTGAAGAACAGGCGTTAGTGTGGTAGCTAGCATGCTCAGTGCTGTCACGATGAGCCTTGATACCAATCATCTTCCAAAGTGAATGTTCTTGAGACATTTTGATGTACTCATTCATGTGAGGATAAGTATGCACTGACTGAAAAACATGGCTCTACTCAATCACCGTGTAAAAGCAGAAAACAAACTGAATATACATTAATTAAGCCAGGGCTTTTGTCAGAAAAGTCACTAACTACAGCATATGCAATAGCCTTGAAAGGGGAATAAAGTCACTTCTAATCTTGTTTGTTTGTTTGTTGCCATGGTTGACTGATGGTATGTGATATGGGCATTTCTGTACATGTGGTAAGGCTAATTTCTCTGATTTGTGTATATGAGGGAAAAGGGGAAAGATCTGGTGTCTATATTTGTCTGCTTTGAATTTGTGTCCCTAATAAAGTAAAAAAATACAACACATCACAGCCAGGATGCCTTCTTTCCCTGAAAATAAAATAAAATAATTGGAATGAGAGCATGATACAGTTGTCTTTTATATTAACTTTTATATTAACAGTCTTTTATATTAACTTTAGCACCCATTTAGATGGCTATACTTGCAAAAAATGAAAACATTTTGCTGTTATGGTGATGTGAGAGTAGAATTATTTTATTCCAGGCCATCTATTATCTGCAGCCAAATGTAGACTTTCAAGCAAATGGTGGGAAGCTCCAGAGCTGAAGCTTGAGTAAAGGGCTCTTGTTCGTTGGAGCTCAAGGGTGGTTTGCTGCTACTCTAAATTGAACTGATCTTCTTTTAATACAAAGGAAACTGAATCTTTAGAAGGCGTATTAATTTTTAAAAGTTGCTTTACAAGATATTTCTTTCATTCTTTCTCTTAGAAGTATTTCTTGGTAGAGAGGGATTTCTTTTTCAAAAATAGAAAACTGTTGTCATTAGTGAGGCTCCCACAACTCAGATGGAATCTCAATATAATGCTCGAAAATGGACTGAAATCTTCATTAAAGAATAACTGCTATGAGAATAAACTCTAATATAATCTGATATTCATTTTAGTCTCTGCTTTTAACATTCTTCACTGTGCAATGCCTGTTGATGTATGTTCTGCAATATTATCTTTAAAAAAAACTTACAAATGCATCATAAGAATATTACTATCCCTTTAGGATCAGATAAATAATATAAACTTTAATGATACTTTAACAAATGCTATGATGATGCTTCAGATATGTAATGGGCTACCACACTGGGAAAAGTGAATATATAAAAAAAAGATAAAGGACATGCTTAGTGGAATTTTCATGGCACAATATTATTAGAGAAAGCTCATTTTTTAGCAGATCTAATTCAGCCTCTACTTCCAGCAGATGGCAAATTTTAGAATTCAGTTATCCAAGCAGCTATTTAGAACACAGATATTGGAGACACAGGGTCTTAATCATAAAATTGTTTAGTGAAAACAAGCCATTGCCAAATGTATTGTCTAGTATTTTAAGTTCCCCTACCTGACATGGGTGAAATGCCTCCAGAAGTGAAATTGCACCTCAGACCAATTCTTCTCCATCCCAAAGAATACTGAAGCACTTTATATGTTCAGCATTCATGCCACTGCTGAAATACAGCCACCTCTAAATTAGAAACACAGAAGTCTCTCTTTGTGAAAAAAATAAGACATTTTTTAGGAAGGGACTGAAGAATGATTTATTCAATTAAAATGAAAAAGGGAATTTAGATGAATAGGTCTCAGAAGGCTTGGAATCTGGAATCAGAAAACATCAAAAAAAGGTTGACTCTCTAAACTGCTTTTGGTCTGGAAAAATTAAAAGAACAGGCTTTCACATGAGATTTTGGGTACTTCTCATCTTGGATCAGAAATACTTAATTTACAAAATGTTCTTATTTTAATTTTTTGCTTCTCTTAATGAGCAAATTAGCAGGTTGAGAAGTGCACACACTCACAATGGGGAGAAAGAAGAGACTTGTGGCAGAAGAGAATTAATCAAACTTTAATTTTGAACCTCAAAGAAAGTTAATATTGAGTAAGGAAATTAGCAGTTTGTATGACTTTTTTAAAAATTAGATTTGATCTATGTAGATTTGCATCCCCCTGAGCTTTGATCTGCATTTAGCTTTTGAATTAACTATGAAACCTAAAAGCATATCTTAGTTCAGTGTCTCAGATTTCATCTGTTTGCAAATCTAAATGATATGAACTGCTTTTGTGAAACCAAAAAATTGGAAGTATTAAAGTGAGTAGTACATTTTGGATGGGGGGCACAGGAAAGACGTGCTTTGGGTTATCTCTATGCAAAACCATTAATTGGCCCCCACAACTCAAAATGAATTCCGCTTTTACTGAGGAGGTTTGCAAACCTTTTGATTTGCAAATTTCTAATAAATCCTTAAACAAAGCAAAATGTCTTAAGGTTTTATTGTAAATGTTTGAGAAAGTTCTAATTCTCAGTTTAGAAAAATTCTGGATTTGTTCATATTATATCCAAATGTATTTGTCTCTTTTGTATTTTTTTCTTTTTTCGAATTTGACTGGGATCTCACTGTTCAAACTTGTAGTAAGCATTTGGTTATTACTTGGCAAGGTAGGCACTGAAGTCTCTTTGGTCAATTGTTAGAATAAGTAATTAAATCTTCGTAAAAAATAGCAATCAAGTTTTTAAAGTATTAGAAAATGGGAGAGTTTTTTCAAAGCAGATTACTTCTATTCCTTCAGCCTCAAAATTTGCATACAAAGTTATGGATTTGAATACCTCATGTCCAAATATTTTACACAGGTTCAGGAGAAAGAGATACAGTATCATATTTTCACTTTGCAAAGAATTATATGGCACCATCTTTCTGAATTTTAATTAATTTGAAATGCAGGAAAAGCGTTGACTACCTGAGAAGGCAATATTTTTTAACAAACTGTGTTTGGAGTGAAAAATGCAATAACTTCGATCATTATTACATGAAATGCTTTTCTGGAAAATAATTCAATCTCTAGCACTACTATTTGGTGGAATCTGCATGTACATTGTGAGACTAATAGAATACTCACCACATGCATTTAGTTCCTGAGTTTCAGATGACATAATGAGAATGTGACAATAACTGATTTCATCTATTTCTTTGTTGACTTTCCACATTATGTATGGCTTTGTTCTAAAATTATTAACCAGAACACATTTTCCCACTTCTAATCAAAGTTTTTTAGCGGCTTTTATCAGATATTACCACTGAGTGCTGAGTTTGTGATGAAACCTCAAATGAAATGAGTTTTACAGAGTTTCAGGTTTAGTTTCAGGTGCTCTAAACTGCCTCGATGCTAAATGAAAATAGTGATAAAATAGAGAAATTAAATCTATTTACAAGGACTGACTTTGGGGCCATTTGGTTAGAAATGGCATACATAAACTAGACTAAAGATGGTGTTTGAAACATTGCTTGATCCATTTGGTTTTTATCACCACATAGAGACCATCTTGTAAATTATTGGAAGAATCATCTCATGAACAATCTTCAGCCAAGCATCTTTTCATTAAATGTTATTTCTTTGGATAAGATTCCTGACTCCAACACTTCCTACTGCCTTTCTCTCCCAAACCTTCAAAAAGCATAAGAACCATTAACACTACCATTTTCAGCCAAAGTAAACCTGGTACAGATGACAATTATGAATGGTAGAAATTACAAGGAAGGTTTGGAAGATCTTTCCTTTTTACCCCTTGTAAATGGAATATAATTATCCAAGCAAGCAAACTCAGCCTCTATAACAGTGCTAAACCCTTTTTCATAATTAGGGTTTCTGAAATGTCAGGGGAAGACTTTAAATGGTATTGTAAAATCAAAATTGTTTGTAGCTGACTCAGACAAAAGGAATTCTGCTCTTCACCAGTCATAAACTGAGAGTGTAGTCTTTGCTGTTTCTTGAACTATTTCAGGAGGGGGGAAAGGCTCTAAATAGTTATATGACTTTCTGAATTTTTAAAAGAAAAATGCTGAAAATTCCTAAAAGCTTGCTGCTCAGTTTATCTTCCTGTGGTTGAACAAAGAGGAACATGGAGCAATGAGAGCCAAACATATAAATATACTGCATAAAACCCTCAGTAATACAAACTTCTTAAGAGTTCTATCACTTTTTCAGACTTCAGAGTCACCTAAAATATGAAGAAAATACATCAAGAACTTTTAAGGTTGTTATTCCAGTAAATAGTTTAGTTTTAACTTTTATGTTAATAAAACTCTGATATAGAAACTCCTTCATTAATATATGCTTTTAATTCAATAAATTATCTATAATTTCCCTTTGGTTGTTCAGTTATGACCCACTATTTCTGAAAACCAGAGATGTTTAAGTCGGTATCTATGTTGCTGAATTTGTATCACCTGTATATTAATATGCCCTATTAAGAAGGATACACGTGGGATTTTAAAGATGACATAACATTTGGGGATGTATGGGAGACAGATATTGTCTTAATATTTGGTTAGCAAAGAGGATGAAAACTGTTGTGTTTGGCTCTCATTCAGTCCATCTTTCTTAACACAAAACACTATAACACAGTAATGCTAGCGGCAAGACACACAATACTGAACATAAAACACAGAACATAAAACATAAAACACTTTGGCTATGTCTACACTGTCAAGTTAGTGCGAATTACGGGCTTCCTTAATTTGAACTAATAAGTTCAAATAGGGCTTCAGAAGTAAGGCTTTAATTCGAACTAACTAGTTCGAATTAGCCAATGTGGCCATGTTAATTCGAACTAATTTCTTAGTTCGAACTAACCGGCCATTGAAATGAAGGGGGATCGCTAACATTCATGGCACTTGCTTAGTTCGAACTAACTTTCTCTAGTTTGAATTAAGCTAATTCGAACTAACTAAAATTAGTTCGAATTAGTTAGTTTGAACTAACTAATTCGAACTAATTTTAGTTAGTTCGAATTAGCCATACAGACAACAATTTTTGTCGTGACGAAAGACCCATGGTGGTTTGGTTGCTCTTTAGCTCTTTTGCTGGTGCCAGCTTTTCCTGAAGTTCTGAAAGATAAAAAAGAACATTTTTCTGCCCCCTTTAGAGGGTGGCATATTATTGCTTAAAATACCCCTTTCTTTTACAAATCTCCTTGTTGATTGCAGGCAAAACAGAGGAATTACCCCCATACTTTCCTGTGTTTTTGTTCTATAGACACCAGGCCAGGTTTGTGATTTTTTTTTTTAAACAACTTGCCCCTGATGTTGCTTTAAAGAGACACTTTTCTTTTAATTGTTTTTATTTTACTGCAGCTCTGATCTGCTATTTTGTTACTAAAAATAAAAAGAATTCAGAATCTTTTTTTGTTTTTGTTTTTGGCTGCCCTTTCACAGCCACGACCACCTTCTTTGCTCCTTATTTAAAAAGATTAAGCATATAAAGCATTGAGTTACCTTTTAAGCGTTAAATGCTGAATAATTAAGCCAAACGGCAAAAATTTACCTGTGTCTGATAAAAAAAAAGAAAAAGAAAAAAGGTATTCATCAGTTTTGCAACTTTGATTGCCAAATCCAATTATCATTTAGTGGCTTCATTTTTAAACCGAGTCAATTTAAATTTACAAAAAAAAATGGAGATATTTCCAAACCAAGAATGTTGGTTTAGGTTCTTAAAATTTACAGATTTAAATAACATATTTGCACACAAACATTTTCTTTTTTCTAAATTATTTCTTTTTAATTATTTTAGTAAGAATTTACAGACCATTTTCAGGAAAAAGGGCCCATTTTTGCTTCAGAATGATTGCAAAGAAAACCAAGAATAATTTTTATAATACTTCCCACAATTTTTAGTTCCTTTTTAAAAACAAAAAACCAGTTTTTACAACTTTTAATTGCAGTTCTCTTAAATCTTTTTTTTCTTTAAATCACTTACTTTTTTTTTTTTTAACAATTTATTATATCTTAGTCTACATCCAACGTTTCCTTCACAGAAGTGCCAGGGGAGGAGGAAGGAAGAAAGGGAGAGTGAGGGAAAGAGGCAGTAGCAGAGGAAGAAGGAAGATCTAAGCCAAGGAAATTAGACAGTAACAATGAATCTGGAAGTAGGGCTCTGTGAGCCAGAGCATCTGAATACACACCCCAACCCCTATCCTGGGTTAAATGTTAGTGGTTCTGCTATCCTCCAGGGACTGCACCCTAACTCTTGTGAAACTTATTTAAAGGGTTTCAGTTCTTGTTCAAAAGGCAATATTTCATGCTTTTTCTTGGTGATATTTTTAGAAAACATTTTCCACAATAATAAGACAAAAAACAAACAACTGAAACCTAGACTCCTGTATCCTTCAGAGTCAGGTGGGCAAACTCCTATATCCTTCAGAGTCTGCCTGGTTAACCTGGTTGCAACAAAGTGTTATTTTAATATCAGTAATAACACAGAACCCTAAACTCTTATGTCCTTCAGAGTTTAGGTGGACAAACTCCCATAATCAGTCTGGTTATTCTCATTACAACAATGAAGACAACCAGACACCTATATCCTTCAGAGAAAGGGTGGGCAGCTCCTATATCCTTCAGAGTCTGCCTGGTTAACCACAAAGAAAGAAAAACAAACACAAAATTACACTCTCAATAGAGCCGGTATACTAAACCTGGCTCTAATTCTGGCTATCCCTACAACCGGTGGTGGCTCACCAAATGTCAAGCATTTATCATATATAAATTTTTAATAACTGCATCAATACGCCACACACCCCCGCTTGCGTTCTCCACCTATTAATGTTGTGAAAAAAGAGCACCCAGGATCTTTTTAAAGGGGAAAAGGCAATACGTCACATTTATTATTAGGAAAAAACAATTGTGTTAATAACTAATATTCAATACACACACACACACACACATACACCCCAGATGTTCTGCTGTTGGTCATGTATAGTTACCAGTCCTGATTGTTGCTTGTGATCGTAGCTTGAGTTCATGGCTGGTGTTCGCAGCTCATGGTAGCTACCTGGCCAGGGAAGCTGGGCATGAGGAAGAGCGGGCTCTCTGTCGGGCACACAGCTGTGCACTGATGCTCTTGGATGCTGTGCAGAACATTACCCAACTTTTTATCCATGGATTTTGCTGTTTCCAACTGCCTCAGTGTACTGTATGACCGTGAGTCATCAGTTAATGGCAGATGTGACTTTGATCTTGTTTTTGATGGGGCTTTTTGTCCCTTTCTTTTTAGGGTGGATTCTTCTTGCCTTTGCAGGGTTTGATTGCATTGTTCTTCAGCCATCAAGGTGGTGCCAGCAGTTTGTCATCAGGACAGGCTGGGGTTGAAGACTGATCTCATCATACACACCCTTCATTCACACATCCAAACTAAGTTAAAAACACATCTAAGCAAAGTTTCCCAGCAAAACTTAGGCTGAGCAATGCAAAATGAAGAAAACAATTTAAAATATAGTTTTGGTTACAATATAGAGTTACAAGTGAATGAATGAGCATGGTATTTTTATCAATGAATATTCCATATAGAAATTTCTGTTTGAAGCAATACTATAGTATAAATTCATCTTTAGCGCTACACAATACCACTGTACTGAAATTATTGGCAGGCTCTCTAACTCTGACAAATGCAATGTACAGGACAACAGCAAACACTTCACATGATTTAGAAACATTTTGTATGAGATCAGCCAATAAGCTTACCAAAAGTGGGAATTAAGGCAAGGGAAAGCACTTTTGTCCTTCCATCATATAAATGCCAATAAAATCCTTGGTCAGCTTCTAACTAAAGCTTAAAATCCAATATGACGGTTGTTCACCTACCTCAGATCAGTAATTATAGAACATGGAAAGCCTTAAGAATTGTTTGGACTTGAAGGTGGCAAATCAAGCCAATAATTCATGAGAAATATATTTTATGGATCTTACCCTTTTAAATAGAATATTTCAGCTTTGCTGAATATATTTGATGAATTAAAAAGAAAATGTTCATTGCTGTGATAATGGTACAAACACTTTCAAAAGCAATGCAGTCCTTGCAAATATGATTTGAAATTCATGCTGTGTATGCATTCATTCCAGCAAGTGCAATCTCTGAAATGTTCACAGAAAGCAAACACACATGGATATGGTAAATTAATTTTAAAAATTTGAACCAGTACAAATATTTTCATTGTGGGTTTTTTGCATGATTAGCCTTCATTCAGATATCAATGTCTTTGACTATCAATTTGTAAATTTCCAGTTCAGTTTTGCTTGATTTATCCTATAGTGATTTGTCTATGGCACCTAGTATCTTGTTTTTACTTTAATTTAAATATAGTTTTTAATCAGACAACTTGAATTCTTGCTTATTATGCTGTCAAGGCAGTATAAAAATAATGGAACAAATCCTTCCAGCCTCACTCACTAAAATCTCACCCCAATTCAATGAGAGTTAGACAAAACTCTCATTGAAGTCAGAGTAAAGGCTGCATGATAAAGCCCATAATTTGCATTACATAGTCTTCAAAACATTTCAGCATTGACATTTCTGGTTCGGATACTGTTTGTTTTCCTCCTGTGTAGTATTAAGTGCCTTCAAAAATCCTCCTCTGAAACATCATTTTATCCTTTACTATAAGGGAATCATAGTTTCTCTTTTTCTTATTCTTCTCTGCTGGCTGGAGTGTACACCTACATCTGTCCTATATGGAAACTGTAGTATATTAGTAATAGCAATTACTTACACTTTATTTCAGGTCTTAGCTATAGATTCCCTCACATCTCCACTTTACTTCTATGTAACTTTCTCAACCCAGTGAGTCTAAAAGCAATTATTTTCATATACATTAGCTGGATTTTTAAGGGAAAGTGACTTTTGTTTGTCATTTTCCTCTTGCCTTGTGATGTCTGTCTGGCAGCTTTGTGTATAATTTTCATTTAAAAATATTTTTTGTAATATAAAAACGCTTTGCTTTTAGGAAATTATGAGGTATCTAAAAAATTTCATTTGTAACAAAACAGTTGCTTGCTTAACACATTTGTTTGGAGACGTGTAACTTCTCATTTTTGACTTACAAAGTCTCAATCCCTACCTTCATTAGTTAATCAGAAAATGGGGGTCTAAGAAACAAGTTTAGTGGCTCACAGTCCAAGAAAAAACATTGTTTGCATACACTTTTGCTTCATATCAGAATTAAAAGTGTGTGTGGGGGGGAACGTCAGAGGGGAAGAATATCTTTTTATTATTATTATTATTATTATTATTATTATTATTGGAAAACCAGAACACATCTCTGTGGACTATAAGGGAAACATTCTGTCATAATGGCAGTTTGCTATCATCGATATAGCCTGTACCTCTGTGAATACCATCAATGAACAAGAACAGGAGGAAAGAATGTGTGAGTTTAAAAAAAAAAAATGGAACTGATAAAAGACTAATGCTGAGAAAAGTTGAAATACAAGAAATGGATTTTAAAAAGCACTTTGCAGTAATGAGGGGAAATCACGACAGGAGTATAAAGCGTAAAAAATATCCTTGGGGCATATATGAGTTGATTAGAAATATCATTAAAGCCAAGGCATCTGTTTGAATCCTTTGTGAGGCAACCAGTTCACCCACATGCACACACAAATGAGGGCTCAGTTTAGTGGTGCTTCAGTTTGAACACTGAGCATAGCATGCTTTGCATTTAAAGAACATACAGATTAAATATGAGGAGACTGTAAAACTGAGGATCTGGCAGTAATGATTGTCAGTGGATTTAAAGGATATCATATGTAAACACACAGCTGTCCAAAGTGAGCAAATGTTCATTATGGAATATTTCCCATTAGATATCTACTTTATACGCTAAAGTGAAATGAAAAGTAATTTTATTTTCAAATTGCTTATAGGGAATATAAAATTAATGAGTGAAGATCAGTGGGAAGGTTACAGAGGTGCCATTCTGATGACCTGCCAGAATAGATCTATTAAGTGTGGACTGTTTAGACGCACCAAAAAAGTATAGGAAGAAGTAAGGGAAAATAGTGCTGACTCCTCCATGCTGTATATAGCTGTAGAATGAGCTAACTTTTAAAAGACTGATTCAGCAAAGCAAAGCAACTGGTCACATACTTTAAGCACTTGCTTAACTTTATTTGTTTTTAGGAGAGAATTTTAATTTTAAATTTTAAACTTGTTTTTAAGTCCTGGGGTTTGAGCACTTGCTTAAAGTTAAGCACATGCCTAAATGCTTTGCTGAATCAGGATTAAAATACTACATGGGTTGGGTTATTTCTGCTCACTTGGGGAATTGCATCATTAACAGAAGCAAGCTAGTGCTAGGTCCAACATATTTTATTATTATTTTATTAGTAGTGTCCCACCTGTCCTTATTTATATTAGAATAGCACCTGAAAGCCCCTCTTAAGACTGTGGCCTTATTGACTCTGTCTACACTAGAAAAGTTAATTCGACTTTGTTAAGTCAACTTAATAAGGTTAGCTTTAAGTCGACTTAAAGTCAACCTTATTAAATCGACTTAACAAAGTCAACTTAACTTTTTCTAGTGTAGACATAGCCTAAGTCGACCTTATTAAGTTGACTTAACACTTTAAGTTGACTGGCTTTAAGTCAACATAAGGAGTTGACTTAAAACTAGGTGTTAAGTCGACTTAAGGAAGTGCTTAAGTCGACTCAATAAAAGCCCAGTGTGGATGTGGCTTTATTTAAGTTGACTTAAGCCTCCTTAAGTTGACCTAACTTGCCAGTGTAGATGCTCCCATTGTACCAAACTCTAAAAAATTTCCAATTTTGAAAGATAAAAAGAAGTAGTTGTGGAAGAGGAAACAGACAGAGAAAGATGAAATGATTTGCCAGAAGTCACACAGCAGTTCAGCAGCAGAAATGAGGTTAGATTTCAGGTTTCCTGACAAGATCGAGTAGAAATATAGGAATTTGCCCTAGGAAAAAGTCACTTGCCCAGTCAAGCTTTGTTCCTATTTCTCTTTTTGGTTGCTGCAGTTCAGACTGGGTTTGTATAAAACTTTGTTGGGCATCCTGGTTCCATTCTGTAGTTAAACAGAATTTCATATTTCCAGGTTGTCATTCTGGCACTTTTGTACAGTCACTGAAATCCATTTTGAAAAATTAAACACAAAATGCTGCAATTTATAATGGAAATAGTAACAGACCATTAACAGGAAATCACTCACAGCTATTGATATAATGACTGCATAAAAATAAATAATTCTTAGGCTGCCATTACTATAACAGCCTGTTTGCAGCATTTTTAGGCCAAAATCTTGAAGGCTGCAATAATTAGCCTTAAGTGTTCCCAGAGTATTTGACTGCTTCCCTTAAAATGAACAGATTTTTGTCCTTAAGGCCTAGTCAAGTTGCACCAACTTTAATTAATTACACACATGGTTTAATTTGACACATTTGAAATGCACTTTTACAAATATTTAAACCAAGCAAAGCTCAGTGTAAACAAAGAACTTTAACAGTGGCTGTCTAGTGATATGCGTACAGATTGACTGATCTTTCCTCAGACAGGAAACTGGCATTTTAAGGCAGAAGGAGATTGACCTTCACAGCATGAGCAGTTGTACCTTTTAAATGGAGGTGGTCTGGTGTAGAGAAGTTTGGACCAGGTGAAAGTAAGGTGTCTTGACAGGCCCTGTTTAACTTGGATTAACTGGCCTTTGAGAGCTGGGCAATCACAGCACGATGGTGATTCCTGGTTAGATATATTTTCTCTGAAGGTGGCTTATTAGGAATTTACTGGCCTTTTTCGTATCTCTGTGGCATCTTGCCCACCAGTTTTATCCATTTCGTGAGCTGGATGGCTACTGATTTTTCAGAAAAGTCACAATTTCCATATTGCTAGGTTTAGGCTTATATGTGCCTGCCTTCTTATTGCTATTTATTTTTCTGATTGAAAGATTGTTAGGTCCTTTGAGACATCTTGTATTTTGTGGCATAGTATCTTTTATCTGGATTGAAAACAGATCCTGTAGTTGTTAACAGTTTAGTTATGTTTTGCTTGGACAATTATTTATATTCCCCAAGCCTCATAGACTTTATTCTTTGTCGCAACTATGTAATAGATAGCCATTTCCAAAATCATGAAGAAAGGCAATTATAATTGCCTTCCAAACTGTACAAGCAATATGGAGATCATGTTAGAAGCATAATTTGCAGGTTAAAGTTTAAATATTTACACAGCTTAAAGGAGTACATACACTATGTGTCGTGCATTCTTGGTCTATTACACACACGTTGAATCTTGGAAAAGGGACTTAGTAATGCTTAATGAGGTCCACAGCGATGTGGGGAAGGAGAACATTGATGATGCCCCATGGGGGATGACCATTAAAGTGCACATGTGAAATGGAATGTGTTGATTATGACTAGGCAGCCTTAGATTAGAATTTCTGTCTACTTAATGGTATTACGATGAAAATTAGTCTGGTGAAGGCACACATAGCTAGTATGTTCATTTTCATGCATGATGGATAAAATCAAGACCTTGTTTTTCTATAAAAAATCACATCTGTCACTCAGGATATGTCAATGGTGAATTGAAGAAATGGTTTTTCCCGAAGATGCTGTCACATGGAAAGAAAGAGAACAAGTCATATATCGACAATCAGTGCAATATTTGTTTTCCTAGAACTATGCTGGATGGAAATGATTTATTATTTAACTTTATTACTGAAGTTCTGTATTTAAAATTTAGACATCCCAAAGAACCTCTACTTCCACCCATCTCCTGTAAACAGGTTAGGACCCACAAACAGAAATGAAAACCTTATTGGATACATGAGTGACTCCTCTTTCCTCACTAGCTGTGTCTGTTTTGATCTCTGTACAATTAGTAGAGCATTCTTCATGGCTTTTTTCCTTTATTCATGAGGGTCCCACTTAAAGAAACACAAGCAAGCTGTTTACCGGTTGTAATGTAAATAGAGATTAAGACATAACTACTACACATCAACAAGAAATTCCTGTCATTTTAGAATGATGAATGGATGGTTGACATTAAAAAAGGATGCCGGTTACTTTGGATCGACACCAAAATGTAATGGACTGTAGAGGGATTACATTTCTAATGTAATGAGACAAATATATTACATTTTAAAGAAGGAAGATTCCAGTATGTTAAATTATTATGAGAGGAATGACAAACCATCATTCTACATATTTATAAGCATGTTTTGTGGTAGCTTTGCTGATCAGGAAAGCTATAGGACAGTGAGTATAGATTAATTACCTAAGTAATTTAGCAAGTCAACAAAAGAATTAAGAATTCAATCCTGGCCTTCTGACTCCCCACCCCGAGCCTTAATTATATTCACTAAATATACTGCTTGCCCTTCTGTTGAGGGTGGGTGGGGCTTTTTTTGTTTGTTTGTTTCTCTATTTGTTTTGCATCTGAATGTTGTATTCTTGATTGAGAGAACTCCAGCTGCAGTTATGTCTCTGAGATTTTATTAAGATAAATAGTAATCTATGGGAGAGAAATTACGGATTTCTTTTAATAACCTCAGTGTTGTAACCAGGTTCTTATGTGTAGGCTATATTTTGTTGAGTTGGGATTAGTTTTTAAAAAAGAGGGGGGAAAAAAAGATGCTTTGTGTTTGGTTATGATCCTCATTCTTAAACAGACACATGTCTTAATGTCACAAGGTTGATTAAAGTAAAGCTCAGCAAATGTCATTTCTGCCTCCTTGGTCTGTGCTAACCAGACTATTTAAAAAGATGTATGCATTCAATTGTCAGCAGCATTAGCATCCTCTGAATTTGGTTTATAGGACTGATGCTTCGCAGCGGAGTGTATTTGAATACTTTTACTTTGTTAGCAGATAGTCTCAGCAATCTGTGATATACCAATCTGATGTGACACATTTGCCATTTGTATGGCAATTTTAAGCTGTCTAGTGCTATATTTCTGCTCACTGTGGCTATGTCTACACTTGGTAATTTAAGTCGACTTTAACTAAGGCTATGTACACACGAGAAACTTGTCCCGCAATAAGTTATTGTGGGACAAGGAAAGCGCTATAAATATAGTGCTTTCTCGTGTACACACGTGCTGTTTCTTTCGCAAAGGAGCATTCACAC
>ML685808.1:8276551-8372833 GCA_007922175.1 Pelusios castaneus
CGCAATAAAGTGATCATGTGTACATAGCCTCAGTCAATTTAACTAAGTTGACTTTGTCAACTTAGTTAAGTCGACTTAGTGTGTCCACACTTAAAAATAAAGTTGACTTAAAGGGGAACTTAAAAAGTCGACCTAGAGCATCCACACTGGATGCCTAGGTTGACTTCTAAGGGCTTAGGGGGACCTAGGGGAGGTCCACAGGGGCAGGGGGGCACCCCTTGCCCAATGCCAGGGGGCTCAGCCTTTGCCCCATTGTACTTAGGTACAATGGGGCAAAGTGGGACAGGGCATAGGGGCAGGGTGGGCAGGGCTTTGCCCTGCCCTGTGGGGGGGCATGCCAGGCTCCCCCTGTTCCTCCACCCCAGCCCGGCAAGGAGGGCATTGGTGTAGCCCTGGGGTAGCCCTAAGTTGACTTAGGGCTACCCCACGTCTACACTGGCTTAAGTCGACTCTAGGGAGTCGAATTAAGCCTTAAGTCTACTAGGAAGATGGTTTTATAAAGTCGACTTAATTTTAATTAAGTCGACTTTATTTTCCTTAAGTCGACTTAAGGAGCTTGCTTAAGTCGACTTAAGGAAACTGTAGTGTAGATGCAGGGTAAATTAAGTCGACTTAAGCAAGCTTAAGTTGGCTTAATTTACCAGTGTAGACGCAGCCTGTGTGTCTAAATGTCAGATACATGGCTTAACTAGGAAGGTCTGATGCCTCATGTTTAGGCCAGAGTTCAGGATTCAGTTCTGATGCCCAGTCAAGGCTCTGCTTCTAGTTTGGCTTTGACTACCTTGAAATATTATGGAAACTAATTGTGCTTAAGCCCAAGGAGGAAGAAATACCAAGAAATGTTGGATAAATATTTTGTATGGTGGGATATGGGCCTCATGAAATCAGAAAAATAAAACAAAATTATTTCAGTTTTTTATCAGAACTAGTCCTGATTATAGGTTTTGATTTAGATCTGAGGCTTTGAATATTGATTTTTCTCCTGCCTTTTTGTGTCCATGAATGAAATCTTGACCCTGTCCAAGTCAATAAGATTTCTAAAAATTCTTTGTTAATAACTAAATAACATTATAGATTTTTTCTATTTCATAAAATTCACTAGCATATAAAAAGAAACTATCTTAAAGATGAGACAAGCTTCTTTTAGAAAAAATCAGGCATTTCAGTTTTTGGCAATTCATATTGTGTGGCAGTGTGTCTTAATTAAAAGAATACAAAATAATATCAGAACTCTGTAAAACTGGCAGATGTATTCTCTTTATTCTGTCATAAAATGGCACACAGAAGCCTTAGCCACATACTGATGTTTTGGTAGTGGGAGTATATGCAATTTTTAAGAACATAAAAGTTTGATTTCTAGTTCCAACAATTTAACTTTCAGATTGGATATTAAAAAAAAGTGAGCATAAACAAAGTGAATCTTTAACACTCCCTTCTTCTGTTTCCAAATATAAATTTATTTTTTAGCTCCAGTTATATATAGTCTGCTCCTTTTCCTATTGATGTTAATGGGAAAACTCATATTGATTTCAGCAGAACCAGGATTGGGCTTGTAATTTATATCATATGAAAGTATATGTGTGTTTTCTTTCTTTTTACTACACTATTATCTCTCTACTAGATGCACAGTACCTTGAAAGTCATACTTTTACATGGTGCTTGACAGAGCTGTGTAATAAGTGTAGCTCTTGGGTTACCGGTATATAATTGTTGTTCAGTCAGTTGCATCTCTTGAGTGGAAATAATAATTGATTTGAACTTTGAAATATATAGTTGATATATTAATTGCTACAAACACAATGAGTTTGATTTGATTAATTGAAAACTAGTTGGGAGGTTTTTAAACAGCTTGTAAAGAAGTGTGAATTTTATAAAACAAGGTTTTTAGGAAAACAAGGCTTCCTATTTTTAATAATGTAAAATTTAGCTAAAGCTTTATCTTTAAAGAATATGGTTTTAAACCACTACACTTTTGTAATGCATAAATACCATACAAATGATTAACAACGTGTTTATAATTGGTAGTAGCAGGCAAATAAAACAATCATTTAATTTTGATTATGATGATGTTGGAGTCTCATGTCAGTGTCAATATCTCAGCATTTAGCAAACATTATAGGTGAACACATACATGTGAGGTGAGACTTGCATCAGAATTGAAAGCATAATTTCCATATGGGACAAAGAAGACTGTCCATGCAGTGATGATTGCAGAATATTAGAGAGGCAAGTTAGGTGATGTAATATTTTATTGGATCAATTCATGTTGGTGAGGAAAATAAACTTTCAAACTTATACAGAGCTCTTCTCCCCCTCCTCCCCAAAAAAGCTCTATACAAGCTTGAAAACTTGTCTTTCTCACCAACAGAAGATAGTCCAATAAAAGATATTGCCTCTCCCACTTTGTGTCTCTAAGATTGTCCATGAGTGTTGCAGGTTCTTGTATCCTTGCTTTGCGCTGCTCATGGTTTTCATCTAAGGTCTTCACACAAGGTGTTGTCTTATTTCAAAGTGGTGAATGGCAATGTGACAAATTTTATGCTATCTTACTCTGTTATAGAAGCACAGAAGTGTAAGACTGGAAGGCTATGTCTACACCAGAAAAGTTGTCGACTTTTGTTAAGTCGACTTTAATAAGGTCGACTTTAAGTTGACTTAAAATCGACCTTATTAAAGTCGACTTAACAAGTGGCAACACTTTAAGTCGACTTAGTCCACTTCGTTAAGTCGACCTAACTGCCCTTAGGTCAACTTAACAAAGTGGATTTATGCGTCCACACTGGGCTTAGGTCGACCTAAGGAGGCTGAAGTTGACCTAATGAGTGTTAGTTAAAAAGTCAACTTAAGCTTTCATTAAGTCGACTTAATGAAAGCCTAGTGTGGATGTGGCTTAATTTAAGTCGACTTAAGCCTCCTTAAGTCGACTTAAATTGCCATTGTAGACATAGCCAAAGAGACTTGAACAGGTCATTCAATCCATTTCCATGCACTCAATGCAGGATTAAGTAATAAATTGACCATTTCTGAAAAGTGGTGTTTATCCTGTTCTCAAAAATCTCAAATGACAAAGATTCCACAACATCCCTAGTTAATTTGTTCCAGATCTTAACTACCCTGACCGTTAGAAAGTTTTTCATAAAGGCCACCCTAAACCTCCCTTCTGGCAATATTAGCCCTTGTTTCTTGTTCTATCCTCAGAGGCTAACAAGAGTAATTTTTCACCCTCCTCCTTGCAATAACATTTTATATACTTGAGACCTATTGTAATGTTCCCCTCAATCTTCTTTTCTCCAGACTGAACAAATCAATTTTTTTCAATCTTCTTCATCTTTTCTAGGCCTTTCATAATTTTTGTTGCTCTTCTTCTTTTCCACCTTGTCGACACCTTTCCTGAAATATGACACCAAGAGCTGGACACAATACTCCAATTGAGGTCTTTTCAGTGTGGTGAAGAATGGAAAAATTACTTCTTGTGTCTTGCTTGCAACACTCCTGCTAATATTTCCCAGAATGATGTTTGGGGGTTTTGCATCTATTACACTGTTGATTCATATTTAGTTTGTGATCCAGATCCCTTTCTCCAATATTGCTTCCTAGGTAGTTATTTCTCATTTTGTATGTATGCAATTGATTGTTCCTTCCTCAACTGATTACTTTGTATTTGTCCTTATTCAATTTCATCCTATTTACTTCAGCCCATTTCTCCAGTTTGTCCAGGTCATTTTGAATTTTAATCTTATCCTCCAAACAGTGGTTAAAGTATAATTTGACGGGCCCCGGAACCCTCCTTATCTCTGGGCCCCCTTCCTGTATTGTCCGGGCCCCCTGTATGAACGTGCGAGCCCAGGTAAGCATTTGCAACCACTTCTCAGTAACATATGCATCGGTTATCGCTCCATAAACATATTTATAATTTTATATGGCATGTACCTGGGTACAATGGGGGCTGAGCAGGACAGGGACACTGGCAGGGCACAGGAGCAGGGTGGGCAGGCTCTGTCCTGCCCTGTAGGGGGGCAAGCCACGCTCTGCCTGTGCCAGCCACCCTGGCAGGGAGGGCAGTGGGGGAGCCCTTTAAGTCAACTTAAAGTCTATTTAGGGCTAATCTGCGTCTACACTGGCTAAGTCAACTTAATTAAGTCGATTTAGCCAGTAAAGTTGACTGTATACTAGGTTTTTGAAAGTTGACTTTAATTTTTCTTACGTCCACTTAAGCTGCTGCTTAAGTGGACTTAAGGAAAATGTAGTGTAGATGCAGATTAAATTAAGTCGATTTAAGCAAATTTAAGTCGACTTAATTTGTAAGTGTAGACGCACCCTTTAAGACTAACAAATGTGCAAATTAACAAATACAGTTGTTAGTCTTTAAATGTGCCACAGGACTCCTTGTTTTTCTTTTGTTTTGTATTTTTGGTTTCTTTTTGTTTGGTTGTTTTTTATTTTTTTCCATGCAAGATAGCGGTATCATTAAAAACACAAAGAGAAAGCAAATAAACACACTTAAAATTTTGCATTATAAATCAGTATTTCCCAATCTTTTTGGCTGACGACCCAAAACACAGATTTTAAAACGCCGAAGGGCCAGCAGTTTACTTAATTAAAACTAAATTAAAAATTAATTAATTGAATTAAAATGTATTGTAATTAAAATTAATTGGGTTTAAAATTTTAATTAATTAAATTTGAATTTATTTTAACTGAAATTTTTAAAAGATTTTTAATTAAAATTAATTTTTAAAAGTTTAAAAAAAAAAAAAAAAAAGAAAGAAAAGGAAAGAAAGAAAAGAAAGAGAAAGAAAGGGCTGCATGTATTCCCCCAGCCTGGAAGGGAGGCGAGGAGCCACAGCCTGGCTCCCAGTTGCATGCTGGCCCCGGGCAGAAGGGTCAGCAGTGAGCCCCTATGCGAACTCTCCCCACAGCCCCCAGTTCCTCTTAGAGCCCCTGAACCCGAGTCTTGTCCCAGCCTGGGCACTGCCCGGCCCTCTCATTCCCAGTTCCTCGCCAGCTCCCCGCCCCGCTCTCCCATTCCCGCCGGCTCCCCGGCCAGCCCTACTGTTCCCGCCAGCTCCCCGCTTGGTCCCGCCATTCCCCCCAGCTCCCTTCCTGGCCCTCCAATCCCCCAGCAGCTTCCTGGTCCACCCCTGGTTGGAGCTGCAGGGACATCCAGTCGCTGCTTGGCCAGGTCTCTCCAGCCCTGAACACGCTCTGTCTGAACATGCTCAGGGTGGCAGATTTGAAAACTCCCCAGCCTGGCCTGGCCTGCCCGCTGCTCCCAGCTGGCCAGCCAGCAACCAGGGCAGGGCGGAACAAGCGTTCTGCCGGAGTTTTCTCTTCTTCTGGGCCCCGGAATGCTGGCCCGACAAATTTGTGGGCCCCAGATGGCGTTCCGATGCGTTCCAGCATATTTTAACTCCTGCCTCCAAAGCACTTGTGACCCCCTCCCAACTTGACATTATCCACAAACTTTATCTAAATTATTTACAAAGATATTGAATGGAGCTGGACCCAAGACCAATCCCTGCAGGATCCCATGCAATATGTCCTTCTAGCTTGACTGTGAACTACTGATGACAGTTCTCTGGGAATGATTTTTCAACCAGTTATGGATCCACCTTATAGTAACTCCATCTACGCTGTATTTCTATAGTTTGTTTATGTGAAGATCTCACAAGACAGTATCAAAAGCCTTACTAAAGTCAAAATATGCTACAGCTACCTCTTCTCTCATTTTCAAGGCTGTTACCCTGCCAAAGAAAGCTATTAGGTTTGTTTGACTTAATTTGTTCTTATGATTGGACACCTAATTTGACAAATCCATGCTGTTACTTATCATCTTATTATCTTTTAAGTGTTTGTAAACTGATTGCTTGATTATTTGCTTCATTTTCTTTCCAGGTACTTAACTTTGACTGGGTCTATAAATCCCTTCCTTGTCATTATTCCGCCCTTTATAAATTGGGACTATATGTGCCCTCTCATTAGTCAGCAACACTATTATTCTAGGATATATTTCATCAGGCTCTGCCGACTGACATCATCTAACTCAGTGGTTTTCAAACTTTTTTCCTTGGGACCCAGTTGAAAAAAATAATTTATGCCCGTGACCCAACAATTACATCTTTGAGCAATGCCCACCAGTCTTTTGGCAGTGGAAGCAAGGGTGCCACAACCCAGTGCCTGAGGGTCTGCAACCCAGTACTGGGTCCCAACCCTTGGTTTGAAGACCACTGATATAACTTGTCTAAGTAATTTTAACTTGATCTTTCCCTATTTTAACTCAGTTCCTACCTCATTTTCACTGGCATTCACTATGTTAGATGTCCAATCACTATGAACCTTTTTGGTAAAAACTGAAACAAAAAAGTTATTTAGCACTTCTGCCATTTCTGTTGTCTTCCTCTCTCTATTGAGTAATGAACCCATCCTGTCCTTGGTCATCTTCTTGCTTTTATTGTATTTATAGAATTGAACAATTGTGTATTTATTTAATTAAAATAATTATCAATCAACTTTTATTTAGTCATTTTTTAAATATAACATGCTTTTTATATGTCTTGATTTTGTTCTATTTCTCTCCCTTCCTGAGTTTTCTCTCCTTTTTCTTTTATTTTTTGTTATGGATCCTGGTGCATATTTTCCTGATTTGTATTCAATTTCTATTTATTTTCTTCTTTCTCTGTCTGACTCTGCCTCTTCTCTCCATCTCTATGTCTGTGCCCTATATAATCCCTTCTGTTTTCCACCACTGCATTTCTACCTCAAAATCTCCCTCTTCCTCTATACCTACCCATCATTATCCACAGCCTTACGCCTTCACATAAGCTTTCTCAGCCATGTCCAGTCAACCTATCCTAACATAGTGCTTAGAAAATGTACCAAATATGTTCAGGGTCAGTGCCTCAGGGAGAAGTGAGCTCTCCACTAATTCAGCTGCTAGTGATGGTATTTTGATTGTTTCTATGTTTGTTTTTGCAATGTTGAGGATGGGATTTTGCATATTTTACATTTAATTTCCCCTGGAGTCCTAAGAGCAGGATAAAAATAATTGAAATAAGAAAGAGGAAACTCTTATTCTAGCTGTTTATCTCTATCAAGTGAGCAGGGGAAATTAGGGAGTATAGAATATTTCATAGCTTTATACATTATGAATTTAAAATCCAGCCAAGGATGGATTTGATTTTGTCTTTGAAATTCTAAAACACAGCAGAGATTTTTGTCAAAAACCAGTATGTGCTCACTCAAGCCCATCTCTTCTATGCTGAATACAATTGAGTTTTGATATCTGTATGATTATCAACCCATATAGTCATTAATCTCCATAAAATGCCCCAAGCCAAATTTATTTCTCAGAAATAGAGACCAAATTTAAATACAGCTTCAACAGTAGGTCACTGGAGATTAAAGAGTAGCAAAGTGCCCTTGTGCTCTCATCTTAATGGATACATTTCTCAATAGAAACTGAAGAATCAGCTCAGAACTAACACAGTTTCTATCTAACTATAGATAGTAATTTTGCAGCTGTCTCATATTTTAGTAATAGGCCAAACTAAAATCGGAATCTGATCACCACTGAAGTTTGAATCTAAGATGGTACCTTAGATGGTAACAAAAAGTAGTAGACCAAATAATTTAAATGAATGCTTTTGTTCCAGCATCAAAAATATAACAGGACCAAATAAAACAACTGAGCATAAACTTTTCATGCAATGTAACCCACAAAGAGTAAACTCAGTCAAGAGAACTGAATATTTCTCTTACTTCAAAAGTTGTGTGAAGATTAGACACCACTGCAGATGAGAGGCAAACTACAAAACATATAGGCTATGTCTACACTGGCAAGTTAGTTTGAATTAAGGAAGCTTAATTCGAACTAACTAAAACCATGGCTACAGTAGGCTTTCATTAGTTTGAATTAAGGGCTTCCTTAATTCAAACTAATAAATTCGAATATGCTATTCGAACCAAGGGTTAATTTGAATTAGTTAGTTCGAATTAACCAATGTGGCCATGTTAGTTCGAACTAATTGCTTAATTCGAACTAACCGGCCCATTGAACTCAATGCAATTCGCTAATTCGAACGAAGCAAGTGCCATGAATGGCACTTGCTTAGTTCAAACTAAATTTTTCTAGTTCAAATTAAGTTAATTCGAACTAACTAAAATTAGTTCGAATTAGTTACTTCGAATTAACTAATTCGAACTAACTTTAGTAAGTGTAGACATAGCCATAGTGCAGTAATCAGGAAAAAGGCAGGTCTTTATGTGTCTGCAACTGTTGCCTTTCACACATTCATCAAGTCAGAGGCATCATCGATATATGATACAGCTTATGAAACTTGTCTATGAATTAATAAGAAAAAAATTAAAGGGAGATAGCTGTCAGACATTTTAAACCTAAAACATGTTTATCACTTAGGCATGTGAATCGATATTGTATAACCTTCAACTACGCTGAAATCAATCATTGCAAAGCCCCATTAATACAATTAATATTACTAACCATCTTGATAATTGTTTTTTATTAAGGGCAATTCTTGATTTGAAGGTTTCACTCTGTTAACTTTCTTCCTGGTAATCATTCTGTACATCTCATATGAGATTAAATCTTACTCACTTATCTTAACAAACAAGGGGTGCATCTACACTTACAAATTAAGTCAATTTAAGCTTGCTTAAGTCGATTTAATTTAATCTGCGTCTACACTACATTTTTGTTAAATCGACTTAAGCAGCTGCTTAAGTCGACTTAAGGAAAATTAAAGTCAACTTTATAAAACCTACTTTAAAGTCGACTTTACTGACTAAATTGACTTTATTAAGTTGACTTAGCCTGTGTAGATGCAGATTAGCCCTAACTTGAATTTAAGTCGATTTAAAGGGCTTCAGGGCTCCCCCACTGCCCTCCCTGCCAGGGTGGCTGGCACAGGCAGAGCCTGGCGTGCCCCCCCACAGGGCAGGACAGAGCCCTGCCCACCCTGCTCCTGTGCCCTGCCAGTGTCCCTGTCCTGCTCAGCCCCCGTTGTACCCAGGTACAGTGGGGCAAATGCTGAGCCCCCTGACACTTGGCAAGGGGTGCCCCCCCTGCCACCATGGACCAGTCCCAGGTGCACCTAGCCCCTACAAGTCAACTTAGGCATCCAGTGTGCTCACTCTAAGTCGATTTGGCAGGGTCCCCTTTAAGTCGACTTAAATTTTGAGTGTAGACATACTAAGTTGACTTAAATAAACAAGTGTAGACATAGCCAAGGAGTCCTGTGGCACTTTTAAAGACTAACAAATGTATTTATCGCATTAGCTTTCGTGGAGAAAATCCCACTTCGTCAGATGTGATAAATAAATTTGTTAGTTTTTAAAAGTGCCACAGAACTCCTTGTTTGTTTGACTGACCTAGACTAATACAGCTCCCACTTTGGAACTTCTCTTATCTTAGTTATTGAGATGCTTTTCTTTTTCTTGAAAGACTTCTGATCTTGCAGATTTTGAGAAAAGTCTTTTTCAGGGAAAAAAATCTTATTTCTTCAGATACTGTGTCAGCAGTCTAGCAAAAGCAGTGAAATCTTCTCATCTTCTGAAACTAAGGTTAACATGGAGACCTCCAGTTATTACATAGGTCAAGTATATGCACTAAAGTTGATTAATATCAAATGTGATTCAGAAAAAAACCACTATACAAAGCTGATTAATTGCAAATCCTTGTTGGAGAGGAAATATCAAATGTATGGTTAAGATCCGCAAGAGCATAAGAATATATCAGAACTGACTGTAATCTCCCTCAAGGTTTATAGGCTTAAGAATTTTTTTGTTAGACACTTAGTGTGAAATTTTATTCTATATTAAAAGCTGCATATGAAGTTGTATAAAAAATCAAGGAAAGCAGTTAAGCTCAACTGGATCTGAACTCCAGCATTTTTTAAATTATAAATATCAACTATTTTTATTCCATATTTAATCACACCTTAAATCTCTTACTTCATTTGTTGTTTATATTACAGTAGCATATAGAGACCTTATACAGAACTGGAGCTCACTGTGCTGGGCACTATGCAGGCCCAGATTTTGTCCTAAAGAAGCTACCATTGATACTATAATATTTTTTAAATCACTTTTTTACTTAGACGCTTGTATCTTTTCTGAATATACAGGTCATTATCACATGACTTCAGCATCACAGAAAAATTTCAGAGAGTTTTGTTTCTCTGAACACCAAAGATAACAGAAAACAAAAGAAGTCCATCCAAACATAGAGGTGCTTATTGGTCTGTGGTAAATGTATTAATAACTGTAACATGCATGTAAATTTTGTATAGATATGGAACACTGAGGCCTTGTATACCAGGAGTCAACAAATCACGGTCTCCACGGCACCCAGGAAATGTGCTGTGGCATCTAGCTGCACTGTGATACTTCAGAGACAGAATGTCCACTGGCAGCCAAAATTTAAAAAAAAACAAAAAATACCTGCTGGCACCTTCAGCAGTGTACAGGTTTTTTTTGGCATCAGGGTACTTCTTCGCCCCACATGGCCACTGAAAGTGTCGGCAGCACACAAGATTTTGTCAGCAACAGTGGAGCTTCTTCACCTTACAAGCCTTTTATTACCCTGCCACTGAAAGTGTCAGCAGCAGTTTCTCAGTGGTGCGGGAGCTTCTTTGCCCTGCACTGCCACCAAAATTTTTGATGGCGACGGTGCTTTCTTAGTTGTGGGGAGCCCTCTCAGGTGCCACATGCATAGGAACCTCAGTCTTTGGGCTGGCACCTACATGCGCAGCACATTTGTTGAGGCCTGTTGTATAGTGTTGACTAGATTCTGATATCTGTTACATATGTATATATGTGAAGTAACCTCACTAGGTTACTTTCAACTTTTGTTGAAAAACAAATTTATAAAAATTAAAGTTAAATTAAAAAAAATTGGTCAAGTTGATTCATGAAAAGTGGCTATAATTTTTAAAAGTAAATGTATCAAATTAGTGAGTTTATTTGAATGGATACTACCATTATTTTTATCTGAATGTGCAATATAAGACTTGCAGTGTAGGTGCCCTCTCAGAACTTTTCGTGATTGTTCAATCACATTTCAATTAACATGTTACATGCCCTTAGTTGAATGTGTAATCAGTATGCAGCTGTGTCTATTTCTATGTCTGATGCTCAGGATATAGAGCACTGTGTCAGCGCAAGAGGTAATTTTTATTCAAAAAATTAAAATTACCTGCAGATAGGAGCTTATAATAAAGAGCATTGACAGCTACAGGGTAGCTAATGCAGTGTGATGCTATAATAAGAAACTATTCTTGATAGGTTTTTCGAATGTCAGAAATCATGGATGTGAAGTTTGAACTGTTCAACAGTAAAGTCAGTTTCACTGGGGTTTAGAGCAGAGCCAGGACTGCTATACAGCCTAACTTACCAGAGTATATTTGAGATTTATATTATGCTTTTTATTATGTGGTTGCTTATTGGTTTTGGAATATTGTTTAATATGAAATATGGTTATTATAAATTCATACAATAAAATGAAGAAGGAGCCCAGAAAGACCATAACTATTTCCCTGTAGCCTGCCTCCTCTCCCAGTATAGACTATTTTAAAAATGAAATGCTTCCTTCAGTATGGATTTCATTATCTCTTTACCAGCTGTCTGGCCACTTAGAAACTTTCACTCCCTTTTTATTATTCACACATATTGAAATGAAAATGATAGTACTTTAATAGAAAATGTTGCGAGATTAAAAACAAATCTGTTTCCAATTGAAAATGCTTATGTTGGCTTGGAAGGGGCTTTCAATACACCAAATAACGGTCAGGCAGCTTTTAACTATCCCACACTTATATTAGGAAATAAGAATTAAAATTGTCCCAGTTTGTACTCCTGAAAGATGTCATTGGATCATTGTTTTCATGTTCAGGGTGGCATTTTTAATATTATTTACCAGAGATGGCACTTTCATGCGAACATGCGAAGAAAATAAAACAGGAATGAAAGCTATAACTACCATAGCAATTACTAAAGAGATACTGAACAATGGCATGGTTTTCATTTTTAAACTGGTATTTTTGAGTATTTCCAGACTGCAGTATCAATAAAAATTTATTTTCTGAATATATCTGAAATTGAATCCATTTTTAATTGACTTTTCACTGAACAAGTTTATCAACGGATGTTGTCATATCCACCCATTTGTAGTTTCCTGAATATTTGGCCACTGCATATGGGAATTTACATCCTTCATAATACACCAGTCTTAATACAAGAGAAAAGTTGTATGTTTTCCCTATTGGGAAGCATCCTGTTCAAGTGATCATCATCATAACTCAGCAAGGTGGAGAGAGCAATTCTGTGCTTGGCATAGTTTAATTAACATGAAACATGGTGGAATGGTTAATTTAAAGGTAAGTATTTAGCATTAGCAAATAAAAATGCAAAAATTACTTAAAGTACATATTTAAGTTGGCCAGATGCATCTGAGAGAAGAAAACTGTCTGGCATTATCTTTTTTTTTTCTTTTTTTTAAAATCCTTTTCCCTAACATTAAAATCCTATCTTCATCTAACAGGTAATAGAGCTGAATTGTTTATCATTATACAGTGAATCATGAAAAGGCTCCTTTTAACTCCCAGTAAATTGCAACAGATCAATATAATCTAAGGGAGCAATTTAGTATCACCTTTTTAAACGGGGCAGTTTATGCCAGATACAACTACAGCCCAGTGCAGGCACACTTGCATGTTTTTAAACTATCACATTTATTGCATGATTATGGAGCCCTCAGTGCTTTCATTAGAAATATGATTCGTATGTCTGACGCACCAAGGCAGTATTGCAGCTAGTTTCATGTTGGGTAGGTATATAATGGGATATGCTTGGTACCAGCAGTTGGAACTTGTTGGATCCTGTGACTTTTAGTTTCATTTTTATCCATTTAGGTGAAGGGATAATTTTGAACTGAATCCAGGAGAGTCAGTGGTGGTATGTGTTTGAAGCTAATGCAGTTACAATATATGTGAGAATTAATGTAACAGAAATTTCTATTTTTGCTGGGGTCTGGAGACTTAGAAACTAGCAAGGCCATAGATAAAGGAGTAACAGTAGTGAAGGCAAGACTGAGTGAAAGCGTGGATGAGGATTTCAGCAAAAATGGAATCAAGGCTTGGTATACACAGTTAACGTTCGGATTAGCAGAATTAAGACATGTCTGAGGAGCACAAGGAATGATGAGAGAGTGTTCTGGCTGGTAGAGAAGAAAATGAGTGGATACAAAGAATAAGGTAGAAGATTTTTTAGTTATCCTCTTGCCTCAGAGAAGCATTACTGATGCTGACATTTTGCTGATGAAAAGTGAGATGAAGCTACAAGATTACTTTCTCAGGGAAGCAGAGAGTAGACAGAGATATGTTATTAAATGTATCTAAAATATGTACAGCTTCAGCTCTTTATGTTTGCACTCAATATTGAGATAATGGTCTGAAGTCTGGCCTCATTTCTGTCAGTGCAAGCTCACTGAAGTCTGTGGAATTTCAGGGATATAATGGAGGCCATAATTTTGATATACACTATGATAAACAGAAAAGAGAAGAAAAAAAACTGAGCCTCATAGAGCTGTTTTGGCTAGAGAGAAAACTGCCACCTGGGCAGTAATGGATGGGGAGAAAAGGTCAGAGAGAGCTGTGTTAGATAAGATGAATTCCTCCACAAGTGAGAACAAAAGCAAGCTCTTCCTGGCTATAGAGGTAGCCCAGTGGTCCATAGTACTGAAATCAAGAAATAGGAACAGGGAAGAACAACCCTCATCTACAAAGAAATGGTTACTAACTGTATGAAGAGAGCAGTTTTGTGTTGTGGGCAAAAAAAGCCTCTGATTTAAAATGATCAAGGATGATCTCAAGAACTATTCTGGGTAAGAAAAAGTTAGTAACTGAGTTGTTACAACAGAAGTACAGAAGTTTTAAGGGGCCAGAAAATGTCCATGTTCAAGTGGGGGACTGAGAGTGTGTGGAAAGGAGTTCTAGAACAATTGGAGGGTGAAGAGTGAAGGTAGTGAACTCTTTGTATTTGACTGAAAAAAATTTAGGAGTGGAAGGGAGATCAAACTGTAAACATGAAATAAACCAGAGAGGAAATGAGGGTGAAATGAACACAAGTGCACTCTTGTTTATTACAGAATACATTAATTTTCTTCCCTATTGTCTATTGTTTTGTTATAGTCTCTGAGCTGAAGAAATGCAAAAAATTAAGTAGAGAAAAAATTCCATTTTTTCCAGTTAGTAGTTAACACCTTACTGAATAAGGCAGTAAAGTCCAAATTCGTCCCTCAGTTTGCATCTGTTCAGTTCACATTAAATTTGTTGTTCTAGAGGATCTGTGAGAGGAAGTGGTCCTCATGGAATTAAAACTAAGTGTATGTTTGCAGGAATTGTGCTTCTGTAATCCACATAGACATCAAGGAGATATTAAGAAACCCTAATACGTTTCTTAAACTTCTGAAATGCTGTTTCTTTAATGTTGGTGGAGATCAGCGTTAGCTTGGATGTATAACACACATGTTAAGCCCCTTCTTCTTCAGTAGTCATTCTTTTCTATTCTTCCTTTATAGCCATAAAATGTGAAGATTTTAATACCAGTAACATCAGTTCCTTGACTTTCTATATGTCTTTGCTCCTCTGTTATATTTAACAATTCAGCTGGTTCTGGGATAAATTAGTAGCACAATTTACTGGAGAAAAATATTTAAAATGTTTTTGACATCATTTACAATTAGGCAACTTGTCAATCAAGATATCTTATGCTACCCAAAAGCTATCTCGAATTGAGTAAATTTTATAAACTGTGTCTCCAGTCCATCAAGAATATAAGTAGATAGGCATATAAATCTTAGGAACAAATCTATGCATCTCCTGATGCTACGAAATCACATTTAGCTCTTACTATATTCAAGTCAGTGACGTATCGTGCATATTTTCACTTAAGAACAGTCAGTTTGGATACAAGAATCAGTGGCCCATGTTGCCTCTGCCACAAGAAATCCACCTTTCAGCAGGTATACATTCATTTGCTATAAGTCCCCAGAGACATACATGCTCTGGCTTTAATTTTTTTTTCCATTTGTAGCTTCAACTATAGAACTACCTGTGACAGTCTTTTGTCTCCTAATAACCCTTTAAATAAAAGGACTCTTCAAATCTACTAATCTCTTTTCTTAGTTTTAATTTATTCAGATTCTATAACAATGTTTCCATGTTTTGAATTAAAAATGCTCCAAAACTGTTATGAAGTACAAGACACTTCTGGAAATGGTTTGCAACATTTCCATGTTTTCTCCAGCAGATCGGATTACTGTTATAAATAAATAGCAACTCTCATATGCAAATGTTTCAGCAAATAAAAATACCAAACATATTTTGCTTCAATTTATGAAGTACTCCTCTTCATTGTTTGAGAACTTTCAGGCATCCAATGGATAATTCAGATCTTTGTGAATACTGAAAGTCTCCAAATATTCATACCAAAAGGATAACATATGGAGTTCTCCTGTTTAAAATGTTTGTCACCAGTAAAGGAAGCAATAACATAGGCAACAAACTAACAGCAAAGCCAAAGCCTATTCACTAGCAACCTATAATCTAATATTTATCCCAAATATTCAATATATACTTACAAAAATCAGGCTAGGTATCCAGTAAACCAAAAAGAGGGAGCAAAATTGTGAATGAAGACTAGCTCAATCAACTTTTACTTTTGGCAACCCTTTCTACTTTTAGACTTCTTCTAAAAATACATTAAGGGAAGGTTAGTTACTATTGAGTAATTGTTTGCTCTAAATAGATTTTTATTAATTCCTTTAAATTCTGCCAAATATTTCCTCATTTGTAAGTAAAATAATAGTTAATCTTATTGCCTGCCCTGGCAACTCATCCTGTGGAATACAAGTAGTATTTCTAACTCTCATGACTTCATTATTAGTTTTAAAATATATGTGGTGTTTTCTGAAAGTCTCAGCTTATGGAGGTGTTAAACAAAAGGAATTTTCTTCCAGAATTTAGCCACACAGAGATAACATTGAAGAGTTTATTTAATGATGCACCCTTATGGTGCATCATGAAGATTATACACAGATACAGCTTCAGAGTAACCGAACAATTGCTTATATATGCTCTCCTATTTATAATACATTCATTTTGATCTTAACTTTCAAATACAGACAGTGCTTCACTCCAAAGGGGAAGGAGGTGGTGATAGCAAATACAAAACAATCTAGATACATCAGAGAAGGTACATAATGAGGGTTAGGAGGCCAGGGTGGAGAAATAGAGGAGGGGGTTCTTAAAGATAAAGGGAATGTGTGCTGAAGGGCCAGTAAGTAACGGGCTGTTCTTATTGCTTAGCAGAATTATGATGTAGATATCTGGTACGTTGCCTATCTTGTGTTTTCACCATGAGCTGTTCTTGGGGCCTTGAAATGCAAGCCTGCAAGTAGGTTTCAAAGCTTCATGAGTAACAATTCTCTCCTGTTTGGCACATTGAACAATTAAGTGATATACAGTCAAGATTTTAAATACTTTGGTATTTGTCCCACTTCAGGGTTATAGGGAGAGGGTGGAAGGTCATGGGCCAAAGAAGGTGACAGGGAACAGAAGAAAGGTAGTAGGAAGAGCATACATTTAAAGTAGCCACAGTAACAGAAATTAATAAAACAAACAGTGAAGGCAAGTATCTCTAAAATGGTCCAGCAGGAGATAGCGTTGCACAATAAATTGAAAACGGGATCTTCCAGATGAACTATGGTTTGACTGGAGAGCTGGACTTGAATATAGCCTTGACAATATTTTCATGGACGGTGGCAGATGTAGAAGCAGCAGCAAGGACCACTTTGAATAGCAGCTCCTTGGTTAATTGAACCACCGCATTGTCTTGATATAGGTTGCCATTCTACCAGGGAAGTGTTCTCATTCCAATAAATACACAGCCAGGCAGATGGATGTCACCCAGCATGAAGGAACTGGTGATCTGCAGGCATATAGAGGAATTGGCAAGACACCACAGCGAGCCATAGTTGTGGTGAGTTGCCCAAGTGATAAAGCACCACTGGGTGATGGACACTTGGACAGCAGCCTCTGCATTAGAGAGAGAGAATAGTAACAATCACAGAGGAAGAAGTGGTTAAGGAACAAAGACTAAGGCAAAGGCAAATAATATAATTAACAGTCTTTGTGCAGCAATCCAACGTTGTGATGAACATGCTGCCACTGGAAAAGGGAGACATATAGCCAGACAGATTTACTTGAGGGACAGTGTTATTAGACACATAACCAATAGATTTAAAATGAAGGAAGGTGTCCGCAGTAGGTAAAGGACGGGAGAAGGAAGGCTCCTGGAAACTTAAAGTGGTGGCCAAAAATAATAAACTTTATTAGTCTCCCTCTTTAGGACGCAAAGGGTTAACAGTTGGGCTGCTTGCTGGACTAAACTCAGAAGTCAGCTTCACAGATAATAAGATAGCCCCAGGGGATTACTTCACAGTTTAACATACCATAAGTTACACAGAAATAAACGTTCAGAATAAACCCTCCTCTTGGACTCTTTTGATAATTCAGAGATAAAATATAACAAGACAGAATCCAATACATAAAACAATAAGCATAACAATAATCCCCAAACCTCCACCAATTGTAATACCTTGGGTTAAAACTGAGGTAGAAGAGTTATTCACATTCAACTATATACATTTAAAGGGAAAAGAAACAATCATGCGAAGTAAACGTGGGGGATACTCGGGGTCACATACGTACCAAACTCGGGGTCACATACGTACCAAGACTATCAGGCAGGCAATTAGCAACAGCATGATGTCTTAAGGTGGAGGTTGAAATCGACTCGGGCCGGCTCTCTCGGGAGAACTCCTACTGCAGGGTGATCAGGCCTAGCAGTTAACTCGAGGAGACTCCTTCCTTGCTCCATGCGGCATGGTAGCTTTTATGGCCTAGGCCACTGCTTCCTGCCAAGGGCTGTGATTGGCCAGATTTCGCTGCAGCAGGAATTTGGGGGTGAGGGGCTGCCCGGTTCCTCCTGTCCTTATTTGGCCAAAGGAATTTTCACCAGCTCTCTAGGTTCCAGGTCAGAGCCCTCTACACCCCTGGGGGGGGGGCCAGAGCAGCCATGATTGACTTGCCCTCCAGATGCCCTCACATGGGCGAGCGGGATGACCCACCCCTTTGGGAGCTGGCTTAGAGCGAATCAGGGTCCGAATAAAGCATGTTGATGGTCACAAGCCTAAACAGTTTCTGTACATGACCTGGGGGAGTATCTGGTACGTGGCCTGGGGAGAGCATCTGATAAGCGGTTTCTCTACGTGACCTAGGGAGCATATCTAGTAAACAATCTCTATGTGACCTGGGGGAAGTATCTGGTAAACAGCATCTTATGACTTTATATCACAAGGGAGGTGGCGGCCACTTTATGGGGTACTCATAACAGCCCCTTAACCGAAGGAAGGACGGAAAAACATAGGCAGGAGAAACAAAAGGATACACACACAAAAAAGTGCATTAAACAAATTAACATATTACAGGCCAGTGCTTTAAATTATTTATATTGGTATAACATTGAAGACTCCTTGTTTGTTTCAAGTACAGTACTATAATTAATGTCAATAAACAACTTTATCTAAAACAAATTCCAAAGGGGTAGCCGTGTTAGTCTATTGTAGAAAGACAACAGAGTCTTGTGGCACTTTTAAAGACTAACAGATTAGTCTTTAAAAGTGCCACAAGACTCTGTTGTCTTTATCTAAAACAGATACTGTCAGACTAACTTGATATTATTTTCTGATGATGACTACGTAATCTATGTCCTCCTCCCTTTCAGCTTCCCAAATACAGACCTGGCCTAGAGGAGTAAGACTGATGTAAAAACAAACAGGCAAATGATCATGCAACACTGAATCTTGGATGGTCATTTTATACATTTGTAAATTAGTCATTGACTTTAGAGTATTCCATACTAATATGACTCATCTGTTAAAGCTTTCTATTGATGATCCAGCAGCCATTAATGTCATGAGGAAATGGGAATTTTTAAAAGTAAAACAAGTAAAGAAAATGCCTATTTATTCTGTTTGTGGTGTTTTCTTCTAAATTGAATGTTCTCCTGTAGGCCCTAAAAAGATCTGAGTTTTTGTTTCTAAGTACTTCATTAGACAAATTACATTGTTTGTATCAGAGTGGAAGATTTGTTTAATTAAATCTTATTCTTCTGTCAACAGCTTAAACTTATTGCTTAGAAGGGCAAATGTACAGCAAGCATATAAAGCATACTCCTCCATTAAATGCTACCGAGTAAATGCTCTCCTATACCTACACAGAAGAATTTTCTCCCCCTTAAGCAATTTCAATACAAAGAGGAGGGAAAAGAAGGAAAGAAATTAAAATTTTAAATGTAATACATGTAAAGTATATTAGAAAAAAATAGCTCTGATATAATAAAATGAATATCTATCTTACAAAAGAGAAATAATTACTAAACTCCACTAGAGCTTTATGCCCAGAAGTCACTGTGCAACACAGCTAAGCATATTCTCCTTTGACTCTGATTGGCTGAGCCTTTCCATATGAACAGGAACATCAGCCTAGCTCAGCAAAAGCATTTTTATCTGTTTCTCAGTGAGAGAGCCTGCATTTTAAATGAAATCTTTATTCCAGCTAGAAACATGTGATGTGAAAAACATTTAGTCCTTCTCAAAACTCTTTTGTCTGCTCTAGTTCTAGTACATTATTATTAAACATGTTATGACAGTTGTGCCTACAAAAATGTGGTCCCAGTTCTGGGCACCATAGAAAAGTTCGTTTGGAAACATGAACAATACTCAAGAAAAATGCTGCTGGTTTGCAGGCCATTTTTGTTCCTCTCAAGTGAACCTCTCTGTTAGATGAAACCTGCAGTTCAACCCCAGAGGGGAATGGATCTCTGGGTAGCAGCCCCATTTCCTAATTGTTAACAGACCAAATTGGGTTTGGTATCTGTGAGTCTGTCAAAGGAGACTGTGACAGCGCTTAATTAAAGTGACTCAAAAACAGTTTCTTTAAAACAAAACGTAATAATTTATTCCTTCCCTTAGAAAGTATATTGCTCCCAGAGAGAGAAGGGTTAAAACACCAAAAGGCCTATATACATGTGACTTACCTACATCTTAATTTTTCCTTGCCAATTTTTGGAATCTCCCTTTAGCCCACTGAATCCCATCTCTGGCTGGGAGAAACAGGCTACCTCTCCAACATATTGTCTTGGTCTGTCTCCCCTAGTATGTCTGTCAGCAGGCAGCATTTCTTTCAGCGGACTGAATCCTTTAACCAGCTAGTGTCCTTTGATCTCTCTCTTCTCAGCCTTGGCAAAATCACTGTGTAACTTTGCTGCCACTATGGAGATAGCTTCTTTTCAGCTAATAACCTGAGCATTGTGTTTGAATATGTGCTGAGGTGCTCCATTACCTAGGTTATGTTTTTTATTTTCCTGCTTTGTTTGTCTAACAATCCTTTTTTCATTCCTCCCAAAAGAAAATAACAACTAATAAACTGAAACAAAATATGCACATTATTTATAAAAAATAGCTCTTTCCCAGTTTGTGTCATAAACCAAGTCTTCTTGCAAGTGTTTCTGCGGTTTGTTGATAGTTCCTACAGCACTGGTTATGATGATATTCTACAGTTATTTTGAGGAGTAAACACTGAGGAATTAATTTTTTCCCAAAGTTATGCAATTGGACGTAACTAATAAAGGAATGTATTTGGGCAAAAGAAAATACAGGTTGAATATCAGGAGAAAACTATTTATGGTGCAATCTGTTACACTGGCATAGCTTCCCTGTGCAAGTTGTAAAAGCCTCTTTGCTCAAACCAGCATTTAAACCATGCTGGACAAAGTACTCTCAGGAACAATTCTAAGCAATACCATTTTTCAAGCTTCAGTGGGGTTACTCTCCATTTTCTACCACGTTTCATTCTTAGAATTGTGCATGTTGAAGCAGAGCTCTTAAACACATGCTTTAGTCCTTTTGATATTGAACAGGGATGGAGAGCTGAACTGAGGTCTCAATGAGAGACAGACATCTCAGTAAGGCATGTATCTGTGCCATGTCAAGAGTCTTAGATCATTGTGATACCAGTGGTAATTCAAAACAATACCATCCTTTCTCTGCAGCTAATTTGCATGCAACAATTTCATTGGTTGTATGAGGGAAACTTCACAGATCATGGATTACTGGCCCAACTGCTATACCCATGTGGCAGCAGAGGCCTTTAGCTATTAAAAACACATTATTTTTATAGATTTTAAGGTGAGAAAGACTTTATCATCATCTATCTAACCTACTACACAATACAGGCTAGGGAATATCACACCTGCATCAAGTCCATTACCTATAGTTGAACTAGAGTGCATATATTAAAAATACATTCCATCTTGATGGATAACAAGTGATGATAAATGAACAATCTAAGGTAAATTGTTCCAATTGTTACACTCGCTGTTTAAAAAATTCTCCTTATTTCTAGAGTACAACGGAGATACACAAGACTATGGGAACTATCATGGCACTAACTTCGTGAGCCACATAATAAAAATTTCTTCCAAATTTTTATTGATACAAGACTACAAAGAGACAAAAAGGTCAGTACAATCAGCAGGGGACCTGAGCACTGCTAGGGACCGGGACTCAACTGGCCAGCAGGGATCAGCTGCCCCCAGCCAGCTGGAGCCCGGTGGGTGGCAGGGCTCATCTGCCGCTGGTCACCTGAGCCTCCAGGGCTCAGCTACCGCTGCCCAGTGGAGCCCCGTCCCTGGCCTCAGTGGGGCTCTGCTTGCCGGTGGCAGCCGAGCCCCGCCACTGAGAGGAGCTTGAGAGCCCTGCCGTGGTCGGAGGCAGCCAAGCCCAGCTGAGCCCAGTCCGTGGCGGGGCTCAGCTGCTGCCAGCAAGCGGAGCTCCACTGAGGCCAGGGATGGGGCTGGCCGGAGGCAGCTGATCTCCGCCACTCACCGGGCTCCAGCTGGCCTGGTCAGCTGAGCCCAGCTGAACTCAGCTCCAGCCCCGCTGCAGCCGCAGGGCGTGGTGGGGCTCAGCTGCCCGATGGCTGGAGCTCTGCTGCAGCTGGGGCTGCGGTGGGGCTCATCTGCCCTGTGGGAGCCCCGCTGCAGCCACAGATGCGGTGGGGCTCAGCTGCGCGGTGGGGTGTGGCTGCTAAGCCCTGACCCTGGCAGGCAGCAGGGCTCAGCTTCTGGCCAGCTGAGCCCAGAGCTGAGCATGCCAGGGACTGGGCTCAGCTGTGCTCAGCTGCCTCTGGCCACGGCAGGGCTCTGAAGCCACCCAGCAGGGCTCGGCTGCGGGGCTCGGCTGCCTGGCAGCTGGAGCCCCACCAGGGGAGCTGGAGCCCCTGCAGCCCGGGTTCAGCTGCCGCAGCGGGGCTTGGCTGAGCTGGGGCTCAGATGGCTGGCAGCAGCTGAGCCCTGCCTGCGCAAGGGAGCCCCTGTCCATCTGAGCCCCAGGGGCAGGACTGGGGCTCAAGCCAGCACCACTGCCAGCCTTTTGGCTGCCAGGGCAGTGCATGGTGGGATAGGTACCCACCATGCACTGCTCCTTCTAGCGAAAATTCAAAGGAGTGTGTGAACGCTCCTTTCACTAGAAGGAGTGCTGTGTGGACGCAGTAAAGCGTTATAATTATAACACTTGCGTGTCCCGCAATAATTTTTATTGAGGGACAAGTCTGCAGTGTGTACATGGCCTAATAAGTGATAGTCCATTTGATTTTGTTGACACTTGGGTGAGGCATCAGTTTGTCTTTTGTCTCTGAGGAATTGGTTTGTGCTTACTTCTGTAACCTTGGAACATGTCTCAAGAATGCGATTCAGTAAAATCTTAGAACTTTACATACAATGCTGCCGCACATATTTTACCAGGACAATAATGATCAGTAATTTAGGAATTTCCAAATAATAACTAAGAAGGCATACTTCATACAAAATTTATTATAGTCTTGTAAAAGGGGTGAACATATAGTTACAGACTTAAGATTACCTCATCCACTTTGTCTCTCTAATAAAAGTTGACAGTCAGGTGAAATATTCTTAAAAATAAAAACTCTTTTACCACTACCATACTGGAATTATCAAGCTCCAAAGGTTATCAGACTCATAACATTTTTACAGAAATAGGTAAACCAGCCTGAAGAGTAAAGATTACCATCATATTTTTCTTGTTAATTAAGTGCTTAAGGCATGATTGTGTCTCTATAATGTAAAATAATTGCTGTTTCTTGTTCTTTGTGTGCTCACCTAATATACAGTTCTCCAATCTCAAAAATATTTTATTAGGGACAGTGAGAATTTGTTGGACAGCTTACTTTAAAATTTACATTTTATTAAAGTTGATTATGAAATTACTTTTTATATTGGTCACTATCCTTTATGTGTTTTATATTGATGGAATTTTGCTGTTGCATGTTTCTCTTAGATTATTATAATGGAATATATTATGGAAAATGAAAAGTAAGAATTAAGTTGCACGCCATTTCAGAATTGTTTCAGATTTTTAGACCTCAAATAAGGATTTCTGTAATTTAATAAAAATATTAATTGGTCCCCTAATTTGGTTTATACTGAAATTGTCATGTTCATGATTCTTGTTTGTTTCTCTCTCCAATGCTTTTTAAAAATCATTTTATCAGTAACATTTTGAATCATTTTAAAGAGGCTTCTGCACCCATTTCAAAGCTGGTCCAGAGCTGATTCTGAACTTCCTCAAAGTTCTTGAGAAGGAATGTTTGGCTCTGGTGTTTGTCTGTCCTTATAAACTATGTAATTATTTTGGGTTCTGTAAATTCATATAGACAGATTTCTTTGTTGCTACTTATGTAACAAAGTGCTGTGGGACTTGTCCTGCTGTTTTCTTTATTTTGTTTGTTTCATTGGCAAAGACATTTCACAGGTGGTGTAGGTCATTAGATTTTTCTGAATTCTCTCCTGCTCTTCCTCTGAGATATATAATTTACTTGAAAATTCCCTTCCATTGGCATTGTGTAGTAACTGTCTGAGTCCCCCTTTTTGGTATATAAAATGATATCTATAAATAACATTATGGGCCTACTTGTCTCAATAAGAGGAAACAGCTTAGTTTACAGAACTCCTCCCAACCCCCAGGCTTTCTTTTAACTATTGTTTCCTCTTTTCCTCCCCCACTGCCCAATTCCTTCAAAGACCTGTGAAGCTACCCTGTCTCTCTCACTGTATAGCACCTTACACTATAGGGAGCATGGTGTACTTTACTAGAGGACTTAACCTGGCCACTGTCTCTTTATAACTAATATGATTTAAATTTAGTATAAAACTTTCTCAACAACTTTTATCAACAAACAAGGTAGGAAGCAGCTCTTTTTAACAGCTCTACAATGTTCTAGAAAAATCAACCTAGTCCATTTCCTTCTATAGCATGTTGGTCTTTACTAGAAAAAGAAGTTGTTGTATTGGATATCAATGCATGAATGATGAAACAGAAAAATGTTTTAGTTATTTACCTTAAGTGAACAATTTAAAGTAGATTGGTTGGCATCAGGCCTTCTCTAAGGGGAGGCGGGGCCTGGGGCCAATAGGCCTGTGGGGGCCCAGCCCCCCAAGCGGGGTGGGTGAGGGTGGCATGCGGGCTGGCCCAGAAAAGCTGGGCCCCGCACGCTGGCCTCTCCCCTGAGCTGGCTGCTCCACAGGCTGAACTCCACTTCCCCAGCCCACCCCTGGGCCTGCCTGCTTCGGGGGTGAGGAAGACAAGCCCAGAGGCCGGGCAAAGCGTTCCTGCCCCACCGGGAGGGAGCAGCCAGGGCAAAGTGTGGCAATGGGGGGCAGCAGCATAACCATGGGGCTTGGGGCAATCACCCCTATCACCTCCCCGAAAGGACGACCCTGGTTGGCATCTAAGTCTCCCAGTTTTATCTTTTAAACAAACAAATGATTTAGCAATTATTGTCTTTAATATAATTTCATTTTTCTTTTAAATAAATCTGATTTATGTACAATTTCAAGTAAAAATTAGAATAAAACATGTTATGCTTCAGAATAACTAAATTACAATAATTTGAAAATAAATCAGACAAATCTGAATAGTTTATTACACAGAAATTTCTGGTACATGTTAATATTTAATAGTAAAATACTAATTACAAAGATAAACAAAAATGAAATAAGCAGATGTGGGGTAAAAGGTTGATTTTTCATTTTAAACTGCAAATAACCTTTTTATTTTTAAGGTAAATACAAACTAATTGTCTTTTAAATAAATGTAGCAGAGTAAATATCCATTCTCCCATTGAGTAAAGATAACATTTCTTTAATATTTGATAATAAAATTCCATATCCTATGAGTGTCTGAAAATGTTGTCTTCTAATAACACCTTTGTAATTTGCAAATTACACCTAAAAGACAACTCTCCTAATGTTCTATAGTTTGTTTAAAGTATGTAAGTATCTGTTTTAACATTATTGATGGCAAATAGGAGTAACTTTCAGTAAATAGGAGTGACTCAAATAGTGAAAATCAGAAGTGAAAGATTTTTTATTAATAAAATGACACCATGTATTTTCAGAGTACAGTGCTAAGCAAAACAATAATTTGAAGTAGATTAGTGAGGTAATACAGCAATAGGAAGGATTTGATCAAAATTAGTCTCCAGATAAAACATTAAATTTTAGAAGGATGCACAAAAGATTTAGGAAGCGAAGTTAAATAAATATTAATGGGTATTAGGAGTATAAATCTTCCATGTATCGATGGGAAAATGGACAACAAATTATCTTATTTGCAACCCCAAACCCCACAAATATTTAACAAAGTAAGCATAAAAACCACATTGATTTGTGCCTAAGCAATATGAGTCCAATGCTACAAGGCGTTGAGCACTTGCTGGATGGTTTAAGTAACATACTTCAGTGGGTACTTAAGGTGTTTGGCACGTCTATGAAAGAGTTTGGTGCCTTGAAGGACAGGTTCCTAGAACACTTTTTGTATATTTCTGTAGAATGCGGTCAGGCAGACTTTGGAAACCCAAAATACACCTAAAGATTTCTGGCGAATGTTTCATATCAACAAATGTATTGTTGGTGTATTTATAGTTGTTTGAGTCCTATACACTCCTTGTATTCATCTGCTTTAAGTGCAAGGGCAGATTGTTTGGACTTTGCCTTCTCTAGCATAAATATGTAGCTCTCTCTCCTACACACACACACACACACACACACACACCAACAAATACCTTCCAGAAAAGGACACTTTCACTGCACAACCTTCTCTCCCTGAGGACAGGCTCAGAGAACAACCAACATGTTGCTTAAAGTACTATTGAAAGCAGCTCAGCTACTATGGTGATGAGTGTGGAATAAGAACCTATGTAGACTAGAATAGGACTTGTATTTACTATTACCACTGTGTAATTGGTCAATTTATGCACACAAAATTATCATTATTGGGTAATTGGTTGTTTAGATTGTTGATAAACTATAGTAGTAGGTAATGTCAGTTTCTAAGATTCCTGTCTCAAATTTTCACTTTTGCCTCACATGAATAGTCTTCATGTGTTTTGATTTGATTAATTTTGTTAAATTAAATTTGCAATTTGATTAAATGCTTTTAATAGTGAAGTTACTAAAAATCATGGTTAATGCAACAACTTAGCTAAGTAAAGCCCCTGTTTATGACTGTAGTTAATTACATACCTAACTTTAAATATATGACCAGTATGCAGGTGCTTAAAGTTATGCATATTGTTTAAGTACTTTCCTGAATTTGAAGGAAAGGGCTTGATCCTCTCCCATCAAAGTCAGTGCTTCATAGTTAAAAAAGCCAGAAGGGACCATAGTCTGACTTCCAGCATAACAAACACAATAAGATGTTCCTGAATTAATTCCTGTTTGAACGAAAGAATATCTTATAGAAAAACATCCTGTCTTGATTTTAAAATTTCAAATGATGGTAGAGTACCACAATTGGAACATTGTTCCAAGGGTTAATTACCCCAACTATTAAAAATATATGCCTCATTTTTTTGTTTGAATTTGTTTCATTTAATCTACCAGTCATTGGCTCTTTTTATGCATTCTTCTAATACATGGAAGAGTCCTTTCTCTATTATCAAATTTCTGTTCTGCATGAGGGTGATAAAATTCATCTTCACTACAATGGTGCAAGATTAGGCTTTTAACATTTAGTTACTTCAAAAGAGCCATTTTCTGTTCTTGTGTGAACCTTCCCTCGTCATTAGTGGGCAATTCCTGTGGATTTAGGGTAGCATATGGACTGACTTTGTAATCCCCTGTGAGCAGACCACAATTAACAATATAATCTGGTTTTCTCCACAGAGTGAATTGGACTTTAATCCCAAACCATTCAGGTGAGTCAATTTATGCTTCCTCCATTTCTAAAAGAGTGAGAAGAACTAAACTAAGAGTTTGTGATGAACAAACTAACATTTAAGCATGGGCATGAGCAGGAATTTAAATCTGACCCCTTTTAGGTGGGCAATTTCTATGCCCCCAATGAGATCTGGGCCAAAGGAGCTATCAAATTCTGAGGGTGGAGGAGGAGCTTGCCCTCCCCCTGCATCCACCATGACTCCAGAGCCAGGAGGAACTCTATGCCCCCAATGATTATTGGGGGGGCCCTGTGCCTCTGCTTGCCTCCCCCCCTTGTGCACACCCCTATATTTATATATAAAAATTTCCTTTGAATTTCAAAGTGTTTTCGGCTATAATATAGTAACCAAGCCACCAGAAAAGTTCAATTTTAAAAGCTCATCTATATCCCAAGATATAAGCTCTAAACAAGCCTTCCATATACATTTAATTTTCCTGTATGCATAGAGGCATTTTAAGTTGGTGAGTACACTTAGATTTGTTTGGTTTATGATCTCCTGGGCATTTTACTATGTTTAGAATGTTGATAAACTATAGTAATAGATAAGGTCAGTTTCTAAGACACCTGTCTCAAATTTTCACTTTTGCCTCACATGAATAGTCTTCATGTGTTTTGCAATTTGATTATTTTTTTTAAATTAAATTTGCAATTTGATTAAATTTGATTAAATGTTTTTAATAGTGAAGAGTTACTACCAACACCAGAATATAGACAAATTCTAGTAGCCACCATAAAAAAATAACTTTCACCTACCTGAGAGGCTTCAACATATTTCTTAGTACTTTGCCTAATCAGCATGCTATGATTTACCACTTTTTCTAACTTTCACATTAACATTATTCTAAATGTTAATTGTCAATTTACATTTCTCTTTTTCTACTGTCTACAGATTGTTCTAAATTCTGTTGTAGACATTTTATTTTAATGACAGTTAATAATAGCTGATGGTAATTATCACTAAAGTTTCATACTCTTGTAGCCTGAAGTCTGCAGCCAATGCAACAATTACATTGTCAGTTTCCAGTACAATTACCTAGAAACATTACATTTACAAAGGCATCTGTCAAGATCTAATGGACAAAGATATGCGTTAACATTATTAAAATTTCATTAATATAGTTTGAACTACAGGCTCCAAGTTTTGCAACTTTGCATAGCTTCTATGCGATGTGTCCAAGAGCCTTGATCATTCTTAGTTAACACTTTTAAAGGGTACCGTCTCAGGTTCTCCTTGGCTTTGTAGCTCTCCTTAGTGCCTTTTTCATTAATTAAAATAGGCCACTCCTTTCCAGTGTTACTTGGTAGTCCAAGAGTTAAATTAGATCACCATCATGCAAATGAGGAACCTTCCTTTCCCGTGTAGGCCTGGAAAGTCTTGTAAATTCACCAACATTAAAAACATTCCATCTTGCCAGTAACTTGTCCTTCTCAGCATTTCCCCAAAAATGTATGGCCAGGCGGTCATTCAGCAACTCCACAAATATTTTGAGGCAGACGCATCTTGGAGAAGATCAAATGGATTTCTCATGGTCATGAGATCCATGGTGTTGCAGAAACTAATCCTAACTGTCAAAGGGTATCTGAAAAATTATTTCAGTTCTAATTCTTGTTAGTTTATTATTACATATGATTTTTAAATTAATGAACTAATCCTTTATTCTACCAGCAGAGGTTGTTTCCTTCTATTCTGATGATGTTAGCAATTCAACTTCTAAGGGCATTTTAAAAATAACAGGAAAAAAATATTTTATTTTGATCATTAAAATCTAAAACCTGATTTCCTGCAATATCCTTACAAAAGCTAAGTTTATTATTGTGGGCAAGGATTTTATGTAATAATCTATCTAGCAGGGAAATGTGATTTGAGGCCATGGTGTTCAAAGAACTATATTGAAAATGTGCAAAAGAAGGATGGACTTTTAGGATAATAAGTGCAAAGCAGAATTCCTGGTGGATAATTTGGGAGAGATTAATTCAAATTCCTCAACTCTTATTCCAGTTATGCAAAATCCAGCCTCTTGAAGCTACACTCCAAAAGGATATGTCATTATCCATCAGAGACTGGAGATAAAACAAAGGCCCAAGCTGTATGAAGAAATAGTCAAAGTGCTGAGCTGGGGTTCTAATCCAGCATCTGAATCCTAGATAGATATGAACTTGTAATCATGGGGAAAAATGAGTTATGGCTTTTGAAGGACTTATACATACCAAAATCAGAAGTTGGAGCTGGGGGGGGTCTCAGCTTTTTAGCATGAGAATTAATATTAGGCTCTTTTATTGTTTGTTTATATTTTTGCTTTCACTTTAACAAGGTGTGTGTTTACTTCGAAAGAGCTGTGTGATAACATAACTGCCGCACTGGGCATAGACTTGAGAAAGAAAGCAAAGCACAGACACTAACCTTTTTAGGCAATCTAGCTGACTGGGCTTAGCACACTGTTGGCAGGGAACTGTTTGGTCTTAAAGAACTCCCAGTCAAGAGAGAATGATGTGTGGCTTTCTGCTCATGAGATGTGACAACTGAGAGCAGAGGCAGAATAAAGGTGTAGTTACTCTGAAACTACTCATAAGAATGTACAGTTTTAGGTTTAATTTTGATACGGACCTTTTTCACCTATGCATTTTCACATGAAAGGTAATTGGACATCCAAATTGCTTATTTGTATGGACAGTTACCCCACCCTTGTATGCAAAAGCAGTTTTTTCTTGGCACTTTGAAAGGGGATCCAATGAGTAGGTCTGGAAAAACTTGGCCCTACGTTTCTCCTGCTTAGCTCAATTTTATTCTCTGTATGTTTTAATACAGTAAACTGCATCTCTGGCAGTTTTTTAGTGTAGTAATCTATGCTGTGATTTAAAGTCTCACCTGTATGCCTGAAGTCTTTCAACAAAAAAAGCTGCTTAAGAGCTAGTATTTTCTGTCAGTCTCAATAAGCTATGGTACCGTAACATCTAAAAGTCTATATAACTGTTATCACATTTTTAACATGAAAGAGCTTGATTTTTTGTGGGGCAGCTCTTTTCTTCTCTACGTGAATTAGGGATATTCTTCCAAAGATTTTTCATCTGACACCTGACCCTTTTTATATGTTGGTCTCTGATGTACTTGTCTGTTTCCACAGCTTTACTGCTTCAGAATTCTTCCATGAGATGTGAAATGTCATCATTCCCTTAAAAGAACAGCATTTTTTGCTTGTTGTCATCTGTCATAGGGTGGCTGGCCTCTTATTCTGAATAGATCCCAGTGCCCTGTGCCTGAGCAGGTGCTCCCAGTTGAGCCAATCAAATGGGTGGGGTGCACCTACGCTATAAAAAGTCAGAGGGAGTTCAGTGAGGGCCAAGCAGTTTCCCAAGTAGTTTCTGGGAGAGAAGATCCCAAAGAAGGGTGCTGGGGCTGGAGAAGAAGAAACAGCTGAGATAGGTCCTCTTGGAGAAGGGACTGTGCCAATTTGAGGTTGAGTGGAAGATTTATTTTGTTTGCTTAGGAACTTTGTAAATAAAGAAACCAGACCCCCAAGAAGAACTGAAATTGAACTGTTTATATTTGAATTGTTTAAGGAGAACTGAAGAAGTAGGATGACCACATTTCCCAAAAGGAGAATCAGACACCATGTGGCGCTAGCCTGAGCCCTCCCTGCCTAAGCTCTGACCTCCCTCCCTGTGCAGGACTGGCCCAAGTTGCTCATTTGAGTCCTGCACCTGCTTCCCACGCAGTGTTGGCATCATTGCTCTCTCAAGTCCTGCCTCTCCCAATGTGAAGGACTGGCATCACCACTCACACCACACCTGTTCCTCCATACCCTTGCTCTGACCAGCTGATCAAGTTGCCACAAGCAAATGGGACCAAGGCCGACTTTTGCCAAAAAGTGGGGACAGGGTTTTAAAAAAGGACTGTCCTGGCCAAAATGGGAAGAATGGTCACCCTACGAAGAGCGGGAGAACAGGTGTGGCACTGCAGAGACACCCCTGGCCACTATGGAGTGCTCAGAAGTCAGCTGTATTATATCACCTTACATTTGTAAGTGATTGTGAGGAGCCAATGACCTCAAGAGTACTGCATGTAGGACTTGTGGAAGCTCTCCACCTATCTCAGCCTTGCCCCTTTTCTACTGCTGTAATCATGAGCTTCATTTAAGCTTATGCTGCGAATAAATGGAGGCTCTGATAGATTTACCAAATTTAATCTCACTCTGGACTTCTCATAAAGGACAAATGTCACTCTCAGATGTATATGTGCAGTCCCAACTTGAAGGCAGATTTTATTATTATACATTTGTACGTGGGAGGACCCACCCTATGTTAAGCACTGTCCAGTCTGCTCTGAAAGGCTTGCCATCTAGTAAGAAAAATAAGTGAAGGGTGAGAGAGTGAGAAACTAGAATAAAAAGTCTTGTTTGTTGGGTTTTTTTTTCCCTCATTGTAAATTTTTATGTATTTATATTATGTGTGACAAACAGGGTGTGTTCAGTCACCCGTGAGTCCTGTGCTTCAGGTTGTGGCAGACAGCTGATGCACGGCTTTCCCACCTCCACACTCCCAGTGTTCTAGATTCCCGGTCCCTCCTGCCCTAAGGCTTGGCTCTCCACCCTGCAGGCTGCTGGGCCTGGGGCCCTAATGCTCATGCAGGCGAGCCTACCCTGACTGCCTGTACTTCCCAGGTACTGCAGTAATAGCTATTAATCAGCAACATCTACCTCAGCTCTCCTCCACTCTCCTTTGCTCTGTTCTCCTCCAAACACAAACTCCACTCCTAGCTCCACCTCCAAATGCCATACCCAAAACTCTCCACACGCTGCCTGTAACAGAAGCCTTTTTTATCTGATGTTGCGAATCACTCCAGTTGGCCTCAGGTTCTCTAATTGGCCTCTGGTGCTCTAATTAGCCTAGATCAGCCCTGCCCTAGTTACCCTGGAAACAGGGATTTATTAAGCCTGGAGCTAATATATCTACCTTCCAGCACACTCCTGTAGCCCTCAGGCTTGACTTCATCACATAGGGTAGTGCTTACCAGCCTCAGTCATGAACCTCTCTGTGATAGGCACTGTAGAAACACCAGGAAGAAAAGTGGCCACTGTCCCAAACCCCTTAGAGTCTAAACATTAGCTATCCTCGGCTGGCTTCTGTCTAGTCTGTTAATTGTCTTTTTTTGTATGTGTCACCATAGATTTGGTTCTTGAGGAAGGATTTGAGGCTAAGAATAGTGGCTGTACAGAACAGTTCAAGGAGGAATTTTCAAATCTAATGACCAACATGAAAGACTGTGGAAGAGGCATATAAACATGTAATTAAGACTTTCACCACTGGCAGAGCAAAGGGGCTGGTTCAATGTGATGAGAGGATAAGTAAGGATGTAGATTTGTTGAGGGCCTTGAAGGTGAAGACAATAAGCTTTAGCTTGATGCAGTAGAACACAGGAATATAGGGGTGGGATTCAAAGATGAAGAAGAGTCTAGGTCAGAGTAACAAGTAAGGAAGACAGTCTTAACAGTTGACATAGGGTTTGGGGGAGCCAGAGAGGATAAAGTTACAATAGTTCAGATGGGTGATGGGAAGTGCCTGAATGAGTGGACAGTAAGTGTTTTTAATTGTTTCTATATTCAGTGGAGAAAAAAATGCCCAACTATGTGATACAGGACAACACCGACAATTTTTTGAAAGTCTGAACACTGCAGCGTACAAATAATTTACCAAACACATAAACAGCACATTATGCAAATTTACGATGATGCCATGCAAAGAGGTTGAACAGCTGCTATTCAGCTGAACAAAAGGATTGTGTGCACATACATGCATGCACACACACACACATTTACATCACTTATTTCAATAATTTGCAACATTTCAACACATGTATTTCATCCTAATATTTTATCCTGTTTCAACCAATGTATAATGTTTCAGCACTGGCAGTTTTAGGGCTCAATTTTTAACTTTCTAATTAAAAAGAAAAAAGTGGTTTATTTCTGCATGCGGTGAACACAGCTCAACTTGCTGTCTGTGTCCTTTGGCACATCAGTCTGTACAGGTTTAACTATAATTGGAATTCAAGCTTCTGCAAGTGTGGGCAATGTCAATTCTAGATCTATGTTAATATACAGATCTATGTTTAACATAGGTGTCCCTGCCTTGAACATCTATTATACCTTTGTCCAGTTACCAGCCAGTCCTTCACAAGGTACAAACAACTTGAAATAATAACTGAGCTCAGCAAATTAAAATACAGATTAGAACCTGAGTACAAAATATTCAGAATAATGTATATGCATTAGTTATTAAATCATTACTTACATTTGTAGTGTTATGTAAATTATTAACAATAATTAACTGTATTTAGCCAACGTATATCTCACTCTTTAAGTTTGTATGTCTCGTATGTAAGCGTAGCATACATACAAGCAAGAAATACTACACTTTCCACCATATTTTGCCATTTTAAATTACAGAGCCTAGTAATTAATAAGGCAGTTTTTAAGTATTGCAACACCTTACATTTATTTCATGACCTACAGGATGTATCTCAATGAACAAAGGCATTTTACAAGCCATCTTCTTACCCAAGCTATACTTCATTGAACAAACAGACTGTGACATGCTTTTCACTTCCAGGAGAGGCGTGTCATATATCACAAAATCATACAGTACCTTACATTGTTTAAAGTTATTTCTATTCTCTCTTGAGATCCTTTATACGGTGTTTTGAAAGAGTTAGTTTGAATTAAGACGATATCTAAGTTATACTAATATAGCTTCCTCTGAATTATATTTGGTTCTTATTAATTGAAGATTATCAATGTTACATCAGTCAGGTTTAAGAAATTACCCCCGTGTGGGAGAATGCGATCCGTTCATTGTTTAATAGACACTCATCTGTAAAGTGTCACACACCCATATGATCTTCCTGAGTGTTGAATTTTACATTTAGACTTTAGAGTTAGTGGAAAGATATGGAAAACCACAAAAAGGCAGCTTCTTATTGACTATACATCTAAGGAAGCTCCTGTTTTGTTTTGTTTTTTATTCCAGCACATAATAAAACATGTTGCACTCACAAAATTTGACAGTTCCAGTTGTTTTCTATAGGACTATGTGAATAACTGAAATGTGGGAGGGAAACCTCCAACTTTCTGGGATTCTATATAGTCTCAGGAACAGCATGCATATGTAGTTTTTCTAAATTAGTATGGGGGAGGGGTAGTGCAAAAGTATCCCAGAAAAATTCCTTTTCAAATAGAAACAGCATATAGTCCTCTTTATTGGTTCCTCTTCTTGGAACAATGCACTTGCTTCTGTCAGTTTGGAATCAGACTTATATTGCAGTCTTGCCCTACAGAATTACAGGGAATTATATTGTGAGGGAGTCAGTTGTGAGGGCTACAGGAGGGTGCTGGAGGGTAGATATATTAGCCCTAGACTTAGTAAATCCCTGTTCCCAGGGTAGCTAGGGCAGGGCTGCTTTGGGCCGACTATCCCTCCCCTGTCACCAGTTGTGGTGAACTGGGTGCATTAGGGCACCGTCAGTCTTGCGCTTCAGGATCTGGTAACCAGTTGAGGCACAGTTGTCCTCCCTCCAGATTCCCTGTAAGGCAGTTCTTCCATCCCTTCTGGCCCTAGGGGTCAGATTCTCTGCCCCACAGGGCCCTGAAGCCCATCTGGGTTGGCTTGCCCTGACTAGCTGTACCATCTCAGGTGCCAACAGCAAGAACTCCAGTTAGTTCAACACTACTTCTGTGTTACTAACTTCACTCCTCACTGCCTGGCTGCAACAGGGGCTTTTTATCTGGTGCTCTAATTGGTGTCAGGTGCTCCAACTGGCCTGAGGTACCTTAATTAGTGTCAGGTGTTCCAACTGACTCCAGGTGCCTTAATTGGTGTCAGGTGTCCCAACTGCCTCCAGGTGCTCTAATTGGCCCAAAGCAGCCCTGCCCTAGCTACGCTGGGAACAGGATTATCTGGGGCTAATATATCTATCTTCCTGTAGCCCTCAGGTCTGACTCCATCACAATATGCAAAGCAATACAAATTACTTCAATATGGTTGCAATTCTCCCAGCTAATATCAACTGCAGTAAATGATTTTCCAGTATTCACAAAAGTGGAACATATACAAGTCCTTATTATTAATACCCGTGGGAAAGAATACAGCCTTAAATTTAGTTTTCAATGTAAATGGTTTTGGAAAAACACCGTGATCCTAATTATTTGAGGATAACAATTGATTTTTTAATTTGAAAGACTTATTAATGTTAATAGATTGGGATTCCTATAATCTTTTCTGAAATAGTCACACTATGTTAAATAAACTGAGTAATAAGGAGATCATTTCCTGGTTGTAAATTATCTGAAACTATATGCAGAACTTTGATGAGTCTTGTACAGTAGATGCATGCATGAAAAGTCAAGGAGTAAAAAAATGTACATTTGTTTAATGGGTAAATGGTAGTTGTAAATAGACTTAATATATAAGAATTATATGCTTTAAAGAACTGAATATTGAAAAATTGTTTGTGATAACAGGAAATATAGATTGACATGATTTTACTAAAAATAGAAAAAAGTGTGGTTTCCTAAAGTTAATAGTTGCACAGCTATTAAAATAGTGTTGGTATAAGTGGAGAGTAATAATGAAAATCCTTTTCTTCCCCCAGTAACTGGCATTTGTTAATGTTGGTAAGATTGGTAATTTAGTTTATTGATTTACCTGAATTGAGAACCAGTTGTATCCCCCCATGCAACTGTTTCAATGCTAGATATAAATAAGTTAGTTTCGTACATATTATTTTATGTTTCTCCTGGAAGGTTTAGGCAGAAATCTCTAGAGTGTGGATATTTGATATAAGTGCAAGTTAGCTGTTAGTTCTGTTTACAGAACTTTGACATACAATACTCTTTTTATTAGAAAATGCATTATAGTGATGCCTGCAGTACCTCTTGGTGGTTGAGTAACTCTTTTTTATTCTATGGTCCAATTATGTATGAATTGTTCATCTAAGGTTTACCTCAGGGATGCTCTAAGTTCCCATTGAGGAGACTTACAGTATATGACAGGCTTTAAGTGAGATGGCGTTGTGCATGCTGCTTTTTGTATTCTTTCATTTGAAGAAAGAATGAATTTGTTCCTGCTTTGAGTGCAGGAATTTCATTTCCCTTGATCCTCCTCTATCTGCACCCTGTCATTCTTCATATCTCACCTTAAAACCTTCCTTTTCTCTTTAGCTTATGATTTACTCCCTTGGTACAAGTATTGTGATGTTCCATACAAAGAAAGTTATATGTAAGAATGCATTCTGTAGCTTTGTATTTTCTGCTCTAACATAAAGGAATATTTCAGATGCTGAGCCTGCTTCATGACTAAAAATACTCTTGAATGACAAATCTCTGAAATTGGTCCCTTTGCTTTTCAGCAATGGCCACGGTCTGATTGAAATATGAAAATTAACCAAATCATATAAAATATTATAAAGAAACATCATTGCAAATCCTTCCCTTTTATCATCTTTCAGTGAAATGTATAAAACATTTTTAACTGCCCTTACCAGTTATCAGCACCCTCAATGAGAAAAAAGACTGCCATAAAATCATGTTTAGGCCACCAGACATATGCTGGATAGCCTGAACATGAATAGGAACAGCAAAGATTCAAGAGAGTGTGGATTTCTCATTGAAATGTTGCACATGTGAGAGTAATTTTGACCACGTAGTCTGTGTCAGATACTTTGAGCTGATTGCAGAGATAGTGAGCGACCCATCCCTGAATCCATATTGTATGCAGACAAGCAATCTTAAGGTCTTAGAAGAAGATGAAGAGTCAATCCCATTCTGCATATAGTGTCATCTGGGTAGGGTCCTACTTGCAATTGTTTCATCTGCTGCCAGTCCTTTCTGAGTAAACACTGCGCTCCCTGGACATGTTTGTTACTGAGGTGTTGTCCCTCTAGCTATTGAGTATTGGAGCATGAAAAAAGAGAGAAATGAGACAGTGCATCTTCACACATGATCTCTCTCATCAAGTATTTCCTGAAAATAAAATTATCTAAATTACTATACATATTCATAATAAACTATCACAAGCTATTTACTGCAATATTCATTTTGTCACATTTCAAATAATAAAATTAAAGATGAATACCATAACCTATTTGCATAAGTAACATTTTATTATATATATCATATACCCCTTAATCATATAAACCATTAACATCAACTCTTTATTATTATTTATTATTAAAACTCTTAACTTGTTTGGCAGTTTAGGTATTTTCCTCCAGGTTTGGGAGTGTGTTCTTTCATATCTTAATATAGTACAAAATTTTGTGTATACCTTGCACCCCTTTTGATTTTGGAGAGAATGTGCTTTTCTTGTGATTACTGGACACTGCCTGGTACTTGGTTCTTCTGGAGGTATTAGGTTTTGAGTCTCTTCTGATATCCGTTTATTGCCGTTGGCCTGTATGCCTTCTGTGTTCTGCTGATCAAGTCTCAGTGGAGTGCATATTTCATGGTCCTTCATATCTAACCTTTTTGTCTTGTTTGTAAGGTGCATGTGTATTTGCAGTTTTAGTGAAATCCACTACTACATTATGTGAATGAAAGTGTATCTCTTCAGTACACGTAGTTTACTTTGAAATGCATGATTTGTCCTGAGGAAGTAGTTTGACTGACAAGGTCTTTGGGTTGTTATTGTAGATTTGGCTTTTGTATAGCACTCTCCCTTTTTGTCTGTTACTGCTTCCACCAATGCCGGTTGTAATAATGCTGAGGCGATGTGCATCTTGACATCAAACTTTGTAGTGAGATGCTATTTATGTCTTAGACACTTTGCTTTCCTTTTTAGAGCTTTCTTTAATAGAATCTTAGTAATTTTAATGTCTGATTCAGTTTTGCCATTTGATTGGCTGTGGCTGCGATGTGATATTACTGAACTACCATTTCCTGGTACTGAAATGCTTCATTGCTTTGTCTGTGATGATCTCTGTAGTAGTGTCTGACAGTTCATTGACTTCCCAGAGGTGTGAATATTAGGCTACAATAATAAGATGAATTGTGTGCTTTTTTGTAAAAAATGTCTTTATCTCTTTTCCTTTAAGGCCTGTAAGGAATGCCTTGCTTAAAATGTCTCTAGTATTCTTAGTCATGTTTGGGTAGTATATGCTTTTTTTGGCTTTCCAGAGATGTTTCTGTTTCACAATGGCTCTAATGTATTCTTGAGAGAATTTCTGTTCTCAACAATCTGAATATTGTGATTTGATAGTGTCATCTCTAATAGGCAATCTTCTATGTTCATCTCACTTCAATAACTCCAATGTTTTTCGAAGGAAGATGGAGCTTGTCCCCTTATGTCTGTCCATCCCCATAGTATGATGACATGAGCGCTTGTAAAAAATTTTCTTCCATAACTTGTTATGAAAGTCTTTCTAGGTCTGATATCAGCATATAACTGACTTGGATGATGATTTTTATATTTTTATTTTTTCTTTATTTCTATCAGTTTCAGAATCTCATACTCTTGTTCAATTGCTATACGGTCATGCTGGCAGGCTGCACTGGTTCCACATTGTATGAGTGCCTCTTGATTTATATTGCAGTATTTCAGGATTGGATAGTTGACCACCAGCTCATTGATGTATGTGATGGCCCATCATGTTGTGGTAATCATGCCATCCTGCATATTTGCCCAGTTTTTGCCTCAGGGGTTTGCCTACACTTAAGAGGATTGGAAATATTTTTATCAGTTTACAAATCCTAATAGTCTCCGATTACTATATTACTAAATATATCAAATCTTGCAAGTCTGTCTGCTTGAGGCCAAAAATCTGTATGGTACCATGATTATTGTTTTCATTCTTTTTTTTTTCTTTTTTTTTAATTTGCAATATTTGTAGTTGATGATTTTATGGCCCAGCAAGAACTGACAAGCATCAAAACAGTGAGAGCCATGGCAGTGCAGCATTCAAGCTTTACTCCTCAATACCACATGTAATGCACTTCCTTTCTCATCAAGCACTTCTCAAAGTAGAGTCCTCTAAGTTCCTATACATAATCTGACTATAGCACCCCCCTGTTGGGAAGTTTATCATGACAATAGCCCCTGTGAAGGTGGTTACAAACAATGAATAGGTATTTCCTCTGGTCCTGTGTTCCTTTCTCTTCTCTCAGTCTGTTGCTTTGGCTCTGTATGAAATGGGACATAGTGAAGAAGAACAAGATATTTTCTTGAAGAACTGTGTTCTGAAAAACCCAAGGCAGCAAAGTGATATCAATGAGCTTCTTATAGTTCTCTGCACACCCAGGACTCAACGTCATGTTGTTTCTCCCTACTTCCAGTGAGAGGGAGACCTGCTTATGCTTAACTGGATCAGCTCCCTGACTCCACCAGCCTGTTAGTAGCCCAACAAATCTATGGGCTATGCTAGCCTGTACTTTGCTTGGCAGGTTAACAGTAGGTGCAACCAGTCCACAGGGCCCTTTGAAGCATGCCCTTATAGTGCTCATCCATTGAACATGCACAGTAATACCATGTCTGCTGTCCCCAAGGACATATCTTTATGCACCCCCTTTGTGCCCCTTTCATAGCTGGCATTAAGAGGTTCTTGGATGACAGAGATGACACAGAGTGGAGTATATGTGACTACACCTATTGCAGCTAAGACTCTTAGCCAGAGCCCTGGCACAGAGAATGTTTCATATGACAGGTAAAGAATGACAGCAAAGAACCCAGTGCCACCAAAAAAATTAACTTTAAATGTGACCCCAGTTTATAGCACAATATATTTTGGGCAGCAATTCTTCTGTCAGGCTGCCTCAACTGGTCAGTGTGGAACATTTTGAAATTCTGTAGTCCAGTTTTCTGTTTCTCTTAAATCCTCATACTACTTCTATCCTGTGTCTGATAGAATCAAAGTATAAGTATACACTGGACTTAACAAGGTTGACTTTAAGTTAAACTTAAAGTCGACCTTGTTAAGTCAACTTAGAGGATCCACACTGAACACTACAGTTTGACTGCCAGCGTCCACGCTGGCAGGTGCTAGGTCAACAGAGGAGTGGTGCATTGTGAGTAGCTGCCCCACATTGCATCAGGGCCTGGAGGCCAATTAGGTCAATTTAAAGGCACTCCCCGTCCACACTGGCTTAAGTCGACTTCATATGGTTGATTTAAGGATTAAGTTGACCTTCAGAGGTGGTGTTATTAAGTCAACTTAAGGAAGAGCTTAAGCCGACTTAATAAGCACCCAATGTGGACGCGGCAGTCTGTAGGTCGACTTAACCGTCCTTAAATCATCCTAAAGTTCCAGTGTTGATGTACCCAAAGGCTCTTGCTTTCTTATTTCACTTACACTCCTTCAGCTTGGAAATAGAAGCGATGGTATATAACCTAAGTGACTAAGAGATCAGAGTTAACAACGAATAATAGATATAACTCATGAGTAATCCAAAGACAGAAATGTGTTCATATGTAATGTTTATTGAACAATTTCAGCTAATGTAGGGAAGGATTTAGTATCCTTATTCACACTGAGTAGCACCTTACATCATAAATAGTTCCAGCACGGGAGTCAGAATTTCATGCTCACAAAATCAGAAGTGTGTTCAAATTTTTTTTTCTGAGATCTAGAAATTAAATTCAAGTAGTTCAAGCAGTTCTACTCTCCATGCTGCCACTGGTATTTTCACACACTCTGTCCACTTCTGGTTGCTGTGAGAGAGATGAATAACCAGAAATAAAAATAAACTAGGAAGTGGGGAAAAAGAATTATAGACAAAATAAATGAACTGCTGATGGTACACTTCAGAAATTTTGGTTCACAGAGCCATTACCCAGAAACCTGTGTGCTAATCCAAACTATCCATAATGAAATTGAGTCCACAATTGTGTTAGCATATCTCAAGTACTAGTACTTCAGTCAGGAAGGAAAATACATCACAAAAGCAATTCTATGATACTTTGTCTCTTGGTCCTGGATAGAACGAAGAGGTGTAGAGGAACTTCAGAATGCCAAACTGTTACTTGAAATTATTATTTTTCAAACATCAAAACTTTTTCAAACGCCCAAAATTGATTCAGTTTCAGATGAAGGTTTGAACCTCTTATTGTACCTGAATTGGTTTGCTAATCCCTTTTCAAAACAAAAAAAAAGTCAATGTCTCTGCCTCTGTTTTGGCCTTTTGTACTTACTGAACCAGACTGGAATTTGGCTATAGATGCCAAAGAGAGAATTGTTTTGATGTGGGGGATCTGTAAACTGACTGTCAGCTCCTAAACCTGGACCTGGGGGTTATGGTGGACAGAAAGATGAATATGAGCCAACAGTGTGCCCTTGCTGTGAAAAAGGCCAATGGCATATTAGGCTGCATCAGTAGGAGTATTGCCAGCAGATTGAGGGATGTGATAATTCCCCTCTATTTGACACTGGTCAGGCCGCATCTGGAATACTGTGTCCAGTTTTGGGCTCCCCACTACGGAAAGGATGTGGACAAATTAGAAAGAGTCCAGCAGTGGGCAACAAAAATCATTAGGGGACTGGGGCACAGGACTTATGAGGAGAGACTGAAGGAACTAGGCTTATTTAGTCTACAGAAGAGAAGACTGAGGGGAGATTTGATAGCAACCTTCAACTACTTGAAGGGTTGCTCCAAAGAGGAGGGAGCTAGGCTGTTCTCGAGGGTAACAGAGGACAGAAAAAGGAGCAATGGTTTCAAATTACAGCTGGGGAGGTCAAGGTTGGATATTAGGAAAAACTTTCTCACTAGGAGGGTGGCGAAGCATTGGAATGGGCTATCTAGGGAGATGGTAGAATCTCCATCTTTGGAGATTTTTAAGGCTCGGTTAGACAAAACCCTGGCTGGGGTGATTTAGGGGGAGTGGTCCTGCTTTTTAGCAGGGGGTTGGACTAGATGACCTCGTGAGGTCCCTTCTAACCCTATTATTCTATGATTCTGTGAAACCAAATACCCATCTGACCCTGATTTAGTGGGCTTCTAGAAGAGGCTGTGCAGATCTTCACTATGCTACACCAATTCATATCTGGTATATGGTCCTTTATGGACTATAATTCCTGTTGTAGCCTGGGCTAGAAGAACTTGATCATTAGGAAGCTATACCACTTCGTGACATTTTTCTTTATTAATTTTTTAATTTAATTTTAAAAAAAATTCTGCATACAGAACTTTTATCACTAATTATAACTGTCTTCACATTCTCACATTCAATAAGATATTTATAAAGCTGAGCAAATAAATCCATGAAATAACATTTATCTTAAATGTGTATAAAGCATGCTCAATTGTGAAGCCTCCATACCTCAGCCTAGAAAAGGGATGTGCTATGGACATAAAGGGTACCAAAAAAAAGTTCAGGAAAAATCCAACTCAATTTAACAAACTGCTGAACAGGGAACTGGCACATTTTAATGGAAAAAAATAGTCATTTTTGAAATCTATTTTAAAATATCCTTTACTGCCACGTCTTCAGATTGTTCAGATAGCCTTTGGTCTGTCACTCAAGATTGCTATTGAAATGAAGAGTACTCTGTGGGTGGTAACTGAATTCATTCTTTTTATGTGCTTTATGAAATTGTTTCAGGAAGCAGTAGACTTCCACTTTTCTGTATCTGTAATGAGCTGCTAATGGACACGTATGGGCCAGATGTTTATAGAAAGCTCATGTAATACTGATTTATTTTTTCCCCCTGAAGTAGAGCATTAAGTAGGTGTCACTTGTGTAAAGTATTTGTAGATTACCCTGAAAAATCCATAACTTTCATATCCATGTATATGGTATGCAGATCAATCTAGCTGTTTAGGTATCTGTACTACTCTAGGTTTGTCTGGTATAGAGGGTGTCAGTCTAATGTACTGCCTGTTGTAAATAGTAAATGTTGTATTGATGCATGAGATATAAATAATTGTTGCACATTAATCTGTATTATAGGTTGGAATGTTTGTGGTTGAGTAAAATGCTTTAATTAATAAAGTTGTACATTACGATTTACTTGAATTATTACATGACAGTAAATTCAAATACAATTATTTGAGGACAAGTTTACATTCGTGTGCTTTCTTAGAATCAGAGGATCAGATTAAGTTTTGATTTACACAACTATAAATCTGAAGTACTTCAGTGAAGGTCACTCTGCATTCCTGTTGATGTCCTTTTCATTCAACGGAAAACATATGAACTAGATGCTCATCTTAGCTACAGAATTGTAAATGCAGATTGCAGATCAGCATCCTGTTGATGTCCATCTTTTTACCAATCTTCTCTTCCACAGACTAAATAAGTCTAGTTTCTTCAGTCTCTCCTTTTAAGTCATGCACCCCAGACCCCAGATCATTTTCATTGCCCTCCGTGGACTTTTTATAATTTGTCTGCATCCTTTCCGTAGTGGGGAGCCCAAAACTGGACACAGATCTGGCCTTACCAGTGCTGAATAGAGGGGAATAATCATGTCACTGAATCTGCTGGCACCGCGTCTACTGATGCAGCCCAATATACCGTTGGCCTTTTTGGCAACAAGAGCAAACTGTTGGCTCATATCCAGCTTCCTGTCTTCCATAACCCCCAGTCCTTTTCTTCAGTGCTGCTACTTAGTCGATCAGTCCCCAGCCTGTAGCAATATATGGGATTTTTCCATCCTAAGTGCAGGATTTTGCACTTATCTTTGTTGAACCTCATGAGATTTCTTTTGGCCCAATACTCCAATTTGTCTGGGTCTCCCTGAATCCTATTCCTACCCTCTAGTGTACCTACCATTCCCCCCAGCTTGGTATCATCTGCAAACTTACTGAGCGTGCAATCTATCCTATTAATAAAGATGATGAACAAAAATGGCTCCAGGACTTGTCTCTAGGGCTCTTCTTGTTACTGGTTGCCAACTAGACATTGATCCATTGATTCCCATCCACTGAGCTCAATGATCTAGCCAGCTTTCTATCCACCTTACAGTCTATTTATCCAACCCATACTTCCTTAAACTGCTGAAAGAATGCTGTGGGAAACCATATCAAAGGCTTTGCTAAAGCTGAGACATATCACATCGATGGCTATTCCTGCATACACAAAGCCTGTCCTCTCATCATAGAAGGCAATCAAGTTGGTCAGGCATGATTTGCTCTTGGCAAATCCATGCTGATTGTTCCTGATTACCCCGTTTTCCTCCAAGTGTTTCAGAATGGATTCTTTGAAGACCTGCTCCATGATATTTTCATGGATTGAGGTGAGGCTGATTGGTCTGTAGTTCCCCAGATCTTCCTTTTTCCCTTTCTTAAAGATAGGTATCATTTGCCTTTTTCCAGTCAGCTGAGACCTCCCCCAATCACCACGAGTTTTCAAAGATTATGGCTGGTGGCTCTGCAATCACATCTACCAACTCCCTCAGAACCCTTGGATACAGTTCATCTGGCCGCATAGACTTGTGCACGTCCAACTTCCCTAAGTAGTCCCTAACTTGACTTTCCAGGACTGAGGGCCGCTCTCCTTCTCCCCATTCTGTGTTGCCCAGTGCAGTAACTTGGGAGCTGACCCTGCCTGTGAAGATCGAGGTTAAAAAAAGGCATTGAGCACTTCAGCCTTTCCGCATCATCCACCACTAGATTGCCTGTCCCATTCAGTAAGGAACCTATACCATCCCTGATATTCTTCTTGTTACTGACATACTTGTAGAACCCCTTCCTGTTACCCTTCACATCCCTTGCTAACTGCAACTCCAGTTGCCCTTTGGCTTGCTTGATTTTATCCCTGCAGGCCTGAGCAATATCTTTAGACTCCTCTCTAGTCATCTGTCCAAGGTTCCACTTCTTGCAAGCTTCCCTTTTGTGTTTCAGCTCACCACAGAGTTCTCTGCTAAGTCACGCTGGGCACCTTCCAGATTTGCTATTCTTTGTGCACATCAGAATGCTGCCTTGGCTAGAAAAAGCTATCATTAAGTGAAAGTTATGACACATTTTGTCAGATATTTTAAATGTAATTTAATAGACTACCTTTTAATTATTTTAGTACAGCTCAAGCACTAATTAATTAACTAATTAATTTTTAATTAAACTTAGATTAAAAGCTATTGGATTTATCTAGCACACTGCCTAGTAAACTGCGTGAATAAAAATAGAGATGTAATGATCTAATACCATTGTCTCCTTTTTATAACTATTGATTTAATTTCATCTGCCCACATGTGCATATGTGTGTGTGTGTGGGTGTATGTAATCTGGGTGCATGAAGGCAATTTTTTTTTCTCTTGAGATTTCATATCCTAAACCTTTCTTGAGAGCTCAGGGGAAAGCACAATATATTTTGGATGGGTGTGAATTTAGCTTGTGATGTGAATGCACCTTATAATGAACTGGAAAACGTCAGTCTACATCTGTGTGGCCAAATTTATTAATCCCCTGGGGCCTCCCATCCTCTCTGGGCAGCAACCTCTAGCCCCACCACCCTCCCACATAGCAGAATCTTTGAGTTCTCCACCCCAGTCTGGTAGGAGGAGAATGGGGGGAGCACAAGGGACTCCGAGAGCTGCACTTTAACTGTAAAAGAGCTGCATGTGGCTCATGAACCTCAGTTTGCCCACCCTGGTCTATGTGGACAAATGCAAGAGATGTCTGAAGTCACCATGTTACATTTGCAATAATTTACAATATTCACAGTCTATATTATGCTTTGGTTAATTTTTTAAATATATTTTAATCCAAAATTATCCTTGAAAATGGGTGATCTCAATGTGGTCTCTTCAGTATGAAATGAAAATTAATTTGCCATAAGTGAGTTCTAAGGGCTTGTCTAGACAGCACATTAGTCCATACCACAGTGGTATAACTTCTAGTGCACATTAGAGTGTTGCATACTAACTGTGGTCCCTGCTGGCATACACTAAAGTTCCCTTGTGTACCGTAAAATAGTACTCTTTGAAATGGGACTACATGAATATGCACTAAGGAATATTTAGTACACACGAGCAGGGTCCACATGGGCTAGTTACTGTAGAATACACTAGTGGGCACTAGAATTACACGCCTCTGGTGCAGACTAACAAACCATATAGTCAAGTTCAAAGTATCTATGTATATGTTTGTTTATATAGCAACAAAGGTAGATTGTAAAAGTTCAGTTTTCCTTGGACTGCTGCAGTGTGAAGACCAGGCTTAATTTTAGCTTAACCGTGCCCACAATAACAAACTTCATAAATCTGTAATAATAGATTAATGCCCTGTATGAGTGTGTTTATTGCTTTTTTGTGATTGATGTGAAGGTTACACTTAATTATGGATTAGGTAATTTAGGACGAAAGAGTTTTTTCAAATGGGAATAAGGCCTCCAACTTCTATTGACTTTCAGTGAAAATTGGGTGCCTAACTGTTCCGTTTTTCAGTTTTTGCCTGCTTTAAAAAAAAAAAATTCTTTGATCATGGAACATGCTAGCTATCTGATTTGTCCATAAAGCTCACGGAGAAACTGGTATAATCTTGATAGCCACAGGAGGAAATTACAATATACATTAAATTAAAGAACAAATATTAATCATTTTCTCACTGTATATAGAACCAACACTTTGGTGACAGACACAAGTTTATTTTTTTTTTCTAATATTGGTGCAGAAGTGGCAAGTTGATCACTGCACATGTCGTAATTCATAAGAACTTCTATATCACTTTGGGGTCAGCATCATTGTATTCTGTTCTCCATAGACAATCAACAGATTAAAAAAGTAAAATGGATTTATGCAGGTCTTCTATATTTGTGTTGGTTATTAGACTAGCTCCCCAGATTTTAATTGCAACTGCATTTTAAAGTGTTAAACAATTTTCTGTATTGATGTTTGAAACCAGTAATTAATCATTTGGTTTACAACAGTTGGTTTATAATTGGTGAAAATACATCAATGTTTCATAAAATTACCAAAAAAATTTATTACTTTGAAAAGTTTTTTTAATTATTATTCTCATTATGTATGCAAAGACAGCTGTTTCTCCAGCAGCTCTGTGTACATGCACATTTGAAATTCACAACTATGTATCTTTGAAAATAAATTAGTTTTTGTTTTTACCTGAAATTATAATATTTTCAGATGACCTTTACTGAACAATGTGAAAAATAATCATTAACATCGACTTGAGAAGAGGAGCTTCACTCTGTTTCTCTGGATGTTTGAATTGATCAGATCCCTAATAGATACATATGCAAAATGTAAGAAGATTGTGAACTATAGAAAAAGTTATGATTTGGTTAGTGAAAGGTAGATAATAACCTACAGTTATAAGTAATGGGCCTTTTTTCCAATTCTAATTTCTACTTCATCCTATAGTGCCACAAGCTGGGTTTCTTCATTGGGTGGCTTTTAATTTTATATTTAATTTAATTTAATATTTTATAAATGTTCTCAGTTGGATCAAAGATACATCCTCTCTAATATTTTGGTGATAAAAGTTTATTCTTCATTTTGAATGGCATGTTGAGGTGGTCATTCAAAAGTTTACAGTCTCAAAGATGTGGAGTCGTTGTCAGGATTGATGGGGGAAAAGGGTATTGGCTCATTTAAGGATCTTCTTGTCCCTCAGGGTTGGGAGGAAAGGGTGGATGGAGTAAACATCACATAAAATGGCTGGCTGGCTAGCTTTTGGGGCTCAGGTAAGCCATTGGCCCCTGTGCACCCATAAAAAGGATATAAACTCTCTCCTTCTGTCTGAAGCCTCCTCTCATGCCTAGATTAGCATCTTCTACCTCCCAGCCCTGGGATTAGCACAGAACCACATTTTTGATCTGCTGCATGCACTATGCTAGTCAATTTTTGTGGAGTTCGGGGCGGGTGGGGGAGGTGTTGGAGTTTTGGAGGGATTGGGGGTGTGGAATTTTTCCCACATGGCCAGAATGGGCACTCCACTAAGTAGAAATGAATAAGGAAGGACTTGAAATCTGCACTGTATTGCCAGATAATTCCCAGAGAAGTTAGATTAATAAAGTTGTGGCCTAATTAAACCATATCTCTTGCATCTTCCCTTTTCCCCTACGTGTCAAGTATCTGTGATACTAGAGTTATTTCCTATTCTAAGTGCAGTGAAATGCTATAACAATGACCTGTGATATACCAGAGGTTTGACTAAATGAACATGAATGTTCCTTTTGGCATTAAACTCCATGAAATATATAGTAACTGTAGATAAAAGTTGATATTTTCCATGACAATCACTGTGTATTTAAGGAGAAGCACTGCTGATGAGATAATATATCAAATATATTAAGCTCAGAAGGTGGGGGGTGTAGATAGATACCACCCCACAAAAATAACAATGTAACTGGAACAGCCAAAGGATGCCTTTGAAAAATAGAGTGTTGTGTGGTACTGGAATGGTGCAGACTGGATTGGTCCTTGTCTATGAATAAGGCGGGTTAGGTTTGGTCAGGGTTCTAGAGGAAACTTTCACACAGCCCTACTTTCATATCAAGAAAAAACCAAACTATCAAACAAACCAAATCAATAGGTAAGATAAGCACAGAAACGTAGGTGAAATTCACCCCTTTCTAGGTGGACATCATGAATCCTATTTCCTGCTACCTCATTCCACTTAAGCTCAATATTGAGGGCTGAAGTGGTACACAAGCATTCCATTGGCCATCTTTTAATGGAAAATTACTCCCTGTATGAGTAGAAACCCTTCTTGCACTTAATCTACAAAACATTGCATAGACTTCTTTTTATTGATGGAATAGAGAGAGTTGTTCCTCAGCTTGCCGTAGGGCAAATGGAATTTAAATGAACAGGTGGCAAATCAGATTGCTTGCTCTGTGCCCAGCATGCAGACACACTATAAATATTGTACACAAATTAATGAATAACATATTCTAAATATCTCAGGGTAGGGGAGAACAAACAAACAAATATTGTCTTGGCTGTTTGTTGAATTTACCTTGTTCAACAATAATGGAAAATAGAAATAACCTGTTAATAAGATTATTATAGATTAACATTGCCCTCTAAGCGTAGGTGAGATTTTACAAAAAGAATAAAGGTAAGTTACACATGACAAGGCATGACATGAAGAGGGAGGAATAAGTAACATATGGTTGCAAGGTTGCTGGATATCAATTGATGTGCTTCATTCAAGTGCCTTTTATTTTAAACAGCTTAGTAAGTAGGCATAGAAAAGTGTGTCATAGTTGGAGAAACAAGGTGTTTGTGTGTATGCATCTGGAAACAAAGGGCTTTACAATGCCATTCTTAAAATTACAAGAGTGGCATGGTGTTATTTTCAGGCAGCTTCTTTCCTTTTTTCAGTCTGCTTCTGCTGATCCAATAATCAGCTCAGCAGTGGGAGACAAAGAGATACAGGGAAATGTTGTGCATAGAATCACAATGGAGTGGGAGAAAAGAAAGCAACAATGTATAGGAGCAGTGTTGGCATTTGGCATTATACAAAAAAAAATAAAATGAAATGGCTAATATCCAAAAATACCTGAATTTGGACAAAAAGCTGTGGATTTCTCACCCTATCAACTGGATTGTAAAATCCTAATACCTGGTGTATGTTTGAAGCATGCTTAGTAAGAAGAATCAAAATCAAAAGCCAGGAAAGTTTTGTTCCAATTTATTTTAATTCTCATTTCAAGAGGATTTATACTAATGGAACTCAATTACATTACCCCACTAGATTTTATAAGAGAGCTGATATATAATTCCATTGTACATCATTTGTAGTCCTCTGACTAATTAGCAATTATAAATAATTCCCTCTGGATTAATTGCTTAGATAGCTTTCAGAATGTAAATCTTTTCGCATAACACTTACATTATTCAGACTGAAATAGCTACTTTTCATTTTACCCTTGGCTAGCTTTGAACCTGGGTCACTGAAGTAAAACATTATTAATCATCTACTCCCATCTAATTTTTACTCCAATCATCTGTCATTTATACAAAGCATATCTTATGTCTTTGATTTACAGTTGGGTTTAATTCTAATTATCCTGGGAGGCAATTTTTTATCAAAATCATGCTCTTAAATAGATAAATGAAAGTTGTAGTTGCCAAAGTAATGATATATCATTAAACATACTTTGAAAATGTACTGAAAAAATTTAAAAGGGACAGAAGAAAATTCCATGTCTAGTTAAGACATTCTCTAGTGCCCTGAACACCGTATACCTAATCTGCTACATGTGTACTCAGTGTTTTATGTGAAGGTCCACAACAGCCTCTCTAAAATTCAGGAATTTCATCTTCAAAACGTAGCTTTCACATTAAGAAAAATGTATGTACTGGTATAACCATGAGCCACTAATGTGATGCAATAATGAAGAAGGCTGATCCACTCTTAGGATACATCGGGCACAGTATTTCCTGTAACGATAGGGAACTGTTACAACCAATATACAAGGCACAATGGAAACCTGTTCTGAAATACTATGCGCAGTTCTGGTCTCCCATTTAAAAAATATGAATTCATTCTGGAACATGTGCCAAGAATGGCTCTTAGGATGTTTAGAGGAATGGAGAAACTTATCTTATGAAAAGAGACTTATTCAGCCACATTCCTTTAACCTAACAAAATGAAGGCTTGGGATGTTGCATGTCTGAGTTAGTGGTGACTCAAGGTTGTCAAATAACAGACTGAATTGAAATTATGTAATCAAAGATTATCAATTAGAGATTATATAATATACTATGCAGAACACAGAAAGAAGAGCTACATTACACCCTCGATGTAATAAAGAGCTATTTCTTTATCTCTTCTTCACTATATCTGTAGGGACACTGAGTTGTTTTCCACCCCAACTAAATTCCAACACCACTGTCATTATACAGGGTTTTAAACAGAGACCTTCTTTGACAAAAGAAATATATATTCTGATGTATATGTAAATGTATATTCCATACATTCTCAGTTTGCCTGATTTATGTGTGATGGTATAATTATTTACAACTGAGATGACTAACAATTCTTAAAGATATCTTGTAATTGGTCTGTTGTCTCCCATAATCATTCTTCCTGTTGATTCCCTAACAGGAAGCATCTTCTGTAATAATAATTCCCTATCATTTCCCAAGGTTTATGCTTATATAAGCATTACATATATGTATGTATGTTAAGAGTAGCTTTCCAAGATTATCTGGAATTTTATAGACATGGAGATGCCAAGGATTATTAAATACAGTCAAACACACAGAATTTCTGAACACAGTTACTTATTGGTTAAGGACCAGAGTCCTGGGCCCTAGAATTCAATATATTCTTTGTTAATATCATAAAAATTCTAAAGAATAACTGATATAAAAATGAATCAAATATACAAAACCAAAAAGACTAAAAGGGCTAATATTTACATGATTGCTCTCTACAAATACATGAGGAGCATGAACACCTGGGAGGAATAAGATTTATTTAAGTTGAGAGCCAATGTTAGCACAAGAACAAATATATATAAACTGGCCATCAACAAGTTCAGGCTTGGAATTAGTTGAAAGTTTCTAACTATCAGAGGGATGAAGTTCTGGAATAGCTTTCCAAAGGGAATTGGGGGTGGGGTGGCATGATGATGTAGCCTACAATGGCATATGGCCCATCCGTGACTGCTCTTAGCAAATATCTTCAATGAGCAGAAAGAGAACACTAGCCTATGATAAGGGCTCTGTGTTTCTACAGAGATTTATTTCCCACAGGTCTGGCTGATGGGTCTCACCCACATGCCCAGGGTCTAACTGGTCGCTATAATGGAGTTGGAAAGGAATTTTCCCAAAAGTCAGATTGGCAGAGACCCTGCAAATTTTTCACCACCTTCTGCAGCGTGGGGTCCAGATCACTTGTTTGAATCAGAATAAATGAATTCTCTATAACTGAAATCTTTAAATCAAGATTTAAGGACTTCAGTAACTAAGCTAGAGGTTATAGGCCTATTGCAGAAATTAGGGGATGAGGTTCTATGGTCTGAGACTAGATGATCATGATGAAGCCTTCTGGCCTTATAGTCTAAGTTTATGTGAAATGAAAAGGTTACAATTTACTAGTTCTCCAAGGCTTAATGGGACCCAGGTGTCAATTCATAAACACAACATTGGATAAGCAGGAAAAGTTTGTGATGCTAGGGTGCTGAGGAGGTTGCGACTGTACTTGAGGAGATTGTAGTTGACTAGTCTTCAGCTTGGACTCAGCCATAGTGTCTGTGAATATCTTGCCACTTGGCCCCTTAGGAAACCACTTACTCCTGCACAATCTTACTGATCCCAGCAACGGAATTAGGGGCAACACCCAAGTAAGAGAGCAGGCTAGCTCTGTAATAAAGACCTATCCTAAAATATCTAGGGTCTTCAGTGAGACTAGACTGAGGAAAGGCTAGAAGTGAGACTAGACTGTAGTGGAGGTTTTTGCTTGTTGTGAACCTAGGCCAGCGGGGGCTGGTAAACGTACACTGTGAGCAGATCCTGCAGGGCCTCATTTGTGTGACCCATATGAAACAGATTATTCAGGATTCACTCATATCAACGTTTGTTACCTTAAATTGCTCCAGTTCTTCTGACATTACAGAAATATTCTGCCCAGCGTCGCCATTGAGATACATTGATTAAATACATATCCATCACTCTAGGGAAGGAAGTAGGTTAGTGGAAGAATTTCCAGTGTATGTGGTGCACATTTCAAATTTTCCTTATATTAATATTTTGTTATGTACACTGAGTATGTATTAATAGTGATAGCCAACAAATATTGCTTAGACAAATGAAACTGAAAAATTTTAGTTTCAGGTCATCTGAGGTACATTTCATCTATAAAGTGCTAATTATACCGCCGAGTTTTAAACTATTGTGAAGAAATATTATATGATGGGGGGAAATTCATATCCTAAACACTGCAGAGATTAATAATATCTACCAATAGTCACAGCAAAAGGAACGAAGTGTTCTCTCTAAATAATTATATTTAGGAAAATATATTGCCTAATTAAAATAAAAGGGATAGCAATCTTTGTGAATTGTTACTCTGGAAAATAATGAACACCGTATTAATGAGACTTAATGTTATCATTAAATATTTTAAATGGCTAAAATTGTATTTTTATTTGAAGTAGATTTAAATATAAATATTAAAACATTGTGATTGTTTCCACTGCTTTATAATTAGAAAGAAATTAGTGTTAATGAAACATTTAATTTTATTTATCATTGGAAAAGACTGAAAATGCCCTCCTATGGTGCTGCAATTTCTACTACCTCCAGGCTGATTCAGTCCTGGAATGTGACTGCTTTCACTGGAGTGTATCAAAAATGCAGGATCCTTATGGCAGAAAGTCCACTTGGAGTGGAGAGGTGATTCCAGGGGCAAATGTACCCATGCTTAACTACACCAGGGGCATTCAGCTGGCCAATCCAGTGTAATGTCATGCCTCTGGATAGGATGTTGGCAGCAGGCATCTACCACTAGAGGGGGAGAGGGGGACAAAAGTCCAAACTGAGTAAGTATTGGTTACAACAGGGGTCAGCAACCCAAAAGATAAGAAAAGCCATTTTTAAAAATGCCTTCAGTAACCAAGTGCTTTGAGAGCCACAGTGGATGTAGTCTGCTCCCCTTAGTGGGTGGAGGAGGAGCCCGTAACCAGGAGCAGGCCTCTGACAGAGTCTCCTGCTAGCAGCGGGGGGACAGGGGTTGCCCGAGGCTGGAGCTGCAAGGGGGCAACCAAAGAGCCACATGCAGCTTCAGAGCCACAGGTTGCAGACCCTTGGGTTACAATTCCAAAATTATCGGTGTCAGTGATTGAAGGGCATTGCATTGACTTAGCACACTCTCAAGCAACTTGCACGTGTTGGAACTCTGATGGTATCCCACCAGCAAGCTACCACCCCTGGAGATTCAGCAAACAAACAAAAAATATATTTTCTATTCAGATCTCTGGGCAGGCTAAAAATAGAGGTTCATGGTGACTCTAGAGTAAGATGAAAGTGAATCTCCAGGAAGTATTTTTGGTAGGCAATGAATATATCCTCTGATTCAGTTTTGTTTTAGATAGTTTCTCTGAGGGGATTTTGGCCAGCAAGTGAATAAGCAGCTCTCAGGAATCCTCTCTTGTCTTGCCATTTCCCTGTATGGATCTGGATTTAAAAATGAACATAATATCTGGAGTAGCTCCTAAGTATTTTAAATTTGAGAGTATTCAAAATTCTATTCTATGCTACAGTCATTGTGAGAGAAATGTTCTTATGAGCTTTGAGTTCACAGAAAAGCTGGCTTGATTATCTCCTCTCTATTTTAAGTCTTGATCAGAGGTTCAACAAGAATCATGTAGTAAAACCATAGTTCTTAATTTCTATCACAAATAATATGAATGAAAAGATGCAAATAAAGGTTTGGGGAGCTTGTGTACAAAAGGGAATAACAGTGCAACTGGGTGGTGAAGTTGGAAGGGAAAATGTTGAGTGTGTGTAAATTTAATGAACTCAATGCATTCATCCCAAAGTTTCATAGAGTTAGGGTGAACAGATGTTCTGAATTTATAGGTACTGTCCTGATATTCCAGGCTTTGTGTTATACAGGAGCATATTACCCTGCAATCTGTCTCGCTTTTCCACATTTGCTATCTGGTCACCCTAATAGGGTTATGAGGAACGAATGGAGCTAAGTGTCACCAATGGGTAATGTAGACTGTGCAGTACAACCTGTTGCCTTCGGGAATAAGGGGTCTCTTGATCTGATGAGATCTGCTGCAGCACCTTGAAGTTACATTATATGTGACTGTTATAGGGGATTTCAACCCTGCAGCACATAGACTGCAAGCAGCTGAGAGAGGAGGCACCCTTGAGGTGCCATGGATTTCTGTGGGGCTAGTGCCCCAGAAGCAGAGTGAAGGCAGACTCCTGCTTAGTCTGCAATTCTACAGCTGTAGAATTTTCAGTGAATTTGCCTCTCGTCAGCGAACTGTAGAACGTCAGTCTTCATTTTAAAATATTTCTACCCCTTGTTAGAAGATTTAAAAAAAATGAAAACCAAGTGTACACTAATTCAATGACACCTGCCTGTATCTTCAGTGAGACTGAAACAATAGCTCTGAGAGATCGACCTGCTCCATTCACTTCAGGGAAAGGGTCCAAAGGATTTACAATGATGGAAAATTCCATTTTTCCAAGATTAAATGGAATTCAATCTTCTTGCAGCAGAATGTGCCATTTTGCAGTAGCCAGACACCAGACATTTTGTATAGTTTCCCTCTCCTTCCAGGATCTGTCTGTAGCTAACTCTGATGCTCTAGCTTTCCCCACAAGAGGAAATTGATTGAATTATAGTGCCTGCTCCATGTACTGTTCCATGAGAGCCAGATCCAGAGTCCAGCCTGTAATCAGAAAGTGAGCAGACACAGAATTGGATATTGGCAAACCAGAGAACAATTCAGCAACCAAAACCCAAGTGCCAGGGAGATGAGCCACTGAAACTGGCTACAAATTCCCGCCTTCCTTCCCTGGTTCACAGAGAGGGGGAGGTTCTAAGTGAAGTGTGTGTGTGTGTGTGTGTGTGTGTGTGTGTGTGTGTGTGTGTGAGAGAGAGAGAGAGAGAGAGAGAGAGAGAGAGAGAGAGAGAGTTTTTAAGCAGCGATGAATGACTATTTTCAATTTTGAGCCAGGATTATCACTTGTTGGTAGATGGGGTATGCTGAAGGGATGCTATGGTGATGAAATAAATTAAAGTTGCAAAATTTAGAGGCTGCTACTATGGAATTCAGTCCTATTGTGCCTCAGAGCTGGAAGGCATTTCTGAGCTTAAAGAGATAGGCTTCTGAAAGTGGGGAAGATTTAGGAGCCTGAGCATAACTCTTTTTGCTTGGAAGGGTTCATGTATGTGTGGTTAGGGTAATGTAATGGGTGAGTGAGTGTTGGATGGCAAAGAATTGAAAACTGAAGGAGTGCATCTGAGCTGTGGAAAGACTAAGTAGAAAGAGAAGGGGGTCTCAGACTGGTTTGGGAGAGGTGTGTGTTGGAAATTAAGGTTATTGCAAGATTGTGCATGTGCAGATTAACTGTGATCCTGTTACTTATTTTGAATATACACTGCCACTAACTACATAGGGATCAGTTCTGTGAGTGACTGAAATCCCCCATCCCATCACTGATGTCCACAGAATTTGAGGAAGCGCCGAGCTTCTAGGATCAAAGCTCTCCATCTAGTTGTTAATTCTTTGATCCAATCTGAACAACTTCCTGCTTCCTATATGTCAAGTTCCTTGTCTCTTTCTGCTCCTCTGATATTTTGTTGGTTTAAATGTTTGAGCACTCTTCTCTCCCAGTGCAAGGTCTCTCTCTGCAATTACAAAGATAATATATTGGCGATGAACACTTAATATCCCATGAGCAATGTTCCCTCTAAAGTTTGGTGGCTTGTGTGCAAATTTTCAAGCCGTGTGCAAAACTTTTTCTGAATAAAATTTTTGTGTAAACTCACATGACAGAAATTATAGGCATTAATTGAAGTTAAAGTGATTGTAAATATAATTAATTGTGTTTAATTAATTGAATTTGAATGAATTTTTGAATTGAAATTTAATTTTTAGAAAGATTTTTATTTAAAATTAATTTTTTAAAAGTTTTTTTTAGAAAGAAAGAAAGAAAGAAAGAAAGAAAGAAAGAAAGAAAGAAAGAAAGCTGAGGCCGCTGCCAGGGGGGACCCAACCGCGGCCCCAAGAGGCTGCCGGCAGGGCGAAGCAGACCCCGGCCCCGGGCCAGGAAATTGAGGCGGCCAGCGGGTGGGAGCCCAGAAGCCCACCCCAGCCGTGGACACCCCGTGCCCCGGCCGTGTGGGGCATACAGGCAGGCCCATGCACTGGCCCCAGCCCTGAGCTGGCCTCTTCCGCCCTGGGGGTGGGGAGGGCCAGCCCAGAGGCCGGGCGCAGGCCAGGTCTGCCACAGCAAAGCTGCAGCCCCGGGGATCTGGAGGAGGTGGTGGGGGCTGCTGGGCTGCGCGGGGGACCCTCAGTGCTGCGCGGGGGGTGTGATGGCTGCTGCGCAGCCATGCACCCATGCAGCTTAGAGGGAACATAGCCCATGAGTGTCCACTGCTCTCATTGCATGAATAACAAGAAGAAAATGAGCAGACAATAAAAAAAGGGGAAACATTCACATAAAGGCATAAGGTGACAGAGTGAGCCAGCAAGCTAGAGAGGGAGAAGATGGCAATTAAGAACAGACTACAGGAGGAGATTTCTGCTGTAGTAGGGGGGGGAAAGTAGTGAGGGGGAAGCAGGGAGCCATCTTGGCTGGCCATCTGTAGGCAGACAGCGAAACAGTTTTCACTCTGCACTGGATGTCTGTAGCCAGCAGAGGTTGTTCAAGTGTAGTTAAGAAAAGAATGCTGCATTTTACATTAAAACAAAAGAGTCCTGTGGCATTTTTAAAGACTAACAAATTTATTTATCGTATGAGCTTTCATGGGAGAAAATCCCACTTCGTCAGATGCTTTGAAGATGGGAAAGTTACAGAATGGGAGGAAATTAGTGCTAGCATACAGCCAGTAGAGGGAAATCAGGTGCAGAAAGTGCACAGATTAAAAAAAAAAAAAAGGAAACCCCTTTCTCTGAGGCAAAGATGATGTCCAGGAGGTATAGAGTCCAACAGAAGAGCAGTGAAATGCAAATTTTGTGAGTGAAGTTGGTGAGTTGATGAAGTCATGGGGCTGTACCTTAAAAGTTGTGGACAACTTGTAATGTGCAACTCACTTCCAGATGGAGAATATTTTAACCTTACTGAGAGTGCTGAGTCGAAAGGCATACGGACTTCTATGTGATTTGTCGTCCCCAACTGTGCCCAGTACTACCATGTATGCCGCAATTACTGCAGCAGTGCAGGAACATTTTTCTCCTGCTCAGTTAATGATAACACAATGATATCTGTTTCATCAGGGACGTGAAGTAGCACAGTTTGCTGCAGCTTTACAGAAGTTCTTACAGCATTGTCAGTTCAGACTTCCAGTAGCAAAAATCCTGAACTGCTGGAGATAGGACATTAGATGGAAAGAGCAATGAGTTACTACAGAGAATTCTTTCCGAAGTATCTGGCTGGTGGGTCTTGCCCATATACTCCGGGTCTAGCTGATTGCAGTATTTGGGGTCAGGTAGTAATTTTCCCCTAGGTCAGATTGAGACCCTGAGGGGTTTTCACTTTCCTCTGCAGCATGTGGTCTAGGTCACTTGAACCTTTAAACTAGTGTAAAAGGTGAATATTCTGTTACTTGAAGTCTTTAAACCATGATTAGAGAATGTCAGTAACTCAGCCAGAGGTTAGGGGGTCTATTTCAGAAATGGGTGGATGATTTTCTGAGGCCTGCCATGTGCAGGAGTTCAGATTAGATGATTATGATGGTCCCTTCTGAACCTGAGGTAGAAAGCAGAGGGCCAGGAAAGTTGAACAGCTACAGGTGGGGGCTTATCCAGGACATGGACACCCTAGCCACTGCAGTAAGTGGTGGCCAAAATGTAAAAGATGCTTCAGTGGCTAGTGAGAACAGTGCAGAAGATGCATCAGTCATGCGGAGCAGCAAGTGTGATACCCTGTCAGGCCGACCAGCAGAGGAGCCTCTTGGATTTCATAAAGGAGAAGGTCCTGCAGTGGCAAGTCCCATAAATGGGAAATGCTCCAGGGCAACCAACTGGGGACTTTGTAAATGTGCCCAAGTGATGACCCCATGACTTTTGAAAGGATAGTCATGGCATCTGACTGGGAGACAGCAACCAGGGCCCTGTGCCTTAACCCATGTTTAGGGAACAAGGCCCAAGTGGCCTATACGGCCTTGAGAGGCCCAAGCCTAGGATTACAATGCAATAAAGATGGCCAATTTGGACCAAGTCAGGTGTCAGCAGAAAAGTACTGGCAGGAATTCCATATGGCCAGGTGGATAAGAAATCTATTACTGCAGGCATTTGCCAAGTAACTGACAAATTGGGCTACCAGGTGGCAACAACCAACCACCCAGACAGTAGATAAGGTCTTGGACACTATGTCTACACTAGCAAGTTAGGTTGACTTAAGGAGGCTTAAGTTGACCTAACTTAGTCCCTGTCCACACCAGGCTTTCATTAAGTCGACTTAAGAAATTCCTTAAGTCGACCTAATGCAAGGTTAGGTCGACTTAATAAAAACCGCCGGTTAGGTCAACCTAACCCCTTAGGTCAACTCCTTAGGTTGACCTAAGCACAGTGTGGATGCTTAAGTCCACTTTACTTTATTAGGTCGACCTAAGGGCAGTTAGGTCGACTTACTAAGTCCCCGTTCAGGGGAAGCACTTTGTTAAGACGACCTTGACCTAACTTTTTGTAGTGTAGACATAGCCTATAATTTTAGCTCAATTCCTGGTGAGCCTACCAGAGACTGTGTGTGTATGGGTGAGTATGGAGAAATCAGTTGCCTTTTCTTCACAAACATTGACTGCACCAAAGAATAGAACAATACACGAACAGAACAAGAAGCTCTCAGCATTATCTTCAGAATTTCAAATTTCCATACTTTAGCTATATGGTAGATGTTTTACCTTGCTGATGAGTCGTCACTCATTCTTTTCAATATTTGAACTGAAACATGTAACTGCATCAAGAGCTGCTGAGCCTATGTAATGTCAGGTATCGCTACTTTCAGTTTACACCTCTACTTCTCAGTTCCGTAAAAGAACTCATCATGGCAGTGGTGATGAGTTGTCATGATAGCCAAGCCCAAACTCCTGTCAGCCAAAAGAAACTTCATATGAAGTGTTTTATTTCAATTTTATGGACAGATTACCCATCACTAGCAGAGACATGAACAAAGAAACTGTTAAGCATGATGTGCTCTCTCCTTTGAAAGGAATGGTACCAAAACGTAGAATGTGGATCATAAGAATCCCCAGTTTACACATTTCATGTTTCATCAATGTGAATTAGCTGTGAATCATGGCTGCATCCTATAGTTAATATGAGTGACCATTCCAAAATCACTTTAATCTCAGACTTTGAAAGCTCTTCAAGAAAATCTTTGTGACGTACATTATAGCCTGAAGCCATGCATCTAAAAAGACATTGAAAGGAAGGCAAAGTGCTACAGTACATATCAGCTAATTCAACATGATCCTGGCCCAACCTTAACCTAATCTTTTGGTTGTGGCTTCAGACTTCTTGAACATGTGTTTATGTGGACTTTGCTAAGCCTTTAAAAAGTTATGTGTTGTTAGTCACAGTTAACACCAATTTGAAATGGCCAGATGTTTTCAAAATGGAGTTGTCTAAACCACTGGACATCCACTTGCTTATCCACTTTGAGCTACCATTACAATTGGAGTGATGATGGACTTCAATTCAGTTGAAAAATTCCAGGGGTCCCTAGCTTCTAATGGAATTCAGTACATAAGTTCTGCTCCATACCATTTATGTGTAAAAGTGCTAGTGGAATGCTTTGTACAAACATTTAAGCATGTTTTAAGAGTTAACAAGTCTATTTAGGTTATCAGCAGAAACCGGACAATTTCTTGTCTACAGGAGTACATCACATATTACTACCTAGGAGTCATGTGCAATTATTTTCTTGAAATGAACTTTGCATCCCTGTTGGGACCTTCTCCATCCTGATGTTGCTTAACATGTAGCCAAATCCCTAACTAGGCAAATTGATTGGCAAAATGAGATTGATCATCATTCATTTCAAGTGAGCAACTTAGTGTGGACTCACAACCAGGGGGTGGAGTGAAATGGGTATCTGGAAAACTTAAAAAATGAATGGGACCTCTTGTGTTTGAAGTTAAAACTATCCAGTGGTATTTTATGGAAATGACACATGGATCAGTTGCAGCCTTGTCAAGTACTGGAGTCTGGGGAAATATCAGTAGGACTTTCTGTTCCTCTGATTGAACCTTCTTCTGTTACAACTTCTAATTTTGATGAATTGATAGAAGATATTTTGGTACCAGATCCAGTTGATTCATTACTACCAACGGTTTCTGTTGTCTGGCACTCTGCCACTTCACCCTCTCCAAATTATCCCATGAGGGAGTAGAGACCAGTTGTGCTCATGAATTTATAAATTGTTTAGTTAGTGAGTTGCTTTTCTAGGGCAGAATAATCCCATTCAATTTAACAGTATGCAGTAGTCCGCCCAGGATTTTATTAGGTTATATAGTGTTTTACGCAAGCCATCTAAACAATAATGTGTATATGTATTTGGCAAGCTTTTTTGTTGTCGTTTTTTTTTAAAAGAAGGGTGAAGGAATGTGATATTCTGTCCCTTTCAATGTCTGAATACCCCCCAGTGTAAAGCCCCACTTTCCTGTTAGTTTCAGTTTTGCTTCCAAAAGAACAATAATCTCCACATCAGACAGCTGTGTTTCTATCTCCTTCTCTGCTGGGTCCAAACATAACATTTCAAATCCTCTTTAAAACCCACTTCTTTCACATGGCTTTCCAACCCTGAGTTTGTCAAAGATATATCCATGCATTTTGGTTCTTATGCTCTTGGAGCATGAATCATATCTGTCCAACTTAGATTTTAAACTTTTAATGACCTTGGCTTTTGGCATGTTGTGTAAAGTGCTATAATATCTAATCCAACTCAGTAATAATATCTGGAATAATTTGTTTATGCAAAGTTTGATCCTACTGAGTGTGTGCACTCTGACCGCCTTTGGAAATATCTACAAGGAATTTTAGTACTGTCCAAAGGAATCTAGCTTGAGCTATACCAGGTTAAATATGTATCTAAAAAGGCAGGATAAAATAATATTTCATTTTTACTGCTGTTAGAATTTAATACTGTAAAATACTCTACACAATCTAAGACTACCGCAGGAATGAGAGTGCTGTTCTAGAATAGCTAGGACTGCCAGATATTCTGGGATCTCAAGCACAATCATGAAACCACTAGCAACAGTGTGGCGGAAGCAAACAGGTAATCTACTACTGTGATCACTTAGGCACCTGTCAGCTCCCCCAAAGAAGGCTGATTACGGAAATGCAGCTAATTAGATGGTCAGTCTAGAGAGAGTGCTGATGAGCCAATTAGCTCTCAGATGAGGGACATAAAAGAAAACAGGAAGGAAGTGAGTGGGAAGTTACCTGAGCTAGTTCAGCCCAGTATTCTTGGAGATGAAAAAGAAGAGAGACCTCTGTTCCTCTCTAGTCTTGTGGAACACTGTAAATATTTTGCTGGATGAGACTGCATTTGTGTTGGTCATGGGAATATAAACATATTCATATGAAGTTGCCACTTACTGGACAGTTTGAGAGGTTTTTGGGGCATCCGAGGATGGAACTAGTGCACCCTGTTACATCATTTTGCTTGGCACTGAAGAAGATGACTAGATTAAGACTCAGAACTATAAATTTATTCTTGTCTTGTTTTATTCGCTAACAATCTTTTATATCCATATGCTTTGGATTTATAAGGATGTTACAAAATATAATCTAATGTGTTCTAAAGAGCACATTGCAACTCAAAAATAACTGTCAGAATCCCTCTGTTTCCCAGGAGATATCACCAGACAGAGAATGCTTTGTGATGTATGAAATAAAATCAGTTACAATGATGTTTTAGAAATTGTATTTGTTTAACTGTGCTATCATAGATAACATATATTTTAAAACAAAGTGGCAAAAAAGAGAAAATAATATAATCTAGTTTAATTGAAGAAAGTCATTAAAACACGTCCTTGACGGGGAAAGAATTGCCATAAAGAGCTCATGAAGTTGCTGAGCTGTAGAACTAATATTATTTTGAAAGAACACATTCAAGAACATAAAAAATTATTATAGACACAGACTAAAGTTAGCTTGCTAATTGCAATGAAAAAGGAAATCAGCAAAACATTATTATCTTTTTTCCCCTACCCTCTGTGCTCCTCCACACTTTTTTCCATTTTTGTTTTTTCAACATTGTGTGCACTGGTATTTATGCAGTTTATATACTGCACATAAAATGGGTGAAATATTTATGTATTTTCATGTGATAAGAAGCTGCCTTTTTGGGGGGGAATGGATTCTAACTGCAGTAGAAGAAGTTAATTATTTATAGTCTTTTTGATGTTCCTGTCAATTTTATGGACAATAAATATACCCAATGCTACAGTGATGATGCTAAAATCTTGCCAGTTGCCTCAAACTGCTAATGAGTATTTGCTATTAGCCAAACTGAGTACTTCAGTGCTCAGTGTATTCTTTTCTATCAAGTATTTGGTACAAGAAAATACTGCACATACGGATGTAAGCATACCTTAGCTTAAACTAAAAAGTTTGTAAATGCACTACTCTCTTTACAATTTATACAGTAGAGCTGTATGCATAATTAATTTTTTTTTTTCATTTCACTGGCTGAACTGGGGAGTTAAAATTGTTCTGGATTTTTCCAAAACAATATATTTTTTTAAAATTTCTTGGTGAAATGAGAAACCTATATATGTATATATATAAATAATTTGGAATTAAACAAAACATTATGTTGAATACAAAATGTTACATTTTCATTTCATATATTTTTAATTAAATTTTCATTACATGCAAAGAAAATTTGGAAACTCCATTCACAAAACAGGAGTAGAGCGTGGTGTTGGTTACTATCCCTCCCATATATCCCTGTAATTAGATCACTCACCTGGGATATAGGAGACCCAAGTTCACGTTCCTGCCCCAAAACAGATCCTGCCCAACATGCTGGATTATTGGTAGAAGGCTGGCACTAGAATTGCCGCCTCTATTTTATGGCTGGCACCTAAATCATGCCTGGGACTCCTCTTGTGAAACTAACCTGATTTTTCCCATCTTCCTCTTCCCCCTCCCTCAAAACATTTATTTGGCAAATTTGTGTCAAATTCATGAATACTTTTGGTTAACCCAAAACTGAATATTTTGCTGAATAAATTATTAATCTAAAAAACTTCACCCATCCTAGCATGTGTGGTATGTCGGTCAGCAGGTCCTCTTATTAATGTTGTTATGCATCCAGCACGGCTGTCTGTGAGAGTGTCTATATGCATGTCCCCTCAGGATTACCCCTGGCTCAGATCTCTACTAGGGACTCTGTTAGCCCAATGATCTAGAGCCTCGTTTGGATCCTTAGCAGAAACTGAGTTAGCCTGGTGATCCTAAGCCAAGGTGTTCCTTTGGTTAACATTTTGGGTTATCTTGGGCTCAGGTCTCTAGTAAGAACTCAGTTAGCTCATTGACCTTAAGCCTAGGTGTACCCTGTGTGCAAGAGGTAAATTGAGGCAACCCTCACAATCGAGGAAACCAACCTGACCACAGATCCTTGTAGAAAAGAAGATGCCAAGCTAGACTTTATTGCAGTGTAGCACAATGGCAAACAATCTATCTCAACAGATTTGTTGGCAGCATTTGTGCTCTCAGTGCAATGGAACAACTCAACTGACAGCAGTACACTCCGTCACCCCCTTTGGCTGCATGAAATCTGGGCTCTGGGGCTCTTACTTTTATACCCTGCTCAGACCTATTGGCTCAGCCTCCTTTGGTGTCCAAATTTACCTCGATTGGTCCACGAATCCCATTAATTTGATAGGTGCACACATCACTGGACATCTCCATCCATCAAGATGTCAGGTTTGACCGAAATATCACCTTCAGGTTTGGCTGAAGCCTTTACCTTATCACCTTTAGTTTTGACCAAAACATCACCTTTATCTCCTTGGCACTAGGCCGACCAAACACTTCCCACCTTTCAGGTACTTTTCCACTCTTATTGTAGCTGCAGCTGACTTCTTGCCAATTTCTGTGATGTCAAACTACTCCGGTCAACTTGACAATTTATCCAACTCAGGTCTACTATTCTGATGTGTTTCTCTAGGCCTTAAGTCTAAGTCCTGACCGTTTCTGCTTGCCTTTTTTAATATAACTTTTTTCTTTCCTTCCACAGCATGCAATAATCAGCAGGCTTTAGACAAGTACTAACCTTTACATCCAGCAGAATTACACATATTTAACCTTCCAAGCTCATTACTTGATATTACATTGGTTTAAGTGCAAGTGTAAACAGGCATCTAATGAATGCCCAGAATAGGAAGCTGTAACTACTTGCACTCCCACTGCTGTTTGTCAGTGTTTTATATTGTTTTATGCATATGGTATTCTCATTAAGTGCCTATAGTCTCTCTCTTTGGCACAGTGAATTCCTTTGCACTATGCTGCTTCTGTGTAGTACAGAAAAGGAAGGGTAACTGTTCACTTGGGAAATGATAGGCTTCAGAAACCTAACATATGGAACTTAACCAGAAAAGTACAAATAAGTGTGTGTCACTTTCTCCTAATGAATAATGTGTTAATATGGTGGGGAAAAAAGCCAAAGATTGTCTTTTTATAATCCCATAGCAGGGGAAAACTCTGTAGCAGGTAGAAGACAGCTTTCTATGTCATGTTCCATAAAGCAAGTAACAGGCACATTGATTTCTTCTTTTTCAGCATGTTGCATTTCTGACAAGTCAGCAGCAAGATGACAACATCCAAAATAGGGTATTGTGCAGATCTCAGCCTATCCAAAGGAATTCTAACTAAATGATTGCATACATTCTACTGTGGGCACCTACAGTCATGCTTTGTTTTAATCAGATTACTGATGACCTAATGGGAGAGTAACTAAAACTAAGTTATTGTTTGTAACTTCTGAATGCTGATTAGAAACAAATTCTCAACTTGAAAGCTCTTCAAACGCGTTTCAAATTATCATAAGTAGCTCCTTAGTGTTGCCAATTTCCCATAAGCACTGTTTTTATCAGAAAAAAAAGTTGTTTGTTTTTGTTTAGGATACACTCCATGGATGCTGATTGCTTCATGCTAAGATTATGATTTATATAAACTATTAAGAAACTCTTATATGTAATTTAAGGCCTACTTCAGCAGGGAATATGAACTGTATTTTCTGAACTAGTATTTGTTACATTGCAAAAGCCTATTAGAAGAGTCTAGAGTATATTTTAGACTGTATTTTGTATACTGATTACAGTCCCAGAAAACTAGTGTGTATGTTGGGTGAAAATCTTCCCTTTTTTACGGTGTTATTCATGTTTATGATTCCAAATATGTCAGTAAAGAAAATATTCAGTGTATTAGGTTTGTCTCTTCTGCATTTAAGCAGGTATCATAGCAAGCAATATCATGCTGATGAAGGAAATTTCTTTTAATAAGGATTTTTGTTTGGAGAATAAATCACATAATTGAGCTGTTACATTTTATTCTTGTCATTTTCAGGTACGTAGCAACTTGCAATCTCATGATATTGATACTTAAACTGTTATATGAGTTTAGCAAATTGCAAAGCATTACATTTATTGAAAATAATGTGTTTGTATACTGACTGCCTCTAGTAACATGGGTTCAGTTTGATTGAATTTTTGCCTTCTAATATTGCTACCTTAAGGAGCTATCCAAGATGCTTCATCAATACTGAATGCCTACAGTCCAAGACTTGTGAATATGACCCAGGCTCTCCCTGGCTTGAGTGTGCATGTCATGAACAACTTTTGCCAATTCTGACCTTAAATATCCAATGCATCATTCAAAGAACGATTCTTCCCTTCCTCTTTCAAACACCCAGTAGTCAGACTGACAGTTAAAAAACCAAACAAACAAACAAACAAAAAATACCCTTTGCCTGGCCTATATCAGTTTTAGCCAACTATCACCCACCATCAAAACTCCCATTCCTGTGCTAGCTTACAGAGAAACCAGCTGAAAGCCAGTTACAAGCTCATCTAATTGAGGTTAACATTATGGGTATAGCACAATGTAAGTTCAGGTCAGGACATCAAATGGAAACCATTCCTGTGAAAGAAGTGGTTCTATATCAATGGATGGAGAACAGACATTTATTCTCCTTCTCTTGGACACATGTATCATTTAATACTGTTGGCCATTGAGATACTGCTGACTTAACTGACAAAAATAGCAGTGTGTGAGCCCTTACTCTGGCCTGCAGATAACATCTGGTGCACATCAATTTCTAAACCCCTTTGAAGAGTGTTCCCTTGCAGTCACCAGCCGCTGTCTCTGGTCACTCAGAAATTACCAGGTCCACTATCTTAAAAAAGACTAAAAGTTGCAGATGGGCTGCACGCCATCGCAGGCAGTCCCATCACACCATCCCTCTCCTTAAACGTACCAAGTTCATCTGTGCAGCAGACGAAACTTCTCTTAAGGAACCAACCCAAGAATATGGAATTAACTTTCCCAGAAATAATACATAGCAACATGTGTATTTAAAAAAAAAATAAAAAACACACACAAGCTTACTGCACATATTTGTACCCCTAGGGAGAGGATGTGAGAACAGACCTATCTAGTCCCATTTCTTAATGCATTTCTAGAAGACACTCAGATACTATTATGATGGCCATGGTATAAGAACCTATATAGAGCAGTACTGTTGATTATATTGTATTGCACAAATATTTCGTGCGATCATCTATAAACCTGTGTTCAACTAACTATTGACTGTACACAATAGCAATGTTTTTGCAAGACAGCATATTAACTGTAATGCTAATATTCCTGTTCACAGCAAACATCAAAGCAGAAGTGGAAAACACAATTTATAGTCACTTTTGTTTACCAAGACTAAACCTTAAAACTATGAGAATAACATTTTCCTATTACTGTACATTATAGACTGGAGATGGGATTTTGCAGATCCTTATGCATGTGTACACACAGAATTGGCTGAATTGGGCCTTTAGTAAGTAATGCATATTAATATGAAAACTTTACTCCATATTTTTTAAAATTATGATAGGTCACATACTAGTGTATTGTCTTGTCCATGATATTCGCACCTTTCCATCAATAGTAATGATAAATGTTGAAGAAAGTGTGGTGGCAGCAGATATTCCCAACCAGAACTGTAATTTACTAACATTCCCTCCCCTCACCTCAGAGACATAATGAGCAATAAAAGGTAAATCAGGAAGATTGTTTGTTTGAGAGGCGGAATAGGTACACTATACATAAGAAGCATCATTCTCTTCTTACATATAGTCATCCAAATTAGGAGTAATTCATTGGAGTTACACCTGTGTAAAAGTGGTATAAGTAAGAGAACTGTCTGCCTTCCTTTCTTATTTGTTAAAAGAAAAGTAGGCAGCAACTCCAGTGAAATAACTTTATTTTTTTCCCCCTCTGGCTGTGAATGGCTTATGACCAGATGGTAAAATATAGTTTGAAATTGTAGAAAGTGGGCTTCACTAAGGGTTTACTTAGGGGATTTGCTATAGTTTTAGGCATAGAATAAGTTTAGCTTATAGTATAGTATTGGTCCAAGCCTGAACCAACCTTCAAAGGTCATTTCTGCCCAGCAACACTCACTTGACCCTATGCCAAGAACTCGGACGTCACAATAGTCTACAAAAGGTCTGCAAGAGCCCTGCAAACTAAAGTTGCAAGGAGCTCATCTGCAAAAGGCATGAAAACAAAGGAAAGGTGTGAAAACAAAGGTGGGGGCATGAGGAACTTTATCCCTATAAAAGTAAGTCCCGGACACCCATAAAATCAGCTAGAGGCAGATCGGTCTTAAGACGCCCCGATCCCTGGGCTTGCCCTTGGGTCGAAAGCAAGTGGGGACCGATCGAAGCCAGGCTAAGCAGCTTCAAGCAAGTGGGGGCTGCTGTAGCTAGGGAGGAAGAGTCAGCACCCCTGATCCAGTCAAGTGACGGGACTGGCAAGAAGAACGGACGAAGAACGGTCGGACCCCAATCCTAGGTGTGACGATACTGACACGGTGGCTGGGAGCCTGGTGAGTAACTAGTTACAAGCACACACACAGACCTCGGTGAAGGTTGGTTCATAGTAGCTACAGATCTTTGAAACAGAAACGGGAAGATTTTAACACCCCCGAGTCCTGGGGCAAGGACTAAAGTAGTTTAGTACCCCAAGCCTGGGAGGACAGGTTGGCTAGGGATAAGGCTAGGGACCGATAGTTAGTACCCCGCGCCTGGGAGGACAGGTTGGTTAGGCTGTGACTTCTTGTAAGTTAGAGGAGGGCTGAACACAGCATAATAAGAATAGCTCTAGCATTTAATCTTGGGCATCAAGTCCAAACCACAATCTTTGCCTTTAAGACCTGCTGCAGCATATGAATAGAAAGGCATAGACACACACAGACTTCCTGCTTTTGAAACTGCGTCACTGTTGTCTATCACTATTGTCTGTCACTCTTTAAAAGTTTTTGGACAGGAAACGAAAGCCTCAAACTTGTAATCATGGTAATTGAAAATAAACCTCTTTTATTCATAATTCTCTTGATTCCTCTGATATTTTTCCTGTCACTATTGACTTCCTTTGCTCCCCTGTCATTCTCATTTCTTCCCTCATGGGAACAATACTCAGTTCCCATAATGTTCGCTTGGGTTATCTGCTGGCTCGGTTTAACCTTCTACTGTGCATATCTCCTGACCACCTGTGTAACATCAAGGGCCTCCAATCAGTCACCGGACAAAGGTAGGGCTATTATCCCTACGCCCAAAAGAACCCCCATCCGCTCACAACCCTCGATGAATAACACCCCTGGGGTGGACGTTAAACAGTGTAGCGGCAAACAGAAATATTCTTATTATCCCCTCCACCCACTCCTCAAAAAAGTTCCTTTAAATCAAGTTAGCTAGTTGAGTGCAGTGAGAAACTGTTTGTACTGATATTTATCCTGGCTGTAAGTGATAGAACATATTTGCAAGGTATCTACTAAGAATAGGCTGTCCATAATAGTTGGTTAATGTTTTCTGGTTCTGTTTTCATTTGATTAGAGAGAAAGGGATTGCCCACACAGGTGTTTGCAGCTGGCTTCCATAATCAAGCATTAGAATTTTTTGAAAATGTATGCATATGAAAGCATTTAAAATAGAACTGTATAATGGCAAAATCAGGTGTAACGTATTATAAAACATCTAGGTAGGTCGTTTTCAGCATATAAAAGATTTCACAGAAAAAATCACAGACTATAATAAGAATATTTATATTGTACATAACAGGAGACTGACAGAGGTCCAATTCTGATGATGTTCCCTTTTGTAGTGCAGAGCCAAACTGTATTTATTTGTTTGGCTGTGTTCCACCCACTCAAATCATTCATATTTCTCAAGATAAACCCTGTAGCACTGTGCTGACACCCAAATCCATCCATTGTGCAGGGGGCAGACACAATGAACCCATTTCCTAAACCCTTTCAGGCATGTACAGTGTCTTCTCAACTACCACCGCAGACTGATGATGGTATCTCCATGCCTGACTAACTTTCCCCTTCTGTAGATATGGCCAGATGTGGAAATGATCAACACAACAGTAACAGGTTGTGGAGAGGGATGGTGTGATGGGGCTGCCTGCGATGGCATGCAGCCCATCTGCAACTTTCAGTCTTTTTTAAGATATTAATTGTAGTAAGTGAATATGTTGTTATTTATTATGGTGTGCCTCACATTCTTGCATAACTGTAGACTCAGATTTCAGCTTTAAAAAAGAAGAAAACAAGTTAGCATATGATGAATAATGAGAGCTTGAATGAAATAATGATGTGCATTTACACTGATAATGTGAATTAATACTCATAATAGTCAAAATTTCCCTTCACTGTTCTGGTGTGCTCTAGTTGTCAGCTTTCTTCTCTCCAGCCCAGAAATGGATTTTAAGCAACAACTGATTCCTGCATTTAACTGATGAAATACAGAAACCAATTTGAGTTCATTCAGGGTCAAACATACTTTATGGGGTAAGCATGGTCCTAGATAGCACTTCTTTGTTCTGCCTTATTGGACATCCCAAGTGTAGATGAATTCTAGGCAGCATCAAACAGTTTCATGATTCCCCAAATCAGTCCCCTGATGTGCGGGATGCACTGAAAGTAGAGACAGTTTATAGCCAAAGTACTTTAGCACTCCTACTACTCACCCTATCCCCTTAGTGTGTCCTGGAAGCACAAAGGCAGTGTAGAGTGGAAGGGAATCATCAAAGATACTGTCTGTGCTAAAGTAATTTTCACAGTTGCCCAATTTATAGAAATAGATCTATTTCAATAGCTGGTTTATCTCATTCTTTTTCACCTTTAATATAACAGTTGTGTTAAGGAAGAAGGATAATAGCAGGTGCTATAAATTAAAATCCCATTTTTTTCTTAGATGATGGCACAGTGGGCCATACCATACCAGCAGTTTTAAAGAATTCCCTAATTCTTCTGAAAACTGACTGCCACAACCTTGGGGTTATGGTGGACGGGAAGCTGGATATGAGCCAACATTGTGCCCTTGTTGCCAAAAAGGCCAATGGCATGTTGGGCTGCATCAGTAGGAGTGTTGCCAGCAGATCGAGGGATGTGATAATTACCCTCTATTCGGCACTGGTGAGGCCGCATTTGGAATACTGTGTCCAGTTTTGGGCTCCCCACTACAGAAAGGATGTGGACAAATTAGAAAGAGTCCAGTGGAGGGCAACGAAAATCATTAGGAGGCTGGGGCACATGACTTACGAGGAGAGACTGAAGGAAGTAGGCTTATTTAGTCTGCAGAAGAGAAGACTGAGGCGGGATTTGATAGCAACCTTCAACTATTTGAAGGGGTGCTCCAAAGAGGAGGGAGCTAGGCTGCTCTCGGTAGTAACAGAGGACAGAACAAGGAGCAATGGTTTCAAATTACAGCTGGGAAGGTCGAGGTTAGATATTAGGAAAAACGTTCTCACTAGGAGGGTGGTGAAGCATTGGAATGGGTTGCCTAGGGAGATGGTGGAATCTCCGTCTTTGGAGATATTTAAGGTTCGGTTAGACAAAACCCTGGCTGGGATAATTTGGTGGGAGTGGTCCTGCTTTTAGCAGGGGGTTCGATTAGATGACCTCATGAGGTCTCTTCCAGCCCTATGATTCTATGAATCCAGTATTTGGAAAAAATAGCTTCAGTTCTTATAGTCAGTATGCATGTGTGATTCCTGTAGACTTTGTGAGAATTGCATGAGCTCTGTGAGGGCAGAATTGGCCCCATAAATGATGGTATCCCTACTATTGGATGACTCAGTTGTCATCATCAGCCATGAAGATATCCTCCAGCACAAAGTATCAACAATAGAAAGAAATATGAAAGGACAGTATTCACATTTAATATAGGGAGCAGGTAAATGATTGATGCCGTTCTTGGTGAGGCATCAACAGCAAAACATTTTTTCAAGATCTTTAAGCTTCAAATCATAGCTTTGATAAGTATATACTCTCATACACGCTGTTAGCTATAAACAGTTAACAAAAATTGCTGGTAGCAAATACAGAGTTCTCCATTTTAATCAAATAATTCCTCCTATTTATTCCCTGCTATTCTTCTAAATCTATGAATTTATTGTACTTAACTTCCTTGTATTCCCTTGCAATTGCTCGTTCTTTGCAAATGATGTTAATTGATACCTGAACCTTTCTCTTTGAAGTTTGAGATTCATCACTTCACTTTTTTCATGTTTGTCAGTTGTTTGACAAATTAATGAACCATTAACAATGAAATAAATAGGAAGCAGAAGAATGGGCAGACTAGAGATCACCTTGAAACATAAGGCAGAGTTTATTGTATTTCAAATACAATGCAAGAAGCTTTCATTACCACGCTTGCTGTAATTAAACATAATACATAGTATTGTAATAGGGGAGGACAGAAAAAGAAAGAAAAGTTGTCTTTATGCAATGTGACAATAAAGTAAGACATAAAAATAAAATGCCTGAGGCTCAGCTAACACCAAAATACAATTTAAAGTTATAGTTAGATTATTGAATAATTTTTTTTCAGCTAATAGTCTATTTCATAGTCAGATAACAGCCACTGTTTCATAGGAATATTCTTTTCAAAATTCTGACAGCAGTAATTTTTTTAAAAGTATTTAAATTATTATTTCATGGCAGCTCATCAGGAAAAATGTCACATGTTTTGTATATTTATGATATGACTCTTGTATAAGAAGAATATGAGAAGTGGAACAGCGTATTAAAAAGGAAAATAGGCTCCTGTGCTACTTAAGAAAATCATGCAATTTGCCTTTCAACTGGAAATTTAACAGAATTGACAGGAGTTAAAGTGATGCAATGCATATATTTCTTAACGTAAAAATTTGAGGCTACAGTAATAAGATCCAGTCCTTGCTACATAATGATTCCTGAGTCAAATACTTAAGACCAGATGTTCCATAATCCCTATTACCTGTGTCATTGAATTTCAAATCTATAGAGCTTTCGTGTCTATACTCCAGAGCAGCATAGCTTTTTGTTGTTTTTTGTCCTATTTGCATATATGGGTTATACTAGTATTTGATAAAATAACATAGATATAGATATAGTGTAAGAATGCTTTTCTGTGATAGTAGTCCAAACATTTTCTCCTCGTGAATAATACATGTGGCCAAAATAGCTATCTAAATTCCTGTGAATAAGTACATATATTTTAGGAACTGGGTTATCCAAAAAATGGCATTATATTGAGATCTTAGAACTGAGAGAATTTATCCCCATTTGAGCCCATATCTTTTGATATGACATTGCATACTTATTGTACTGGTGTTTGCTATGTGTATTTTACCAGTCTGCAGTCTTAATTATTCACCTAGCTTTGATTTAAACATATTGTGTACTTTTTTCTCAGTGCAGTACCTTTCTGAAATTGACATTATGTTAAAAATATATTAAAGGAAGAGTTGGAGTTCTATTAGGACTGGTATATTTCTTTTTCTTTTAACTTCTATCATTTATGTAATGCCTATTTCTTACTTATAAATTCAGGAGTAAATGAATGATCCTAAAATGTACCACATAAGGCTGATAAATTGAGTATGCTTTTTAATTAGAAATGTTCTCGATTTTGCAAACATTCCTTTTTAAAAATGTTCATCAAAATACAAACTTGCAATGGGTGGTTTATTTGTGATGGTACACAGGGGTACAGAGTACCAGCACCTTCTTTGCCGGCTCTGCAGCCCAGCTGAGGGCGGGGAGGGGTCAGCAGGGAAAAGGAGCATGCTGCTGGAAGAAGAGGGGTGGCACAGGAAGAAGAGAAGTGGCAGTGCATTTTTCAAGTTCACTATCAAGATACGAGTATTGGCAACTTTTTTTTTTTAAAAAAGCACTGCTTATATTGTCCTAGTACCTTAAGTCAGGACCACCAAACCAAAGACAAATTTTGGGGTGAAGGGGAAATGTGCAAAGCATGCAAATTTCAAAAATGTAGCTCCAACATTTATGAAATGGTCTGTGGTATCAGTGGAAGATAATGGTTCATCCAGCTCTTTGGCAGTGGATTTAAAAAACACTTAAACAGTTTTTCATTAGTATCTCTCACCATTTTAGATGTTTTGTTTTTTGCATTTGCTGAAATTGGTGCTACAATCTTGCAGTTTTTTCTGCATGTTCCTTTCACTATTCCCTTTTCTCATATGATAACAACTCTGTCCCTTAAGACTATCTTGCCAATGTTGTCTTCAATCCCTGTCATATGGAAATCCTCTGATATCTATCTGCCTCATTGACCATCAATCTTTTCAAATATGTTCTTAAAGGATATCTTCTCTTTTGTCTTTGCTTCTTAAGTTTTATCTCCTTCAGATGTCTTGTATTATTTAAGTTTCCACTTAGATGAATTAACCCTGTAAAGTGTTTTGGGATGCAGTTTATATAAAAATGCTAAAAATGTGGTTATATTTCAGTGTTTAGTATTTGTTTTATACTTTAAGTCCAATATAGCATGTGGACTTAACAATAACAAATGCTTTTTTAGAGTGTGGTGGAGTGGATCAGAAATATATCCCTTTTAAAACTATTTTCCTCTCTCCTAAATCTCAATATATAGTCTCAGCAATGAGTACTTGGAATTCTAGATTTCACCCTCTAGGTTGTCCCATCATGACTTCCTTGGATGGCAGTGATATAAATACCACTGGAAAAAGTGCATATTATAGTTTCTCCAACCAGTTGTGGTGTCACTTATTCCCATTACATTACCTTTCAATAAGAGAGTCTCAGCAATGCTAAAATATGAATGTGCTTGGTCGGTATTAGTGTGTTGGCCTGGTCCACTCCCTAACTTGGTGCCTCTAAAACTAAATTTATAAACAGCATGACCTTCCTACCATTTCTTCTCTGTTATTTGCCTTTCTATCACCATTAACAACTATACTGTCCTCATCCCATAGCTCACAATCTTAGGCCATATCTACAATACAAACTTTAGTCAACAGAAGTTACATCACCATACTGTGGTTAGCAGACCACTTGTGCACATGCATACTTGGCTACTTGCATCAGTGATGGGCATACTTACCAGGAGTGTTTGTGTTGGTGCACATTTTGGTGGCTTCTTGCACACAGATGCTGGTCAGTTGGTGGTTCTCACAGGTCAGTGTGTCTGAAGCTGTAGTTTTCCTTGCTGTCTCCCTCTGCGGAGTGGTAGGGATAGGAATGAGGCCCAAGAAATGCTGAGTGGTGTATGAACTAGTGTAGGGAGGATGAAATTCTCTAAGAATTACAAAGAGTGGGGAATCTGGGATTTTTGGACCTATAGGTCAACCTGAGTCTGTATTTATTTGCTGCCTGAAAAAAGACATTATGCACTTCTCTGTTTCCTGGGCCTTTCTCCTATCTGCTCTCTCCTTCTTCATGCTGTCTGCAGTGGCGGTCCTCCAGATCCTTTGTTCATAGACCAATGCAGTACTGGCTTGCAGAATTTTGCTAAATGTGTCCTCCCTAGTCCTCTTTTTCCTCCTCCTCCTCTTCCTCTGGGTGGGGAATGCTTATCCCCCAAGACTGCCAACACAGCAGCTTTTGATAAAAACAGACCGATGTATCATTGGATTAGAGTTACAATAGAAAGGGAAAGATGAGTTTCAACACTCCCTTCCCTTATCACCATAAACACTTTTAATAAGACATGCTTATTGACACTTCAGCTTTGGAGCACCTCTGTACAGATTGATCCTGACTCTCAGCCATGGTGTGTACACTAAAGAGGAGGGAAGGAATTTCAGTTGTATAAAACAGTAGAATTTCTGTCCTCTTTTCATGAGTAAGACTCTAAGGCAATATCACTGAATGTTGACATTATTTTCCATAGGTTTTTGTGATTTTTAACTAATGTCTCACTCCTAAGGGTAACAAAAGCACAGAGAGCACAGTTGCTGGTAGTGTCCTGACACCCTACAGAGCCAGGTGCCACTAACCTGTTTACGGCAGGGCTGCCAAACAAACTCATTCTGGAGTGGCATGGGAATGTGCCCTACCCTTGAGGAAGAAGGATTGCAGAGCATCTCCATAAAAGTTTTACTGCGGTGTCTCAGGAGAATACAAGGAACATCCTTATGTACAGAAACAAACTGCTCTGCATTCCCTCTGTCTCCACCTAACCCAACAGGGAAATGAAAAGTAGATAGCTTTAGTCCTGTTTGTTTTACCTCTACATCTCATATGAGTAAAACAATGACGACTCCGTACCTGTGTCTTGTTAATTTGGGGCTTGCTCAGCTCCATCTTTACACACTGTAAGGACAAATGCATAAATCCACATTTACTTGAGGTCTCTTCCCATTCTTCATGCTCATATGTCCTCATCTGATGAGACTGGCTATGCTATGGCAGAGTTTCAAGAAGGTTCTGGCTCATAGAACAACAGAACCCCTTGCTTTATGTGCTCTACCTTCCTCCTCCTTGCTGCTCATGGAAGAGGTCTCTTGGTCTCCTCTGAGAAATCCAGAGTGGTCTATCAAAAAACAACGAGAGTCCTGTGGCACCTTATAGGCTAACAGATTTTCTTCGGCATAAGCTTTCGTGAACTATAACCCACTTTGTCAGATGACGAAGTGGAATATAGTCCACAAAAGCTTATGCTGAAGAAAATCTGTTAGCCTATAAGGTGCCACAGGACTCTCGTTGTTTTTTGCTGTACAACAGACTAACACAGCTACCCCTCTGGTAATAGTGGTCTGTGAGGATGCTGGTGGGGTTTCTGTCAAGAATTGCAAGAAGCTTGTTGTAAAAGTGACCTGATGGTACCCTAGCGTCAAATTAAATGTTGGCCTCCCTGGGCCTGTAGTATGCCTGCTGCGCTTCCCCTTTTTCCACATGGCACTGTTGCTGATTCCTGTCCTATCCCTTGACTTGCATCCTCCATCTAATCTTTTTATAGATGTCTGTAAGCCTGTTACTGTTTGCAAAGCCTCTTCTACCCACAGGCTGAGGAGATCCAATACCCCCTGTTCACTACAGGCAGGATCGTGTTGAGCCATCATGGTTGGTTGTGCAGATGCACACAAGAAAAAAATCAATACATGTGCTTACTGAGATGGTTAATCAGGAGAAGGCATTGCAAACATATGGAGGATGTTTGAAGGATGGAGATGGCTTGCAGTCTCTATGGGCTCTCAGAAGTGGAGTTCACAATTCTGAACAGAGTGATCACTGTGGCAGGGAACAGGATATCCTGGGGTAGCTGCTGGAGGCCTGTTAGGGTTGATACAAGTCATGCATTGTCTATACTCTCACTTGGTCAGCTTCAGTAGGCCAATCATAGCTTTTACTCCATTGCTGTAATGGGGCACTTATGTCAACCAGAGACAAATTTGAATGCAGACATGTGCAAAAATAGGTTGACAGAAGGTGACTTATGTTGACCAAACTTTGCAGTATAGACCAGGCCTAAATATCATTTTCTCTCTTCTTTCACTCTTTTACTATTTGTTTCTCCCTTTTTCTTGTATCAGCATCACCTAGTCTTTCCTAATTATCTCTAGTTGAGAAAACATTGTTCAATGGCTGATTATCTTTACCTACAGTATTGTAAATCTTCCCTCTTTGGCCTCCCTTCTTCTCACCCAAACTCTATATGTTGTCGTATTCAAAAGACTTTTGCAAAAATCTTCATCTTTGTGTATTTCCATTACAATTCCTGTTGTTTGAATTGTTTCACTGATTTTCTGTGTCTTAAAAATCAAATCAAAGATCCCTAGGCTCCATTCAATGTCCTACCTAATCTTGCTTGCCACCTACTGTGCTCTTTTTTCTTCCTCTCCTTGCTCTGTAATTTTCAATGAACCCCTTTCCATACCACTCCCTTAAACTCCTTCTCCTCTTATGTCTTCATTTATGCTATCCCTATGCTTGGACCAGTCTTCTGAGTATCCTCCCTTTCTCTTATTCCAATCTCTCCCTTCCTGATACTCTCCCGAAAACCCTGAAAAGAATCCTTTCATTCTTTTTCTCTTCATAACTTTCTGTAAATGAATTGTTGTTTTGACTTTATTAAGGGAGCAAATATGTTCTCTTCTTTATTCTGTAAGAAACTCTATACATACATATGTTACAAATATTTATTAATACGAATATTAACTAGAAGAGAGTTGCACCAAATTAATTCACAAAGAGAGTGGCTTATCTCATCAAGACGCTTATGACTCTTACAGCATACTTCTTACAGCATTCCTACAATAAAGGGTGTTTCTGGGACTTTCAAGGGTGTTACCAGGAATAAAGAAAATGGTGGATGGAAGTATCTAAACACACTACCAATATGTCTGAAATTCTATGCAGGAAATCTCACATCAGCAGTACCACTTTGTTGTGATATTTCATTGTTAATTAAGCCTATCAGGATTTAAATAATTTATTTGTGACGTTCTGAGGTATTATGAATGAATCTATGAATCTTTGCCTCTACCTTCCTGTACCCAAAACAGTCAATTCTCATAAAGGCATTTACAAAACACATTCACACAGTTTATCATTGTCTTCATTTTTCTTTTCTTTTGCCTAGATTGCTTTCATGTGAAATCCAAATAAAGATTTCACTGTGGATTAGGGTCTCATTGAGTTACATGCTGTATGGACTTGTAACTGCGCATTCCTTTGCCTAAGGACTGAAAATCTAATTGTGCAAAAAATTAACTCAGATAATCTTTCAATATCTTAGAGGCTGTTCTAATATCAGCTAATTTATTTCTTTGTTTATAACGACTAAGTAACATACATTCTTTAAAACCCACAGTTACTTAATCATTTTGTTACCCTTTATTACCATTCCTATTTTCAGTGTAATTGAAAGGAGGGGGCTCTGTCTCCTTCATCCAAATAGCACTGGTAATGAGACAGCTTTTGTGTACTACTTCAAAAGAACACAATGACTTCATCTCAATATCCATCATTCAATACACTGATGTGTGTGTAATGTACAGCCTCACCTAAGTTGTGTCATGAAGAAAACTAAAGTATTATTTCCCTAAATGAACCAAACTTTTGTCAAATAATGGTGCAAAATGTTTTATTGTCATTTTAAATAATAAAAAAAGATAATTTTCCTCTGGTTGACTTGTCTTGATGAGTTGATTATGGTTTTATATTTGCTCTTAGTTTCAGTCATGGTGATTTGGTATTCAGAGAGGGGTAGTTAGTAAACCTAACTAACAGCTAATGCTACATTAATTTTAAAACACTAAAGCAAGCAACCAAAACTGTATATGCGGTCTTGTTTCTCCTTCTACATTCATTTAATAGAGCTTTTAGCTGCATCACTGCATTATTGCTTGATCTCATTTTTTTAAGTACTTAGAGTGTATTATTGCTTTAATGCACTTCATGGGACATTGCATAACACTTACTTGAATTATTTTAAGCAAGGGTTGCTGCATTATTAAACCCCAGGCAGTAAGCAAATTAGTCTAAACATGCATTTAAAGCATATTGTTCAGATACCCTAGTGTTTATACGTTAAGACAATAAAACAGAAGTTTATAGAAATGCAATAGCATTCATGTTAGAGTGTATTATAAATATAGCTGAAGATTTTAGTATATCTCAAATACACATTTGGTTTGATCTTTTCTCTCATTTCAGATGTATAACTGCATCTCCAATTGAGTGCAATTAAATCTATAAACTAGTGAAAGAACTACACTTTCATAGAGGCAATATATTACTCATAAGGATTCTACACATGTACAATAGAAAGACATGCTTTCTTTTGTGTCAGTTTTTTAAAAATCCACTTAGCTGTTTGATGGAAGTATTTGGTTGAATTCAACCCCTGCCTCCTCAAAGACATATTGTACTTTGCACGCTTTAGTAGACAAAGAAGATCTTTAATTAAAATTATTTTGATATTGGTTGGTTTCAGCATTGACAGATGATCAGTCTCTGAAGCAGTATCAGAGTAGGACCAGATATAAAGAATATACAGATATAAGGTAACAGGTACAAATAAACAGTTATTTGCCCCCTTGACCTAAGTATTACATTCTGGTTGATTTTTTTCCAGTTTTTACATTTAAATAACTTCAGTTATTTTGTTAAATACCTAAAGGGTTAACAGCTATAGCCTAGGTTCCTGAAAAATTATTTAGACCATTCAGGTCATTTGTATTTATATATGCATATTCTTCCTGTATATTAAGAGGAGAATGAATCTGTTTAAACGCATTCTCTGTTAATGGTTGTCCTTCTGATCTGTTGAAAGCTAAGGAGACCAGAATTTAAAGATGAACCATTTGCTAAAACATGCAAAACTCAGGGTGTATCAAACTATTTAACCACTATCTCTTTGACTTCTGCATAGTGTAGCATTTGTTATCTAAGAGCTCTACAGCCTGTAGAAAAAGACACCTATTTTGTATTCATTTTTGTGCAGACTGTCATATGAGAGGGACTAATCCTCTGTCTTCTCCCAGGAAGACTTCTGTTTTATTTTTCTAGCTTTTTAAATCTAAAATAAAGCTTATTCATACTGAAGGTACCTTTTAATCATGCATGAAAGAGACAAATCGCTGTTGATAGTATTTTAGCCTTTGATATAGTACCACATGACTTTTGGATTTAAAATTTAGCAATATACAAATATTGTATGGTCCATATGGCAACTCTGGATAACGTATAGCTATCAAAAGGAATTGTTCATGGGAGATTAGTAAGTGGGATGTTTCTAGAGGAATCTAGCTGGTCCAACACTTCATTTTAATCAAAGATTTGGAAGAAAGTATCTTCTCCTAACTTTGTATCTCCCCGGCTTATTCAGCTAATTCAAAGAGAGGGTGAGGTTATGTTCTATCAACAGTCTGCCTCTCCCTCTCCCATTTCAGGAGCGACTAGCATTGTAACAGTGACTGGACTCTTCTCAGAGAGAGAAAGAAATTAACCACAAAATGAGATCTGTAAAATCATGAGATTGGTTTAAAGGTTTTTTGTGAAATTTAAAAAAATATTGTTAGGTTTCTTTTTTTACGGTTCTTTTTATTTGCTTTCTAATTTTTGAGACTTTAAGGGTTCATATTCTCAAGCTTGTCTCTGCAGCAAGGACTAGAAATTTTCTTTAAAAATGAAAGCAGAGTTTTGAACACAGTCACCATTTGAGCTGAGAATTTAAATAAAATATCAAATATCATGAGAATTGCAAAGACTGAAGATGGTTCAGCAGATTTTGTGCCTTGGCTGGTACATTTTGTTAATGTATAACCTTGCAAAGGTTATATAAATGTGGTATTCCAGCTGAGAGAGAGGATAATTCTGTATGATGTGAATTGGTCATGCTGTGAGCATAGAATACTCCTTAGTAAAATAACACTTTGAGATGTGAACTAATACAAAGATCCAAATAGGAAAACTCTCCTTTCATTGATTTCGCTCACTTGCTAGTCTTCCACATACATATCATCAAAGCCAGCCATATTTCTCACTCATTCCAAGTAGGTAAAATATTTTGTCATTAACATGAAAGGTTGAATTACAAATCTCATGAATTTCTATTTGTTTTTATTGCTACAAATAAATGGTTTAAAGAGAATCTAATTACTTCAGATTGCTGAAATAAAAAAGGTGTTTTTTCAGTCAGCTGTGTTAATGTGTCCTAGTCTGGTATCCATCCCAATTGTCATTATTTCTGGCAGTACTTTTTCTTAGACTAGATTTGATGAATCTTTGTAGCAAGGTGTTTGTGGACTGATTTCCAAATGGCCCTGACAGTAAAAAATTGTGTAAGTTTATGATGTGTAATTGCTCAGTTCAAGTGGAAGGCTTTAATCTATAAAACACTGTTGGTTTGGGAACTAATTACCTGAGAGATCTCCTGTTCCATTGGAGCATACAACCGTAGGTGAGAATAGCAAAGGACATTCCTGAAGCCTCCTTCGTATAAGTGAGAAGAAGTGGCTGGTATGGCATTCTCTTTAAGAGATCCCAAAGTTTGGAATTTGGTCCTTACCTTAGTCTAAATTAGACCACATTTGTTAGTTTTGGGGGCATGCAGGAAAGCCCATCTGTTTTCCAGAGCATTTAAGGAGAGGGGATGAGAACTGGAAAAATCTGACTGCGCTAATCAGATCTGCTTTGAATGGGATGGTGTTTTATTGTCTGGTTTGTTTAACTGCGGGAGAAAGATGGCTGCCATGTATTTTGGCATTGTACTGTAAGTTAATTATGTACAAGTGCGCCCTGAACATGAAGTAGGCAGATTTTTAATATTTGTTAACTTTAAAAAAAAAAATCAACCTCCTATTCTTCAGTGAAGTTGAATCTTTGGTACTTGCTTATCCTCCTGAGGAAGCTTTTTTTTTTTTTTAAAAAAACAATATCTTTCTCCACCTGGACACTATACATCACCATTAAAATAATTGGGTATGAGCAATCATTTGGAAGTGGCTCAGAAGATCCTCTTTGTAGTATACTGGAGATCATAATAGTGACCCAAAAATGTTTTCACTATTAAAGAATATATTTCAATGTCAGCAAATTACACTGCAAAACATATTTTCCTTGTACCCGCAACGAGAGCTCAATAGGAGAAAGGCTACTGCCTTAACTGCTGTCTAGTTACTGAATACTTTTCAAATGTATTGTTTATTCAGCGTTTTACATGATCAAATCTTTCTTTATATGACATCTTGTTTGTAAAACCAACACACATACTATGTTACATTGCTGAGCAGCCAGTGCAAACCAAACTCTTCATGAATTTTCCACATAAGCACTGCAGTAATGTATGTGATCCCCCTTTCCATATGTAGAAAGTATTTTAAACATGATACTTCTAAAATAAAATAGTTATTCTGCCCATATTCCCCACCTGACAGCTTTTCAAAATATTATATGCAAAAGACAGATGTAATGATGAAATATTTTAAACTTTAGTAAAAATTTCCTATCTGTAATTATATGGTGGGATGTGCAACTCCTCCTCAACCCTAAAATTCTGAATAAAACCGAAAACTAGCTTTTAACTTTTTAGGAAGCAGACAGCCTACTAATTGGTACTAAAGCACCTAAATATTTCATACCCATGGGTACAGCACTTCCACATTTTCAATATTAATGTCATTGAGGAAAGTTACTATTACAGGTTAATTAAAGTGATGGGATTGTTTACAATAGAGTTTGCAGAATCAGGCTCCAAGTTTCTTAGACTACTGACTCTCTGCTGTGTGGGTAGTGAACAGAGACACTATCCATGCAGTGATACCTAGAAAAATTTTGCCTGTAGAAGCCAGTAGCAGGCTTAAAGCTTCTAGGAATACTTGGTAGTGAACTGTCCCTGCTACATCCATGTGGATGTTCTCCTTCCAGCACAGGAATGTCTAATGTGCAAAGGAAAATGGGACACAGCTGAACGCCCAGCACAACTAGACAAGTGGAATTGATCCTACTTGCAATGCTTCTATCTTCTCCTCCATCACAGCAAGTCCAGGCAGCCAAAGTGGTGTCTTGTCCTGGAGGGGTCACATGAGAGTCATTTCCAGCTTTATCAAGTGACCATCACAGCTCCAGGTGTTCTTAATTAACACAGTACTTTATTGCATCCCTAAAGCAGACTATAGCCTGGAGTATTATTTACATGCTTTTTGCAGTCAGTAGCTAGCACTCCACACTTGCTTCTGGGGGGAAATGTAGTATTAGCAGCAGCTGGTCTTGCCTTCCTACAGGCTTCCTGCTCTCTTCCCTCACACTGCCTTCCAGTCTGTTTATACAGTAACAGGTGGTGGATTACTTTCACCTAATTAGCCCCTCAGTATCTCTACTCAGTTAATTGGCATCCTTTGCCAATTGCCTGCCTTTCAGTCATGTCCCTGTTAATGTATGCTGGTGGGAATTTGAGTGACAGGTTGCAGAGTCAACTCCTGACTCAACACACCCTGTTCAGAGCATGACAGTGATTTCAAAAGTGTCTTCAATCTTAGGGCAATGTAAAAGAGAGGTTTACATCTTTAGGTCACTGGTTGAAAAAGTCATTTCGAACACGATGCCATTTACTGGCCTTTTCAGCATGAGTCTAATTCCTTGTGGTTAAGTTCCCCCATCAAAGAAAGCAGCATGCTGGTAGGCTCTTTGGTTGACATTCTCTGCGAAGGCGAAGGATTGAATCAAGACAGATACTGAAATACCCTTTTATCCCCACAAATGGTGTTGACTTTTGACCCTGAACTGATTTTGGGAGGGCCCACACTTAGGATTAAACTATAATGCATGTGTGAGGAAAAGCTACATGCTAAAGGAAATAATAATAAAAACCATTAAAGCTATAATGCAAGTAAGAAACAATAAGATGTAAAAGTATTTTACCCCATGAGGGTCACTAAAGTGAAAAGAGAGTTATGGTCTGACAAAGTTCACAAACTTAGTGATCATGGAGCCACAAAGTTTTAATAAGCAATTTATAAATTAATCAGATGCCAGTGAATATTAACAATACTGATCTCATTTCAGTATAAATTAGATCATTTACACATTGGGTTGTGATGTTTTCTGATGGCTAAAAAACTCTGTAGCAAAATAGCTCAGATTACTTTACCTAAAACAAAACAAAAAAAATTGATGTAAACAATTGATCCTAAGCAAAGACTCTTACTAGTTCTCAAATTCCATTTTTAATTTTGAAGTTGGAAGACTAGGATTTTCCTGTGATAAAATGCTTCTTGTTGTTCAATGGTTATACAATTTAGCATTTGTTGTTCAGCAAGTGTAAAATTCTTCAAAATAAAACCACAATAATCAGATAGTTTCCTCAGCTGCATCTCTGTGAGGCTATGAGTTAGCCTGAAGATATAGCCATTAGCATGCTCTAAAGAAGCTGAAGATATTTGGCATAAATAATGTTTGAGGTGTCTGCTTTTTACATGGGGGCATTTGTGGGTAAGTGTAGATGTATTTTGTAGGCTTACCAGCCACACTCTCTTCTCTGGGACTGAAGAGTTGATGTATAAAACATCTAGGACAGCGCATCCCTATAATGTGTGTTAAATCACACATGTGGATTATGTATGTTAATCATTCCGTCAAGCAACCGGAACATTCAATCAGTTGTCAATGAACATTCTATTTGTTCAAATTAGTAAAATTTTCATACATTTGGTAAAATAACTGAAAGTATAATCATGGTTATAGAAAGGTTATAGCTGCACAGATTTTTAGGCAGGGAGATTTAGTAGGGGGAGTGAGAGAACGTGAAAAAAACCACAATTTTGGATGACAGTTTACTTTTAATTATATAAATTAAGCATGTTGATTGAAATATTAGAGCTCAGGAAGAGAAAGGGAAAGAGCAACCATCCAATGGGAAATATAATAATTAGAGCTGGTCAACATTTTTCCATTTTAAGCATCTCTTTGACAGAAATACCTTTTTCAAAAACTGGAATATTTTGTTTAAAATGTCTGGGTTTTTGTCAAATTTGTGGGTTCCCAACAGAAAAATTCAAGATCCTAGGGTTTTAAGCAACCAAAAGCCAAAACTTCCAAATATTCAGCTGCCCCCACCCCAAAAACACACACACACAAGTTCCCACTAAAGCCTAAAAGGAAATTGAAAAAACAATTTTCTTTAAAAAAAAAAGTCAGATTTTATGGAGAAAAATAATGTACAAAAACTGATAGTACATAGATTTTTTTTATATAATAGAATTCTGAATATTTAAAAGTTATAAAACTAAAACATGTACAGGAAAATAAAAAAAGGAAGAGAGCCCATGGGGGGTAAACACTGACATTCACTTGGAATAAGAAAATAAGCAATCAAGCCTGGTAAGTGCCTGCACTTAAAGTTGATTAATTTGGAATTTTGTGTAAAGGCAGTATATCAGGTAGTTAGCATTTAATCACACTGTGGTATCTGGTACCAGTGTATCAGGTAGTTAGTATTTAATCACACCCATACTTCTCATCACTGAAATTATTACATCTTGGCATCATCCTCTCTCACATTATTGAGCTCGCAAGTCACTGTTTTAACTACTAGTCAATACTATCTACACATAGTATGCATATCATAAAGCCTATAAACCAGGCAGCATATTACTGACAAAAAAGGATTTTATTTTCCTTTTAAAAATGGTTTCATGTTACAGCTCTGTATGGGGAATTACACTGCAAAGCACTAGAATAGCGTCTGTGATTAAATTTACTCAGAACAAGTGTGTTTTGATTTTTGTAATACAAATCAGTAGGGATTATTGCTGAATTAAACTGTGTTAAAGGGGGTCATGTGACAGTGAAGGGAATGATACCTTAGCTTTATTTAAATCTGTAATCTTATAGAATTTCCTTGGAAGTTATGAGACAACAGCCCATCATTTATTCATGGCCAGAATAAGAAATGTCAGAGCTCTGTGAACATGAGCTGGAGAGAGAATTATAAAAAGTGATGTTTTTGCTTTCAGGCACTTAACTAGAACTGAAGATCTCCTGGCCCTAAGGGAAATAGAAGGGGGAATCTTGTAAATATTTTTAGGGTGATAAGGATATAATATAAATTCCCTTCTCATGAGATCATTATATGCCAAAGGAAAGATTAGCTCAGTTGGCGCTCAGCAGACGTATTTGTATTGTGTGTATAAGTGACAAAGGTTACTTTGATCGATTTATTGATTGGTACTTACTGAAAGCTATTGATTACACAAGTAAACTGAGTATCTCTCCCAAAATGTCAAGTACATAGACTCAGAGCTATGACTGGAAATTACTTTGATCATCCATTGTAATCCATTTAGTGAAACTGATCTCTACATCTTTCTCCTATCTAACCTTTTCTTGAATAATTACAGTGATAATGCCTCCCTCATTTCTTCTGGTTGTCTTCTACATTGCACATTCAATAACTGCTGTATAAAAAAGCAATAGTATTTTGAATAAGTATACTTACCATTAGGCTTTAAACTGAATGTATAGCACATGTGTCCAGAGATAGGAATTATTTTAATCAATTTTTAAAAATGAACAATGTGTCTGTTGGGCTAGGTGGTGTACACTCTGTTCTGGCATACTTTTTCTCTTGAATATGTGTGTGAGCATGAACAGCCTAAATCCTGTAATAAACTGATTTTAGTTGGTTTTGTAATCTATTGTTGCTTAGATGAAAGAGGCAATGTAACCATTTTGGCACTGTTTGGCAGTGATGTGGAAAAAAGAGGGGTCTGCATTTCCTACGGCCCTGCAACTGAAGTGACTGATATAAGAGAGCACCTTGATGGAAATACTGTTTTCAGTATCGGTTTTGCTAGATGTTGTTTGGGACTGGTCAAGCTCAGATCTGGTGCATTATTTTCCAAATTGGTATGGGTTTTTAAACTGTTTTAAATTAATCCTTTTTAAGTGTTAGCACCTTCTACCTTACTATTTCCAATTTAAGGAGGTGCAATAAGCTAACCAGCAAGGTTAAAGAGTGTTCTCATATGAAGATGACACCACTTCTGCAGTGTGCACATGCTCATTTCATTCAGACCTTCTTGGAATCATGACTGATAGCATTCTATGGAAGGATAACAAGCCTTGTGGATAGAGGGGAAGCAGTAGATGTGGTATCGCTAGACTTTAGTAAGGCTTTTGATCTGGTCTCGCATCACCTTCTCATCAACAAACTAGGGAAGTACAATCTAGATGGAACTACTATAAGATGGGTGCATACTTGGTTGGATAACCACTCCCAGAAAGTACTTATCAACAGTTCACAGTCATGGTGGAAGGGCATAACAAGTGGTGTACCGCAAGGATCAGTTCTGGGGGTTTGGTTCTGTTCAATATGTTCATCAGTGATTTAGATAATGTCATAGAGAGTTCACTTATAAAGTTTACCGATGATACCAAGCTGGGAGGTGTTGCAAGTGCTTTGGACGATAAGATCACAATTCAAAATGACTTGGACAAACTGGTGAAATAGTCTGAGTTAAATAAGATGAAATTCAATAAGGACAAATGCAAAGTACTCCACTTAGGAAAAAACAATCATTTGCACACATACAAAATGGGCAATAAATGGTTAGGAAGGAGTACTATGGAAAGGGATCTGGGTGTCATAGTAGACCACAAGCTAAATATGAATCAACAGTATAACACTGTTGCAAAAAAAGCAAACACCATCACATCACTTTTCAAAGTGGGAGTTGGGAGGCCTAGACAAGACAAGACTCCACCAAGCCAGCCTTAGGCACTGTGTGGTGAGTGGAATGTTGATTCCCTTCCAAGTCACTGCAGGGTTGGATCACTCAGGGCCAGGGCCAGGGCCAGGGCCAGGGCCAGGGCCAGCGCCAGCTAAGCAGTACCAGGCTGCTAAGCAATAAATGGCTGGGAGGAATGGGCCCCTGTGGCAAGGCAATTGCCCTGCACTGGCCTTTATGGGGTTAAAAAGGGTCAGGGAGCTGCAGCCAATGGACTGTGAGAAAAGAGCCAATCAGGGTGTAGCAGCTAGTATAAGAAGAGAGCTGCAGAGACCAGGAGCTCAGTTAGCCTTGGGAGCTCAGAGGAGAAGGTAGTCCTTCTGGCTGAGGAAATCAGCATGCTGGAGAGCTCCCAGTGCATAACTAGGAGCTGACCAGGAGCCTGGAGGTCCTGAAGGTGGAGAAGGAAGCAGAAATCAGAAATCCAGAGGCAAGCAGCCGGCCTGGGATGGAACGCTGCAGAGCTACCAGCATGATGACAGGACCAAAAGCCTGGAGTGGCCCTAGATGAGGGCATAGACTGGACTGGGGGCTGTGGGGAAAGTGGCTCAGGGAGATTGGCAATAACTGTTAGAGACTGGAGGGAGACAGTTGCAATAGTGCCGAGGTCGAGGCACTTAGGGTCCATGGCCTGGAAAAGTGGGCAGGCCGGGTTCCCTCCCCGCTCCTTCAGAGTGCCAGGAGCGGCGCAACACTTATGGTCATTGACCTCAAGTAGCCAGGACTTACGAATGGGACTATCCACCTGAAGGGGGGCATATGGACTAAGGTACTCAGCCAGAGGGCCAAGTAGCCTGCAGTACTCTGCTGGAGGGCAGAGCTGCCAGTTGAGTGGCAGAGCACAAGATGGATGGGGGACCACTTGAGCTATATTCCCCAATAACACCTCACCAGGAGACGCCTCTCCAGCCATGGATCATGAACCTTAGCACAGATATCATCTAACTGGCCCAGAGCCCACTGGAGCATTCCCACAGGGTAAGCAGCAGGCTGGCAGAAATAAGGGGTAACTGGGGGAGTAAATGCTCCCCCCCATTTTTTTTTGTTCAAGTGCTGTGGAAGTGCTCAGAGAAGGAGACCATGCAGGAGAAGGTGGTGTGTGGAGAGGAGGGTGACCAAACCAAGGGGTGAAGAAGAAGGGGCTACACACCTGGTGAGCAGTGTCAAGGGGGGCAAGGGAAAATGAAAGAAAGGCGGGAGGGAGGTGTTTTTTGAGCCTGCCTGATGCAAGATGGTAGCCGTTTGATAGATTAGGATGGGATGGTGATTTCATGGATGGTGTAGAATTGGAGCAACAGTTCGCATAACATTGGGTGATAGGGCTTTTGAGAACAGTAGAGCAGGTGCAGTGCAGACAAGGGCAATAGTTTGGGGGCATGTTGGAAAGGGACAAGGTTCTGCAGAGGTTTTGCAGGTTCTGCAGAGGTTGCCTGACCACCGCTTGGCAGGAGGGGCAGTGTATTTTGGGGAGTGTTCAGCTCTGCATGGGTGCTTGGGGAGTACCTGTATTTGGGGGTGGAAAAACATGTGAAATGGGGGAGTGCTGGTGTAGCATCCCACAGACCCTTGCTGCAGCAGCAGCAGAGAAGCCAGCCCCATGGCAAGAACGTGAGAGCATCAGAGGGAGGCTGCTCAAGCTTGAGGCATCCTAAAGTGGAGATGCACAGCAGCTCATGGCACGCTGAGAGCAGAAGGGAAGGAGCGGAGGGGGTCAGGAATCTACTCAGTGAGTGGGAAGGTCAAAAGGGTGGAGTGGGACCCGGGGTGGAATGGACTGTGGACAGGGTCTGGGGCAAAAGGGCCAGGATGAGAAGTTAGCATCCAAGCTTCACCAACCACCTATGCCTCTGGCTATATTTTTAGCAGCTGTTTTTCATGCAAAGTTTAATAAATTTCTTCTCTAAAGTGAAATATCTTTCAGGTACATAATTTGGGCTACATCACCAGGAAGGCCATGTCTGTCCTTACTTCATATTTATAAATATGGGGATGACCATAACTTTCCAGAATCCTCCGCTCCCTCCCCCCCCCCCCCACACACACACACACAAGCACACTTTTTTAAAAAAAAAACAAAAATCCTAGAGTTAAAATTTTCAGGTATATTTTTACAATACCTTTATATAGGAAAATACTAGTGTTTTGGTTCCTCTTTTCATTGAAAAAATGATATTAAATTATCTGCTTTCTCATCATGGTGTGTAAGAGCTAAACTTACTTTTTGTAATTTTTAAAATTAAAATATCCCCCAAAAGTGTATCTTGCTCATAATCTGCCTTTAATCACTTTTCCCAAGCTATCAAGGTTAAGATGCACTCACAACAGTTAATGGATTGCGTGAGGTGAATCCTGTCAACCAAATTAGCCTACCATTGCTTTTTGAGACATTTTTTTTGTGGTGGTAGTTCTAAAATAAGATCCTATTTAGTATCTGAAATCTTATTAGCATCCTATGCAGCAAGCTAGTCAGTACCATGATGTGGACTCCAAGTTCTGTGGTACATTTTAACCATTGTAGGTTTACACTCCCAGATTCCTTAAGAGAAGACTATGTTGTCTTTAATATGTGATATGGTCACTTCTAGCTCTCCATGTTGTAGAGCTACTTACAACTTAAGAGGATCTTCCAGTCTAGGATGGATGCAGGTGAGGGTTTGCTGGAAATGAAGAAGGTAGATTTTGGTGATAGGTGCCAAGGAAGGACATGGCCAAGGTTGGGCCATGGGGCTATTGGCATTGAGCTTAAACTGGCAATTATACCTTTATAGAGTGTCACTATGGGTGAATCTACACTTACAAATTAAGTCGATTTAAGCTTGCTTAAATCGACTTAATTTAATCTGCGCCTAGACTACAATTTCCTTAAGTAAAGTCGAATTTATAAAACCTCGTTTAAAATTTACATTACTGGCTAAGTCGACTTTATAAAGTCGACTTAGCCAGTGTGGATGCAGATTGGCCCAAAGTTGACTTAAAGGACTCCAGGGCTCGCTCCCTGCCAGGGTGGCTGGCACAGCCAGAGCCTGGCATGCCCCCCCCCAAAGGGCAGAACATAGCCCTGCCCACCCCACTCCTATGCCCTGCCAGTGTCCCTGTCCTGCTCAGCCCCCATTGTACCCAGGTACAATGGGGCAAATGCTGAGCCCCCTGGGACTTGGCAAGGGGTGCTCCTCCTGCCACCATGGACCAGTCCCAGGTCCTCCTAGCCCCTACAAGTTGACTTAGGTGTCCAGTATGGACGATCTAAGTCGATTTGGCAGGGTCCCCTTGAAGTCGACTTAATTTTTGAGTGTGGACATGCTAAGTCGACTTATTTGGCCAAGTGTAGACATAGCATATAAGAGTTAGGGTTATCATTTCAGCAGTTGCTTTTCTAGTCTTCAGTCTCAATTTGAAGCTGATGGATACTTGATGTCAGTATGATTCATATGCTCCACTAGCCATTCAATGAAGGATGATCACAAATAGATACTTTAACTTCTATCATCTGATTTATATAATATAATGCAGTGGTTCTCAGCCTGTGGTCTAATGGCCAAAAGTGGTCTGCAAAGACTTTAAAAGTGGCCTGTGACTCCCCTCCTGCTAGCTGCAGAATGAAGCTGCTGCTGAAGGACCCAAGCAGAGTGTGTTGCTGTGGGGCTAAATGAGCAGCGTAAGCTCCTTGCTGCAGCCAAAGGGATGGGAGATCAGTGCTCCCCTCCCCTGGCTGTATCAAGGTGCATGAAGAAAGGGCTCTGTCTCAGGTCCATAGGCACTGGGGTTCCTGCTGGATCTTCCATCTCCCTGGCTGCAGACGGGAGCCACTGCCTAGGGACCCAGGTGAAGCGCACTGGGCTAGAGGACGCATGTGGTTTCCCTGCTGTAGCCAAGGAGACAAGAGATCAGTGAGGAGGCAGTCTCTTTCCTGAATTCGTTCCATCTGGCTGCAGCATAGGTAGGGGAGGAGGGCCTGCTAGCAAAGGGCTTCAGGGTTGTAAAAATGATATCTGTGTCCCTTGAACCAAAAAGGTTGGGAGCCACTGATGTAATGTCTATAGAAGTGCAAATGGCATCACTGGTATATACACAGACACCAAATGAACCATGGGTGACTAATGATATTCCAGTGAATTCCTGATTACAGAACACCCAAATAAAATGTTAGTGTCTGGATAATTAGGGTTTTGTCCATAATACTGTAAGATCAGCAGATGGTTGAAAAATGATATGTGGTCTCATGCAGTGCATGCTGAGATAACAAGAGAACTTCATTCAAGAAAAATAGAAGATTTTAGTTCTACCATATGTGTTGTGTTTTGTTCATACCCATGGAGAATCCCTGTTGTTAGCAAATTAGGACAGCCCATTAATATGTCCTTCTTGAAAGAATGTATTTGAACACTTCAGCCAATCTTATCATTTTTGTAGTAACAATGAAGACAAATGCGCAGTGCCATAAGATCACCAAAAGTCATAGACTGGTGTAGATATTTTCAGTTTTAGTGTTTTCACTTTTCATAGAGCTTTTAAGTGAAAAAGAAAAACACACAAGATGTTTGGTGTTAGAGGGCTTTGCTGACAAGTGAGATATTTAATTCTGAGAAGTACTGTCAGTATAGACTTTACTGAACAGTGGCGAGCAAATGAATTATGACTTTCTTAATATTTTCAGGCTCCCTTGTCTGCTTAGAAATGTTGTTCCTTTGATTTACCTCACTGTTCCAGGCTCCTACGCTTTCTTAATTTAAATTCCTCTTAAACATCCACTTTTCCATGAGGCTTACAAATGCTAACTGACATAATTACATTGCTGTCAACACAAGACATTTATAAAGCCATTGCCATTATATTGCCAAATCTGCATAATACTTTTAGTTATCACCATTCTCTAGGTTTTGCAGAGCAGTGTTCTTGCACTTCAGTTTGTATCCTAGATTATAAGATCTAGGACTTTATTTGTATCTTGTACATTGATCATCACAGTTGCCTTTAGCAAATAATAAAAAACTGGTAACTTTGTACAGTGGGGTTTGTGTTCTTCAACCAGGTTAAAGGAAGTGTAGAGATTGGCTTTTAAAGTACTTAGTGATTTTTAAATACTTTAAAGAGAAATAGTAATAAGGTATAAACAGTAACTTTAAGTAATAAATTGAAATTGAAAAAAACTACTGAATAAAACCATATTATTTGCTTTCTATCTGGTGTTATTTTCAAGTCTGTCATTAGCCCAGCAGCAAGAAACCTCGTAAAAGATCTGTGTTGTATCTCATACTTAAAGACATAAGGAATACAACCATTGTGTCCCAATGGCTCATCAGCTCCCTGGGACCATTGTCCTGGCACATTCCTAAACATTAAGGACACAGTGGTTTTAACATAAGTTAAAGTATGGATATAACATCAAATTCTAACTTCTAATCGAAATAGAATTCCTAAACATAAACTATATAATCATTCCCAGCAAATTACTACCTTTCTATTGATACCAAATATGACATAGTACCTATGGATTATAGAGCATTTATGAGATATCCATTGAAAATAATATCATAAATGCTTCCCTAAATCCAGACAGCGTCACACCCTGCCCACATGCCCTGCCCTTTGGGGGGCATGCCAGGCTCCCCCTGTGCCCCCCCCCAGCAGGGAAGGCATTGGTGTAGTCCTGTAAGTCGACTTAGGGCTACCCCAGGGCTACACTGGCTTAATTCGACTTTAAAAAGTCGAATTAAGCCTTAGGTCGAGTAGAAAGGTGGTTTAATAAAGTCAACTTAATTTTCATTAAGTCGACTTTATTTTGCTTAAATCGATTTAAGCAAGCTGCTTAAGTTGACTTAAGGAAAGTGTAGGGTAGACGTAGGGCACATTAATTTACTAGTGTAGACGCAGCCGTATAGACAAATGTAAGGAAACAAAGGGTATATACTTAGAATTCATCTTGTATGTTGTCGAGAAAATAGGATTTTCCTCCTATACAGCAGAATAAACTTAAATGGTGGAAAATGTTCTTCCTGTGCTTAAATTTCTACAAATCTATAAATTAACTGAATTTCTTAAACAGAAAATGGAATTTAGAAGGGTAACTCTTTTTTAAGGGAAAGTTCTCAAGGAGGATAATGAACTAGGAGGAAGAGCGTAGAAATTCTTTCTCTGCTGTGTGCACGTCTATCACCAATCCTTTAGCATATTATATTATGTGTATATTAACCATCCTGCAAATCAGAGAATAAATGTTTGTTTTTCTATATTTATATGGAGCCAGTCAAGGATAGCAAAGGACTTTGGGACTTCCTTGTCCCTACAAAGTTATGCTTGTTGGACACAAAGGGACAGCTTGAACAGAATCATACATTTCCAGTGTGTGGCATGTGTACAGTTTCAGCAGGATCTTTTTCCTTCTGTTGTAAGTTCTAAGTCTAAGGGAAGTCTCTTCTCAAAATTGGAAACAGCAGAGGTCAGAGTACTGAAAATCAGATGATCTTAAAGGTAAAGATTAAGGAAAGCCTAGCTACATATGGATGGAATATTGACACATTTTGAAATTAATGCTTTCAGCTGAGACTTGGGAGCTGAAGTTTCCTCCCCAGGATGCTGTGATATGATTGCAAAAGTCCTGTAGTTCATCCATGGACTATTATTAGTTAGAAAAATATTGTTGATGGATTGTTTTCTATTACTGAAGGGCCATTTTTGCAGCGTTTTGGACTGCAAAAAATTTAACCAATATCAAGACTCAATGACTGTCTCACACAAAGACATAAAGGGTACGTCTACACTTGCACTTTAGGTCGTCTTAACGACGCTTAAGTTGATCTACAGAATGCTGCGTCCACACTGGGCCCTTATTAAGTCAACTCAAGCACTTACTTAAGTCGACTTAATAACTCCACCTCTTTAGGTCGACTAAAGGCTTAAGTCGACCTTATTAAGTTGTCTAGACTAAGGGTATGTCTATCCTTCAGGCTCTGTTAAATCAACAAGGTTGACTGAGGTCGACTTAAAGTGTAGACACTCTAAATTGACTTAACAAGGTTGACTTTAAGTCGACTTAAAGTCGACCTTGTTAAGTCAACTTAACAGAGGCTGTAGTGTAGACATAGCCCAGGTGAGTTAGGTAATACTTTTTATTGCATCAGTTTCTACTGCTGAGAGAGAGACAAGCTTCTGAGGCTATGTACACACGATCACTTTATTGCGCGGTAAGGCTCCTTCCCACGCAATAAAGCCAATGGCGTACACACGATCAATTTCTCTGTTGCGCGGCAACACCCTCTTGCCGCGCAACAGTTAAACCACTCAAAACGAGAGTGGTAGCATTATCGCGGAACAGCTGTTCCGCGGTAATGCTCGTGTGTACTCATTTTGCACAATAGACAGCCTCCGGAAATGTCCCAGAGTGCCAATCGAGGCCACTCTGGGACATTGGAGCTGTCAAATATGTCAATTTCACTGCTCTAGCTGAGCAGAGATATTGACATATATGTCAATTTCACTGCTCTAGCAGAGCAGTGAAA
>ML685808.1:8373233-8430992 GCA_007922175.1 Pelusios castaneus
GCATGGTGGGACAGGTGCCCACCATGCACTGCTCTTCTTTCGCAAAGGAGCATTCACACGGTGAATGCTCCTTTGCGAAAGAAACAGCACGTATGTACACAAGAAAGTGCTATATTTATAGCGCTTTCCTTGTCCCGCAATAATTTATTGCGGCACAGGTGTTCTCGTGTGTACATAGCCTGAGCTTACATTGAGCTTTTCTTTAGGTCTGGGAAAGGTACTCAGAATTTCACAGCTAAATAAAAGATAGAACAGATAGTTTAACTTAAGCAGTTAGCACATATTCTAAGGGATCATTCAAAGTATCTCACACAGAATCTGCCTAGCATTGAGGAAAACCTACTTTTGTTGATGTTATGGGATAGTGGTGTGTTTTTTTTTTTTTTTTTTAAAGCAGGCAGCTGGACAGGTGTCCAATACTCATCAGCCTCTCTTAATTTGCTGATTATACCATTATTTCAGATGCCTCTTCCTTTAAGCAGAGAAATGAGTAGGTAGGTGGGGAGAATTCATACTTCAAGGAGAAATCTCGTTCATACAGCAGCTGTCAACTTAGGATACACTAGGTACTTCTTTTAAGGTCAGTGAAACTCTAGCAGAATCGGAAGATAGCCTTGTCCGATTTCCAGACTACAACAATAGTCTGTTTTGGCTATAGCTGCCATCTACTAATTAAACCACTTCCTTACAGCATTTTTCAAAAGTGTTTTTCAGTATCGCTGGGCTTATCATTATAACTGCCAAGCAAGTCTGAATATTAAAAAATTCAGCATAACTAATATTATTATGGCTAAATATGAAAATCTCTAGTACATCTACATATAATGTACAGGATTGTTTAATATTAGAATGATATAACAGATCCTCATTCCTTATTATAATTGGCTATATTACTTCAGGAGGCAGCATGGGTAATGACAAGCACTAATTGTGCACTGATCTCTTGCAGACTGATCCAAATCCCAGGCAGTCAATAGAAAATATCTCATTTACTTTCAATAGACTTTGATTCAAGTTCTAGGAGCACATTTTAATTCTGGTACTAAATTATCACGGTGGCAGAACTGATGAGGGGAAATACTTCATTTATATACAAAACACACAACCCTATAACCTAAAGTGACACCTGTTAAGATAGAAGAGAGTATCAATTTTTTTTAGTCTATTAACAGTGAGAGAAAACATTTTAAAAGAGTAGCTTTTTTGTGCTGTGGTGGTGGGTTTTCTTTGCTATAAAATATCTAGAATATGGAATGAACCCTAAACATTCAAAATGCACCCACAAAAGACCAACAAGAAGAAGGGCACTAGTATGGTACGACACATATACTATGCATGCCTAGAATACAAAAATGTGCACTTCCGTAACACCTTGTATTTTAGGATCCCAAAGCACCTTACAGTCATTATTGAATTAAGGTTCTCTGCATCTGTGAATTAGTATTATTATTCCTGTTTTACAGATGGGCAAACTGAGGTATAAAAAGGATACATAATTTGTACAAGGTCACATGGTAACTCTTGTGGAATTTGTATCTCCTGATTTCCATCCATTTGCTATAATCTCTATGTGTGGTTTGACCACAGAGTGACTGCGAACCACCAATGTGATGAGTGTGGGGGAAAAGGCAGGTGCAAACCTAGACTCTAACAGGTGAAGTATTTCCAGGAGAGAGATGGGGAGAGCAGGGGGTATTAAGGTCATTATACAAGGCACTGGTAATATCTTAGCTCTGTGTAATTCTTGTCACCCATATTCATGAAAGATTAATTTAAACATACAGAGAAGAGCTATAGGGATTATAAAATAATGGAGGGCCTGTCTGATGACAGGAGTCTGGAAGAGCTTTACTTCTTTTGTCTAGCGAAAAGAAATCTGAGAGGGCATATAATTTATTTCAACAAATATATTAGGGGATAAATATCTAGAAGGGTGAAGAGCAATTTAAAATAAGGGACAATATTGGCCTAAAGGATAAATGGATATAACCTGGCCATGAAGAAATTCAGGTTACAAATTAGAAGGTTTCTAACAATCAGAGGGGATAGACTCCAGAACGACCTGTCAGTTGAAATTGTGGAGGCAAATAATCAGTTTCAAGAGAAAGTTGGACACATTTATGAATGTGATTGTGTGGTGGGACTACTTGTGATATTAGGGGGCAGGAGTCAACACCCTTGGGGCTCACTTCCGGTTTCTCTTACATTTCTAAAAGCTCAAGCGTCAGGGATTCAACTAGCTACTTGCAGGGGTCAGGAGGTAATCTCCCCTTTTCCAGTGAACTCTGTTTCTTCTTCTCAATTGTTTATAAATGTTCCATCTACCAATGTTATCAAGTCAGATTATGCGCCACTTCCCATCATATTTTACTTAATAAAAACTTTACAGTAAGTATTGGGGTGAATCATCTTTATAAGCTGCTATCACAGATGGGTTTTTTGTTAACCTATTTCCAGTAACAAACTATTCACAGACCTGTTTATTTTCCTCCTCAAAATTTGTGAGTCAATTGTCCTACGTTTATCATTTGAGCTGTGTAATAGAAGAGACACACACATAAGAAAATATTAACATACACAGACGATAGGTTCATCCATACTGTATGGAACCTGTTAACATTAACCTCAATTACTGTTTTAAAGGGGTAACCCTATTAGTCCAGTTCAACAAAACAAACAAGGAGTCCTGTGGCATTTTTAAAGATTAACACATTTATTTATTGCATGAGCTTTTCTCCCACCATTGTCCCAGCTCTTTGATATTTGACCATCACTAATCCTAATGTCTTTGCATCAGCTGCAAGACTCTTCGGGTGCGTCTACACTTGTAAATTAAGTCAACTTAATTTACCCTGCGTCTACACTACAGTTTCCTTAAATCGACTTAAGCAACTTGCTTAAATCGACTTAAGGAAAATAAAGTCGACTTTATCTTTTATTTTTATTTAAGTTGACTTTATTAAACCTAGATTTAGTTCAATTTAAGGCTTAAGTCGACTTCCTACAGTCAACTTAGGGCTACCCCAGGACTGCACCACTGCCCTCCCTGCCGGGGGGACACAGGGGGAGCCTGGCATGCCCCCCACAGGCATTTGTGCCCCACCCTGCCCCTATGCCGTGCCAGGATCCCTGTCCCCCTTTGACCCATTGTACCTATGTACAATGGGGCAAAGGCTGAGCCCCCTGGCACTGGGCAAGAGGTGCCCCCCTGCCCCCGTGGACCTGCCTTAAGTCCCCCTTGCCCCTAGAAGTTGACCTAGGCATCCAGTGTGGACGCTCTAGGTCGTCTTTGTAAGTCCCCCCCAAAGTCAACTTAAAAATTAAGTGTAGACTCACTAAGTCGACTTAACTAAATTGACGTTAAGTCGACTTAGCTAAAGTTGACCTAAATTTCCAAGTGTAGACATAGCCTTCCCTAGTAGGACTCATTGTATGCCGGATGAAAGAGACCACAGATTCTTCTCTTGAATCTCCTTTAATTTGGCCCACTAAAGAGGATGCGGTGTGTATAAGTTAGTACAGATGGACTAACTTGGGTTCTTTTTCTCACTCTATCTCTGACACACTTTGTGACCTTGAACTAAACACTAGGAAATCTTAAAGGCTATTTTTCCCCTTAATTAATTTGTGCCTCAGTACAACCACCTGTCAAATGGTGTTTGTAAAGCACTTTGAAATCTCAAACATAATTTAAAAATGAAAGTAGTATTATTTTTTTTATAAGATACCATAGGTAGAGCTTTTTTCAATGAAACTGTGCTTCTGGTTCATCAGGATAAAGGCCGGTGTCTGGTTTGTATTTTTATTTTCAAGTTAACCAAATTTATTTTAACATCTCAAGGTCCATCTCTGTTTGGTTTGAAAGAAAGTTGATGGTTGATGTCAGTTCTAATTTTATCTAAATCAATTCTCCATCACTAAGGAAGACTTGTTGTAGACATTCTTTCATCAGGAAGGAACAAGGATCCAGCAAAGTAATATTCCATCAGGAAGGCATCAGCATGCTACTGAAAAGCAAATAGTGAAATGACAAAATAATGATTTCCTTTAATGCACTCAACTTTCAAAAAAACACAGCAGAAAGATAATTTCCCAAATAACAAAGATTATAGGTGTTCAGTTACACTGAAATTGCCTTCCATAGGTGAAGCTTGTCTCTTACTTAATGCTAAATTAATGTTAATATATCTTCCTTTGACTTTGTTTTGAATCAGAAGACACAACTCAGTCTAATGTCTTTTGTAACCAGCCACATAAAATATTCTCTTTCTGCCTCACCTACTCTGAGCTGTGAAATAACATAGGCTTCTTATATAATCTTTTAAAGTCTAGTCACAAAATGAAACACAGTAAAAAGGAACATTCATCAAAAATACTGACTCGCGAGTACTAAAATTCTGAACTATACAGCATATAAATGAATATATTTATTTTAAACATACAACTTTTACTTTATTAATTCTAATATAGTCACCTTTATCCATAATTTCCAACTGCATTACAAAAAGTACGGTCTCTATAAAGTGGGGGTAGATTGGTATGCCAGAAGGCATTGCCTGTGATATGGGAGTGTGGAAGAAGGTATCCAGCCATGGCTGGCAGCCATATTAATGCAACATGTCAAGGCATACACCTTGGCATACAGAGAGCAAGTTATTGGGAAAGGAACTTTAGTAGGCCTCAAGTTAGCTAGTGCATAAACGACCATCACTGCAAGTATTGGCATGTCTAACCTGTACTTCTACTTTTTTCCACCACTATCAGCACAGTAGTGTCTGAGGCCGCTAGAGGATGAGATGATCACACTGGCTAGAGAGAAAGGTGAATTTTTAAACTTAAAAAAAAAATCTTTAAAATTCTTTTTAAAAATACAGCTGTTTAAAATTAAAAATATGACAACCTATGTTAAGGTCTCTATTTACCATAGTCTATTAAAATAATACAAATAAAAACACAATCAATCGATGAATCCTCCTCAAATTTTAGTAAGTTACTGGGTGCTTCTTTTTAGTTATACACAGAATTGGGGCAGAACATTTTTAACTTTTGAGGTCAGTTCAAGCTTTATAAATACATCATATCATTTACTGCATTAAGTAACATATTGATATTATTTTCAGTCTTTACAATGGAGCAATTGTTAGTATTTACATATTCCAAATGAAAGTACTTTCAGCTTCTCTTATGCAGAAAAATTTTAGACTTAATAATTTTTGTTTCCTTTTAGCTAGAAAGTGCAGAGAGAATATTTTCTTTATTTGGAGTAGCTCATTCAAAATTGAGAAATCCACTGAGAGATGAAAAATCAGATACCGTACATGTCTAAGGGGATTTTCAGAAGTGTATATAACTTGCTCACACTCCTTGAAAAATCCATTAGGCATCTATATATAACTTTAGATATCTAAGTACCTTTGAAAATCTGACCCATAGGTATCAGAAATTAATTCATCACGTGACTAAATATAGTTAATACTTCATTTAATAAATCAACAAGTTTTAAATGCAAAACATATTTTAATAACTCCTTTTTTCTTGGGTTCAACACATTGAGAATAATTTAATTTAACTAATAAAACCCAAGATTTTCTATTTGTTGACTTTAAATCAATCCACCCTGTTAGAGAGCTTTAGTGACAACCTAACAGAACTTTACAGAGATCTGCCATGACACTATATGATTTGTAGCACCAGGATTTGTGCTAGACACATACCCAGCAATCTCCTTCTACTCACCCTCTGTGATTATTTGTCCTTCTGATTAGATAATTAGATGATCTCTGTGAAGTAGATAACTGCAATTTTGAAGTAAGGACAAAAATAGGAGAGTTGCTTCTATATATTATATTATTTATAGATAACAGCAATTCCTTAGTACTGTGGAAAGTAGAGAACAATGGACTAAATTCTACTTTGTCATACCAGTATAGGTCCAGAGCACCACCACATAAAATATGACAGTGTTTCAGAGTTCAAGGGACATTGAGCCATGGCCTTTCCTATGCTAAGCAATGTAGAAAAATACTCTCTAACCCTCAGTCATTCTGAGATGCTGGCAAAATAATTAGCCATTAAAAATTTTGTCTCATATATTTTATTGCCTCTTTCACTGACGTAGAACTGTCTCTGCTATCGAGTGATAGACCCAATTTTTTTTCCAGCTCCGTATCCTATTCTATCATTAGTTTTTATTCAAGCAAATGCTTACTTAATGCTAAATTAATGTTAATATATCTTCCTTTGACTTTGTTTTGAATCAGAAGACACAACTCAGTCTGTCTCTTGTAACCAGCCACATATAATATTCTCTTTCTGCCTCACCTTCTCCGAACTGTGAAATAACATAAGCTTCTTATATAATCTTTTAAAGTCTAGTCACAAAATGAAACAAAGTAAAAAGGAACATTCATCAAAAATACTGACTCTCGAGTACTAAAATTCTGAACTATACAGAATATACATCACTAAAAGTGATCAAACAAAAGATCTTTAGCATAGAACTTTTGAGTAACTGTAAAAGACAACCATTAAGAAACATAGTAGTAGGGGTATAGATTTTAGTTTTAATTTCCCAATTGGAGTTCTAAGAAGCAACAGCTTTTTGTGAGAGACAATACAAATTTTAAAAATTATTAGACGTACATTGACAATGTCCTCTAAACTTCTTGTTGCATCAGTTTACAGGGAGCAGGTAATATGGCATAAGGAAAGGAATGCTTCCAATATCCTTAGGCATTTGAAAGCTAGCTGTTCACTTGTTCCAAAAGAACGACTACTTCTGAGTAGCAAGTACTTAAATTTGCTGACTCCAAGCATCATTGAGTGCAGGATTACTCAAGGAGCAACGAAATTGTAAAGCTTGTAAAGCTCCATCCGGAGTACAGAGGACATAAAATGCCAATAAAAGTGAATAAAAACTCTTCCCCATACTTGAAGGAGATCCACACGGGAATGTTCCCCTCTGCACATGATTCAAACAGAAACAACTTGAGCCAATAATTCTAAGAATGTTGAGAAAAGAATTGCTGAGACTTGTTCTAATAATTAAATCTGACTTCTATAGATTCAGTTGTTGCTGCTGTTCAAAGGAAAATCTTTGTCCCCAGACCTCCGATTAAAATCACACATTCTCCACAAAACAGACCAAAATGACACACACAAGCAAAAGGTCAATGAGCACATGTATTCTGACTTCTGGTCTCAGACTATTAAGGGTCCCTGTAAAGTAACGGCGCACAAAACAGAATCTTCTATTCCATCAGTACTATTAACAGGACATAGGGGAATGTCTATACAACTGTGGGTTTAACAAGGTTTCACGATAAAAGATTTGACATTTTCAGATATTCTGCCATTGTTTCTTCATGCTGGATACAGTATTTCACTTTTAGGATTGGGCAGGAATCACATAATTGCTGATAAAGTTTGCAGTACTTATTTAATACCTTAATTAGGAAGAAAACAAAACTTTATTTGAAGTGGATGGGGCTATTCACTGAAAGGGAAAAATTTTAGTCTTTGGGCACAGTGTCCCATAAATGCAGTAGCTGATATGAACCTCTCCCTCATGCCTATAGCAATAATCCTTAATTGTATTGTCCTCCTTGTTGTCTCTCCTATAAAAAATGTATCTAATAATAATTATTAAATAATAATATGTAAATAAAATCTCACCACAACTAGTAGTATCTTAAGCAAAATATTTTAGGCCAAAGAGTCATGTTAACCAATTGGAAAAAGTATTGTGCTTCTTCCTTCTAGGATGGGGTTGATTTGTCTGTTGCTTTACAGAGTTGTTAAGGTTGCTGCTGACAAGCATGGTACTGTAATGCAGTTCTCCAAGCTTTAGAGAATACTGATTTTAGCCACATACAAGGTATAAAACAGAAGTGTGTCTGTGTTACAAGGGGTCTGATCTTCCTACTGAATGTATTCTGTATTTTGCTATTGAATTTAATTGAATCAGAATTAGAAGCTAGTTACAAAGAGGGCTCAGACTGGCATGGTGCTGATCATTGTTGTGTTGATTTAGATGTTAAAAATTAGCCAAAGTTGCTAATATGCACAGTGACTGGGTAATATTAAATAGTAGTAAACAAGGTTCTTGGTTTGGTATATAGAGACTTCAGTTTGCTTACTACAATGGTAAACACACTATTCAAAATCCAAGGATTTTTATTAAAGAAAGGAAGGAAAAACAATTAAAGCATATGAAATTTAAATGATTAAGGCTTTCCTTTTAACAACACTCCTTGTTTCCTTTCCATTTAGCTAGAGAGACTTTTTAAAAAGTAATCTCTGCCCCCTTGTTTGATGAGCTTTTGGATGTTACCAAAGGCTATGTCTACACTTGTTAATTTAAGTCAACTTAGCATGTCCACACTTAAATTTTAAGTCGACTTTGAGGGGACCCTAAAAAGTTGACCCAGAGCTTTCCACACTGGATGCCTAGGTCAACTTGTAGGGGCTAGGTGGATCTGGGACTGGTCCATGGTGGCGGGGGGCACCCCTTGCCAAATGCCAGTGGGCTCAGCCTTTGCCCGATTGTACTTGGGTGCAAAGGGGGACAGGGACCCTGGCATGGCATAGGGGCAGGGTGGGCAGGGCTCTGCCCTGCCCTGTGGGGAGGTGTGCCAAGCTGTCCCTGTGCCAGCCACCCTGGCAGGGAGGGCAGTGGGGAAGCCCTAAGATACTTAGGGGTAGTCCACATCTACACTGGCTTAAGTTGACCTTAGAAAGTCGACTTAAGCAGAAAGTCGACTTAAAAGGAGGTTTAACAAAGTTGACTTAATTTTTCCTTAAGTCGATTTAAGCAGCTGCTTAAGGAAAGTATAGTGTAGACACAGAGTAAATGAAGTCGACTTAAGCAAGCTTAAGTTGACTTAACTTACAAAGTGTAGACGCACCCAAAGAGTAATATGTCTGTAGTAGAATAAACACCAGTATTCACATCCTACATGTTATTGTAATGATCTTTGTACAAAGTATACCTTCTAAGGTATTACTTGAAAACACATAATTTATTAGTCAGTATTGTCCTGGTAAAAGACATGAGGCAACATTGCTTGTGAAGTTATAAGATTTTTCTGTATGATATTTTTAACACATGTTCCAAACACCACAGACCAAGCAGCAGTTGGGTCTGCTCTAAACAAAGGAAGGAATATGTGCTCTGCTTAATTTGTATATAAGCATTAAACAGAATTATCAAGCAAGGGCAGAAAACAAAGGTTATTCAAACAGATGAAAAATATCAGGAAGGAATATCCTTCCTCACAGGCTCTTTGTCTCCTGGGTCTCAGCTAGAAATGTTTTTGAAGAGGGGAACTGAAACTATAAAAAGGAGGGACAGACACCCCAAGGCATCCCTCTCTCTCTCTCTCTCCCTGCCCATTGCAATCTCTGCTCCCGAAGAGACAAGGGAAGCAGAAGTTGGCTCTGAGGGAGAGATCCTGACTTAAAAGAGTTTGGTCAGTAAGACTACTGAAAGTATGTGGCAAGAACACTACACTTTGAATCTGATATACTTTCAGCTAGATACCAGTAAGCATTTTATCTTAGTTTCTTGTAACTATTTCTGACTTTAATGCCTCATTACTGGTACTCATTTAAAATTTATCTCCATAGTTATTAAACTTGTTTTATTGTTTTATCTAATCCAGTGTGTTCAAGCTAAAGTATCTGGGTCATTCCATTTGGGGTAACAAGTTGTGTGCATATTACTCCCTTAAAGGAATAATAAATGCAGTATATTTGTACTATCTAAGAGAAGGCTATGCTGTACAGGACATAGATTCCTGAGGGGATATCTGGGACTGGGAATGTGTTGGGGTCACTCCATGGTACTCTTTAAGGCTTTTAAGAACCAAGGTATGACTGGATGTAGCCCACTCAGGCAAATTTGGGAGTGATTTACATTCTGGATGCTGTTTGTGAGCAATCCAGTTTGGAGGCTATAGCGGAAAGGAATTGTAAAGGCCCTTCCCTAGTTACAGGGTAGGGAAGACACGGCTACTCATTGGTCAGGATTGTAACCTGGCATGTCATACTATCCATGGGGAAGAAGTTAATTGAGATGGGCTGAAGCTGTTCCTACTATTAAAGTTCAATCACATTTCAGCCCAGTTGGTGTTTGGGATTTATCTGGAGCCAGTAGTGGCAGCCATGTCATCTGAGTCCCTCTCTCTAGCCCAATGGGGTCAGAACATTTCTCAGGATCTGGATGATGAAGGCCCTGGGTCCCAGCAGATGGGGTGGGGAGATGGCAGCCAGGATGGTGAAGCTCACTTCAGTAGCCAATTCCCCCCCCCCCCCCTGCAAAGTCTCTGTCTTTAAGGATCCCAAAATGTATCAGGGGGAGGGGGTTTGAATAATCCTTTCTCTGATTAAATTAGGCCTTGTTTTTTACACCAATTTCAGTTCACAGATTTCTGGCTCCAACCAGGCATGATCTAAATTCAATCCTTGTGCAATATCAGTAGGTATTTTTGTTTCGACTAATTCATTTTGTCTCCCTTTTTTAACTTTTCCCATTAACATATATTATAAGCTATTATGACATGTTATGAACTTTCATATGCTTTTTTACAGTTGCGTTCACAAGGGTTAATGTATAAGCCCAATTATTATAAAATCACCCTTAACTTCCATTGAAGTTGGTAAGAATTAAAGAAGTTTATTGTGTCAAAGGGAGTCCTCAGCACCTTCAGAGTTAAATGCCATATTCATCTGTATTTCCTCCTTTGCCCTGCACTGTTAGTTTTGCTTACATTGAAAATTGAAACATTTATTTTTTGTTTACATTTGGCTGTATTACTTTAATAAGTGAGGAACTGTTTCAAAATCATAACTGGCCAAATACATTCCTGTGTAAGTCCATTAAAATCAGGAAATAATATTTTTTTTAATAAATTGTTCAGTTATATAAAAAACTTAGCTCATGGTTGCTTCCTTTCCTCCTCTGTTTAATTAGCAATGAAAGAAGCTGAATTCAAGGTAAATCAAAACGGAGTACTTTATTAAGCCATGTGCATTTGCTCTGTCCATATGGCTGCGTTGCTTCTAGACTAAATCCCACATATCCTGTTTTCCTGGTGGCCCATCAATAACAATCCCTCCAGGTAAAACGGTAGGCCCTCTGTCTCCAGTCGTACTGACCATGATACATCATCTCTATTTTGAAAACATTTTACTATAAACCTTAAAAGCAAAATATTGATGCCCATCCCCGTGAACCCCCCTCCCTCCCCCCTCGTGTCCCTTCAGCCAGAGGTTGTTTGCACACAGTTTTGTGATACAATCCTCATTAAAAAGTGAGAGGCTGAATGCAGAATCATTATTATTGGTTTCAATTGAGAAAATCACTTATTTGTTTTATGTTGTAAATAGTTTCCCTTTTAGTTCTATTTTATTTCCTGTCATGTTGATATTGATGCAATATCCTCTAATGTCAGTAGCAGCCTTTCCTTTCACTTCAATAGGCATTGGATAATTTCCATTATAGGAAAGTATAAATATATACATTATAGTGATACCCCTGTCACATCTCCTTTTATTTTTCTTCTTTCAAAACTAAAGTCCATTGAGTTTACTGGGACTGTTCAATGTGATTAAAGTTAAGAATTTACATAACTGTTGGCAGATTTAGGGCCTGAATTCTCCTTGTTGTGTTTTAGCTTCCTCCTATTAAATACCACTCCTCTATGCCCATAAACCATTAGACTTCCAGATCCAACTTCTCTACAAGCCCAGATCTTTGGGGGAAGTTTGGATTTACCTCTAAATTCAGATTCCATCTTCATAACTTGGGTCTACTTTGGTACCAACTAAACTGGGAAAATGAATTTGACAAACCATGAGATTTCAAGACGTTCTGAGCTGGATATGAATGTAATGACTTAACCCCATCTCTAATCAAAAGTACATGAAATGAACAAACATTGATTTCAGTGATAGCTTTATTTATCCATGATGTTTTGAGTGTGATTATAGTATATCTGTGCTCTTGTATACTTTTAATCAAGCGTTGCTAAACTTAATATTGCTAAATTCACCATTTTAGTTTTAAGCTTCAGATATAAAGAAAAATGCTTGAATCTCATTCACAACTGCAGTGTATGCCATAGAATATATATTGACTGTTGCTGAGGTTTAGAGTAGAAACCTTTTCTACTCAGGAGGTTCAGTTATTTGTCCAGTTCAAATACGTATTTTTATATGAGACCTAACATAGATAAATATAATTGATCAGTTGTTAGTCAAATGGCCTTAGTTTTGAGAGAATAACTATCCTATCCTGTCTGACTTCTCACTGGTGTGTACCAATACAGTTATTGCTGATTCAGAGAAAAGGAATGAGAAATTCCACAGCTACTGTCACAGATATATTCACGGTAACTGTAAACCTAATGTGCCTCAGGTTATATTAAACAGCTACAAATTGCTTATCTGATTAGTAGTGTCACAGTTCAGGGAAACTGCATCTGTAACCCTCTGCTGAGGTCCATCAAGGTACCCACTGTCAGGTTTATGGTTCTTCAGCAGTCGTACATCTTAGGCATAGACATGCATCTTGCTCCCTCCTGACTAGAGTAGTTCCAAGTTGCACAGTTCACTGCCTATACTGTGAATTCCTCAGGAACTCGGTATAAACAGCATAATCGCCCACAATTATAAGGTTCTACAGAGCTTTTCTTAAGAAAGCAAATCTATTCTGAAGGTGAAACTATTACAGAGAAAACATTAAAACAATAAAAGAATCTACAGACTTTACTTCAAACAATTCCATAACCACCTTGGCTCAGAAACACAGTTTGGGATTCTGATCCTGTCCTCATGTAATGCAGACAAAGATCCCCTTATGAAGGTTCAGCTTCAAAAGGCATAAGCTGCATGCATAAAGGGAACTCATAACACTTAGCAGGGTTTACATTATTCATATCTTCCCCTGCTAGAGACTTTACCTACAATCTCACAATAATGTATAAACATTTGCATTTGTAATGCAATGAACTCCTAAGATACTTAAACTTAATTCATTGAAGTTTGTTGAGGATACTACTGGAAATGGTCTTATCTACTACAAGTACAATTAAATAAACAAAATATCGTTTTACAAGTATGACTTCTGATTTAAATTTAAAATGTCCTACCTTGTCATTACCAAGAATTTGTTCACACTGTATATAAAGGGTATATTTATACATAGTTGAGGAAATGATTAATACATTTTAATAGATGTTATAGACATGAATAATGTGTGTCATATATGACTGAAACACATCAGTAGGTATTCTAGTTGGTTCTAAAATATAAACAACCAGTACTTTTTGGATGCTTTATAACAATGACTTGACCATTCATTAAAACTTCTACTAATAATTTACTAACCCTTTATAAACATACTGTTAATATAAACTGTGACCCATGACTAGAATATAGAATTTGATGGGGGAAAGAAAAAATTCCCAATTAATATTTTGTAATAGTATTACACTGACTTCATTTGGAGCTGTACTATGTAATGAGGGCATACTTGGGCCCATACTTAATATTCTTGCTACAAATGACAAATGTTATGTGGTCATGTGAGTATTATGATAACTGTGTGTTCTTACTCAATCAAAATAAATGTAACCTCCAGTCCTTGATGGTGTGAAGAAAACAAAACAAATTAGCAAACATATGCTTTCTTTCATTGTGTCAAGTAATTACAATGCATTCTTAGTCATTTAATCATTCATTTACCAATCAGGAGAGTCAAAGTACTATAGATTTTTCGTGTTTAGGCTTGTTTATCATTTGGTAAGAACATAGCTATTTTCAGTGAAAGTGTGTTCTGAATAATTGCTAGAAAAAGGCCTGCTTAAATACTTAATAGTATTTGTAACTGAGATGCTAAATTTGTTTTGTTTATGAAACCAAAGTGTGCAAGACTCTCCAATAAGGCTAAACAAGCGCTACTGACAATTTAAAAGGAACTGACTAAGTATGCAGTGCAGGTAATGTTAGTCTGAAAAAGTGATACTATCCTTAAAAAAAATTACTTGGTAAAAATGGCATTGTGAGATTCCATATTCTTTGTGTCTTGCTGATTTCCTGAACATACCTGTTCAGTGTTCATGTCAAAAGATGAGACAAATTCATCCTAGACTCCCATAGTTAAAGTGCTTCATTTGAGTCATACCAGTAATTGAAGTTCTTCAGGCTAAATTATGAACTCAGCTACAGCCCCACCCCTATTGTTTTCCTATTGTATCCTCAATTACACTAGAATCATAGAATAATAGGGTTGGAAGGGACCTCACTAATGTAAATTCACTTTACAGTTCATGAGAGTGATGATGTATTACTATTTCTAACTGTTGTATCTGTAAGCACTTGGATAAAAGTAAGAGAGAAAAACAGTGGCCACCACTGAACATAGTTCTACTCCTTCACTATAGTCATGGAAGTCCTGAATATTGTGAGCTTTTGTCAGCCCCACAGACGGAAATCAATCTGCATACTTGATAGCAAAAGAGCATTTTTATTATACCATTTATAGGTATAAGATATCTTTTTTATTGTTAAAGTGAGAATCTAGTGAAGAATTAACTTTCCATAATCAAATGTACAGTTGTGACTTTTAGCGCTACAACAGAAACATAATCACCTTCCCCACAAAATTGCCATAGTTACAGTTTTAGAGTTCTCTACCTCTGATTCCTCATAATGATCTCTCTTGTAAAAGCTTTCACATATTTCAAGTTGCACTTCAGAGGAGGAGGAAGAATATGGAGACACTGATTATAATTAAGAAAATGGATGAAGACTACTTTAAAAAAGGGTTTGATTTACACAGAAGAGAGATCCATTTGCTAATGAGATGCATATCATTAGTAATAGTCTTGCATTGACTTCATGTGTAAAAATGTGGATTTAGTCAGAACAAACATTCTTTGATCTTGCTATTCAAAAGACCTCTCCCCAAAGTAAAAATGACACTTGACGTTGCATCCCAAAGGCGAATATGTAGATGAATAAAAACATATGGATAGTCAGTTTGAATGAAATCAGTAAATGAATACATTAATACTCAATAAAAATACAGTTCATAAAAGAAGAATTTGAAATTTACACTTCTTGGGCCTGTGCATGTTCATTTTTACCCATCCATGTAGTCCCACTGAAGTCAATTGCACTATATGATGAATAAAGTGACTTTGATTTCACACCAAAACTAACTAAATCCATTTTCAAAAGTGACTTAGATTACATCTACAGTGGTGCACATACTTGGTTACGTGAGCATGTACATGCTTTGTTTGCCCCCAATACTGTGTGAAGTGTCTCAGCAAACTGTGCTGGACACAGGTGTATCGCTATGTGTACACTCATATACCCAAGTCCACACTGACACTACTACATAATGTTAGTGCTACCATTTCAGGGGTGGCATCCTAGTGCCCTGTGAGGACAGGGAACTACTCTAGGAAAGGCTTGGATAACTGTGGTAAGAGCTAGATATTTAAAAAAAAAAAAAAAATGAAACCCCCCACAACTTTCTGCTCAGTACACTGGATGTGGGGGTATAGATCCCTGATTTTGAGAGTGGACCTCTACTAGAGACAGCTGAATATAGATTTAGAGCAGCCTCAGATCTACAATTTACTGTGTGGCAATCCTGCTTAAGTACTGGTACGTCCTTCAGGGATTTCTCCTGCCCTTTCCCCATTCCCTCTACAAAAATAACAACAATAACAATAATAATTAATAATCACCATCCCTACCCAATTAACTTGGACCAGTTGAGGAGGAGATAAAGTTGGTATAAGATCTGTAGGCCAACTGAGGATTCCCCCACATTGAAGAAATTAGCTGGATGGATCCATTTGCTTTTTGTATCAACATTCTATCTGTACAGCATAATGCAAACTGTCCAAATATTGATCTACATCAAGCCTTGCTCTCTCTTCAGATTCATAAACAAACCACAATAAGAAACTGTCACTCACATGGACTGAAAGAAAATTCTCAAATGAAATAAGAAAGTTGTCAACTCCTAGGGGTTTCACTGTTACTGGCTTATCCCTGTTATTCCACTGTCACAAACAGTTTCTTCCAGTTCATTGGCCAAAGCCGTGTTAGAAGTACATGCTACCCTTTGTGAAGTTGCTATGCCCAACATCTAAGGTACAGTTCATTTGCAGAATAACATCTGAGAAACAGCATTGTGTTAGTCCAGACTGTAGAATTGAATACTGCAATCTTATGCTTGAACAGCTTGATGCCACTGTCCACTCCTGTTTCTCCATGAACAGAATTGTCAAGTATTTGGCTCTCATGAATCCAACAAGAATTTACAAACTTGCACCAAGCAATGTCACTTATTTTATCTGTTTTGTACCGCCCCGCAATTTTGACAGCCTTTGAGCAATAGCACTTGACAAACCTGAAAAGAATCAATTATGGAGGTAATGCCGGTGAACAGAGAAAGACAGGCTTGTTGCACACTTCTTATTTGTATTGTGATAGCACATAGGAGCCCCAGTGATGTTTCAGAAACCCATTGTGCTAGGCACTGAACAAAACAAAAATCTGTGCTTACCATCTCAGATGAGAATCTAACTGTGTCACACCCTTGTTTTATCAACGAATACTAGCAACATTAGTTTAGGTTTTTGATAGCAATGACTTGGTCCAGTTATAAAGACAGTCTTCTTCCAGAAGCGAGCAGCATAAGGGGAAGGGATTAACATAGGTTGATAATCTGTATAATACACATTACAAATCTATAGGCGACTGATTGAGACAATTAATTTGTATGTTCCCACTGAGCGAGAATCTTATATTTGGTAAAATCATTCATTTATGCCACTGAAGACAGAACAAAAATTCCATTGAAAGATCATTAGTGTTTTGTTTTGTTTTTTGGTGGATTTCAACAATTGTAAAAATTAACAAAACATATACTAACAGTTGACTAATTTCCTGTTTTTGTGTCTCAATAAAATGAGGATGGTTGGTTTTTATTTCTGCTGTAGATCAGGTAACAATAATTCAAGGTTTCATCTCTATAAAAGGAAACTTAAATAAAAAAAACTGAAATGCAAAAATGTTTAAAATCAGTCACATGTATTTCATTCTTTACACTAGACATAAAAACTAGTGAATCAATTTCAGCAATATTTTAAAGAGATTTATTTTCAGGCTTAGGACTTGCATATCGAGTTTCAGTCTAGAGTGACTGTTAATAGGTGAGTTATATATTGCTGAAAAGATGGGTTTATAATGGAAAAGTGCACAACTGGGAGACTATGATATAGCAATTTGTTACCATTACAGTTCATCAATGGCATTTTTTCTCTGCTATAAAAACTCCTACTATCAGCTATATAACTGTTATCAGAAAACCGCTGCTTTCTTCCTTGTCAGGTGATATTAGTAAAGAATGGCAGATAGAAAGTTAAATGAGTCATCATTCTTTTCTCTCCTTGTCCCTCTTGAATCCTTACAAAAGAGCAAAAATATAATAGCAATACGGTGCTTCATATTTTAGATTGTAGTGCTTATGCTCTTCTGCTGAACTTTCATCTTTACATGACATATCATGTTTCTGTCTAGAATTTAGGTAGATTAAACAATATAGCAAAAATCTTCCCCGATGATGAGTTCCAAGTGCCGCAGGTTACACAACAACATCTGTAGGACAGTACAAGCAAATAAAGCTTGTCTTTCATGGGTCTCGGGGATAAAAAATGTAGCTCCCTTTCAAGGCATCACACCAGATTTTGTTGCAGTGCTTTAGGGTTTAGAAAGAAAGGACTCAGCCCCTGGCTAGACTTTATCTGTAATGATAGGATGCAGATTGTTCATGGTTTATTTTCAAATAGATGTTTCACTCATGACTTGGGAAGTGCTACTGAAGCATTCACACTTTTATAAAGCCAAAATGGGTTTAGGGGAGAGGAGGAGGACGTAGTTCTCTTAGCTCCTCAGAAATTCATAAGAGTGCAATGGGTTCCTACCTGAGAATGACAAAGAAAGATAACGTTAGGTGTTCCCTCTAAGTATGGGGAAAAATAGATTTAAAGTATTGATCCTTGTGTTGGCATGATCAGGCTAGCTGTGCCTTTTCATGCACTAGAAAATCAGCAACTTTAGGGATATGTTAGATTTGATTAAAACAACCACTCATGCATCAGAGGGGTTTCTTTAGAAGAAATGCATTAGTTCACTCAACTGCTGTACTTGGACTGGTGCAAAACAGCTATTTTCATTGTACCAAAGTATTCTTTTTTTTTTTTTTTTATGCTGACCATGTATATCAAATACAGTGAATGCACTAGTAGAAAACTGTTTTCAGTATTTCACAGATGCACATTAAAACATTTAGGATTCTCTTCTGGTTGTTTCAAAGCCAAAAGATGGTTTCTAAAGGCATTCTGTCTGCAGAGAATGTTCAATGTTTCAGTGGCCCCTGAGAGATAATGCACAGGAGTGGGAACTGCTGCCTTTTAACTGGACGGGTTTACTCCGCCCAACACCAAACCCAGACAGAAAATCAGTGAGGCAAGGGAGGTCGAGTTATAATTCTGCTCTGCCCCTGCCCCACCAGCACCACTAGCAATGTTAGCAACCTGTTTGGGATCATGGGATGCAAGCATCAGGATCCCTGTTTCCCCCTGCAAAGGTGTGCCAAGGAGCAGAGCACTCTGTGGTTTGATGCTTCTTGCATACACATGGCAGGAGAACATGGGAAGAGGCAGAATCTGATCCTAAGTACTAGTGTTTTCTTACAAGAGGATGGAGCGAAGCTAGAAAGTACAACATCCATGCCAGCTATATTTGTAAAATTCCATCCAAGTATATAAAAATCAATCACTAGAACTGCAAGCATCTGAAAGATCATGCTTTATTTCAGAAGTCTACTCCACACAGATCTGGTGTTACCTAGATATACAATAGTCAGTGTAATAACAGATTATTTTATTTACATAGATTCTAAAACATAGGGTCAAGATAACTACATTAGATGTACAGGTCATCTCTCAGCTAGGTATGCACAGCATGTTCATTTTCAATTCATATGTTAAATATCATTCATGATAATCCTTACTAGTGAAGTTTTTGTCTTTGGGGTGGGAAAGGAGAAATTGTCAGATGTGTTTTTCTCCTATGTACAGCATTGTATTGGCAGGGTACGGAGAGGCACGATATTTGGGAGGGTGGGGGGTAATCTTCTTCTGACACCTTGAGTATTGGTCCTTGGTAGAGACAAGATACAAGGTTTGATAGACCAGTGCTTGAATCTGTTAAGACTTTTACTCTTTCATTGAGAAGTTTTGTGGGGGTTTTTTTGTTTGTTTGTTTTTTTGTAGCAGCATAGGCATTTTTCATTTTTTCTTGTTAATTTATACAGTCCGAAATGGTAACAAAAAATTTAAAATGGGATTAGGTGGAACAAATACCTCACCCTTATCAGTTATTTAGGCTATTATAATTGTGATGCCATCTGAATTGTTCCAAAGGGGTAGCTGTGCTAGTCTAGTTCAGCAAAACAAACAAGGAGTCCTGTGGCACCTCTAAAGACTAACAAATTTGTTTATCGCATGAACTTTTGTGGGAGAAAATCCCACTTCCTCAGATGCTTTGAAGATGGGGAACTTCAAAGTGTCTGACGAAGTGGGATTTTCTCCCATGAAAGCATCTGAATTCGAGTCTCATGACTAAACTACTTGCTCTGCCTTGAAAAATTAGATGTATGTGCATCAATCTATAAAATACTAATGGGCACTGAAAACAAACATAAATATGATAATCTTGTGATCATTTAAGTCAACCCAAATGAATCCAGGTCTAGTAATGCATGATGTAAACTTTCTATGGAAATACAGATTCATTTCTCCATTCAGCCATTAGGCTTAGATTGCTATGTAGTTTTGTGTTTTCTGCTGCACAGAAACTGTATTGGCTTCAGTAGTTTAGTCCAAAAATTTAATCCAGGGGGCCAGATCATTCTTACCTGATATGGGAATACGTTTTTCTCCATCAAAAAATAGCCACCTTTATTTCAACAAGTTGATTTGCCTTTAGAATTCAAAAACATAGCTGTGTCTTTGGTTGCTGAAAACCTTTGTAATATTTCTTCAGAACCAAAGGAAAAAAAAATTCCAAAAAACAGGATCTGCTGAAAGAAGCACCAGGAGTAGGCTCCTCAGCTGGATGCAGTGTTGGAGAAGGACCAACATATTTTAAAGTGCCATAATTTTAATTAAGCTCTGCTTATGCTACAGGAGTTTGTAGATTATTTTTTTAAAAGAGCTTACTCTCCAGCTGTGTTTTTCTCTTATACCCTGATATTAAATCTTTTCGTCTTTAATCTGTTTTTAACATTTAAAGAAGGCTTCATAATTTACTCCAGTTTCCAAATCTGGATTTGGTATTGCTCCCATTAAATTATGAAAGAAGAAGAAGGGGGAAAAAGCAAAACACAACGCTATGAAATGAAAAACACAATAAAATCAGTTGAGGGACTTAATTTGCTGAAGTTAATTTGAATTATTGTTGTTAACATCTCAGGAAGTAAAGATAATAAAAGACTAATTTTACCAATCTACTGTAGATAGGTAAAATTAGACATTCCTCACTGTTCTTGAGTGGATAGAGTCAACAGTCAAATCTCCAAGTAGTACTTTTTCTTTTTAAGCTTAATAAAATTGTTTCTTCTTGTCTCCTCTATGCTCTAGCAAGGTATGGCTCTGAAACAGAAAATCTGGAACCCAAGCATGGTGTTTGCAGTTTCTGATAATTTTCCAGTTTACAGAACTTCTCCTGACTATACTAGATATCATGAAAACTCCAATTCTGCATTTCTTGTTCTGGCAAAATGCCCATCAAAATTAACTGTACCGAGCCCTGTGCTAGATTGTGCTCTATTGTGGTAAATACCCTGCAAGTTGGCTCGGGAACAGTGCCCATTAAGTTCTCCAAATGCTTCAACTTCAGGGGGAAGCACACAGTTTCCCTACTGTGGAATCCATAGTGGTTCAACCACCAAAAATGCAGATGGACCTGGGATGATCCTCCCGGAAGCCCTGTGCACTGACTCCAGGAGCCCCTTTGTCTCTCTGCTCTCCTCAAATACCATAGTGCAATGGAACTGTGCTACCAGGACTTCTTTCACTGCCAACTACCCCAAAGACTCCTTGAAGAGGACCTTCTGAAGAAAGGCTACAGAAAAGGTGATACAATGTAGGTCTATGTTGCCTTTCCAGTGGCGTTTCTGCTAGGTTCTAGAGGATTGTTGCATATTTCCAACCCCATCCAGCCCCTCTCACCAGACAGAACCCCTCACTCACTAGTTTGAGGGGCTAGTGCCATTGTAGGGGGATGTTTCTGCTAAGGAGGGATCAGATGCACACACAGAAACTTCCCTTTGGGACTGCATCTAGAAGGAAGTTTCTTTAAGGTAGGAGTCCTAGTTACAGATGGGGAAAGAAATCCTGGAATAGAAAAAGTTGAGAATCACTGGCCTGCACAATATAAATCAAGATGAAATTCTTTAATTACCAGTAGTTAACTCTGATGTAAATAGGAGTGAGAAATAAAAAAGAATCAGGTTTTTAAAGACCAAGCCTAGTATAAATTGAGTACTGCTCAAAAAGAAGTGGGTGGGGAGAGGGGAAGATATAGCCTGAACTAATGAACAGTTCCAAGTGATTGCCAAATGAAGTTTGAAATAAATTTCATGAAGTTTTACAGGAACAAGAGTGTGTTGTTTAAAAAAGAGATATATAGATGTCATGCACTCCATTACATTTTCACAATAAGAGAATATATGCGATTTAAAATATTGCAAGAGAAGTAGAATAACTCTGTAGATGTGTGCTCCGGAACTCCCTTGGCTTCACAAGTAGGATTTTGCTGTAATAAGTGATAATGCAAAATGCATTAGACTTCAGCAGCAGTCGTTCTAGGCCACTTGCACAAAGCACGTAATAGGATTTTCAAACTCTTTCATGTCCATAAACAATGCTTGAAGTCCAAGATTTACTTGGTGGGCTTATTAAATGTTTGTAAAAATACTCCCTAAACCTTACTAGTTCTATATCCGCAAATGTCAGATATTTTCTCATACAGTAATCTTCATTAATTCACTTTAAACTGCATTAAGGATTACAGTATGATTCCAATAAATATATGTTTGGAGAGTCTTAAAACTTTGTCACTTTATGCAAATGATATACCGTAACTCCTGAAAATGATACAACTCCTGAGTAGAATGACCTAATCCAAGATGGTTGTACATATCCAAACACACAAATTTACTTGCCCATCAGTAGATAAAATAAGACTGTTTCAGAGAGGCATATATAGATAGATAGATAGATATAGATATAGATAGATTTGGGGTGGGGGCTGGGAGGAGGATGCCAGCAATTCTAATAAAAAGCCTTTTCAGTTAAAATATTATATGATGCTCCTTTAAATTTCAAGCTGTCATTATTTTGCTCTGCAGCTGCTCCAGTTACCTACCTAGTCTTCTTCCTTTTGGAATCAGAAATGTCAAATTTATTTCATTGGGAGGTCCGCCTGCCTTAGCACTACAGGATTGAGTGTTTTAAAAAAGCCTCCAAGATTATCTGCCCTATAAAGGTCTGCTTGTCTGTCCTGGAAATGATAGAGAGATTAGATAGAGAGAGAGTTGTACATCAAAAAGTCTTATCTATGGAAGACTAGGTAACATAAAGATGGCCATTGAGATGATTAAACTGACTGTAGCACATTTTAGAACTGCTACCATCTGACCTAATCTGAGCTGTATATGCCATTTTTTAAAACATTCCATTGTAATAATTGATTATATTAATTTATTGTTAATAATAAATGTTTTTAAGTAGCTATACTTTCACTCCAGAGGATTTTTTTTAGAATAACACTGCCATCTATTGGTATATTTTATGCTTATTTTTTCCAGTCAGTGCAGTACTATACAACATTTATTCTTCTGTTCTAACCTGTGGATACCTCAACAGTAACTAAATGAAAAGCAAAACAAACCAGGAGTCCTGTGACACTTTTAAAGACTAACAAATTTATTTATTGCATAAGCTTTCTTGGGAGAAAATCCCACTTCATCAGATTCTTGGAAGATGGGTAATTTACAGAATGGGAGGAAATTAAAATGAAAAGGCATAAATTAAAAGCATAGTTAAATTAAGGAAACAAAGGGTATGATCCTGACAGATACTGCATACTGGCCATTTTTCACTGAAAAAGCAACATGTGCAAGAGAGTGGAAAATGTGATGAGGGTCTCCAGAATCATTTAGTATGTATCTGGAGGGTATGTTTGCTCTATAGCAGACTGAGCTGCAGTGGTCCCAGATACAGTGGCTTCTCTGGATTCAATGATTTATTTATTTATTTATTGTCACCTTGAGTACAAGTACCACTTCTCCACTTCTTCTGGCTCTAGTATGGCTGCACTGGATTCTGAGGAAAAGGCAACAAAGCCCAACTGACAGATCAAAATGTGCCTGCATTTCCAGCATTGTAGGCTAGTCATATCATTACAAAGAATACTGTAATAAAAACTCGCTGAAATGTAAGTGAATCCAGATAATAAGATTCCAGGAAGCTTCACTGTGTTGCTCTGAAGCCTAAAATGTCTGTAGAGTCAATATGACTCAATGAAAGCAGCTACAAGCATGGCTGAGAACTACTTTTATTTATCAATTAGACATCTGGAATGTCAATGCATGTATTTATGCCATATTAAGAATCTTAGTCCATTGTAATATGAGGTAACTCAACCAATTACCCTCCTTAAAGCACAACTAATTTGCATAAATCATTCCATAGCCTGTCTGAGGGAAACTATATATATGGTGGAATATTTGGCCCAGTAGCCACTGTTCAAAGCCACTCACATAACAACCAGTACACACAATAACCACAAGCACACATCCTTCATTTGCTACCTGCACAAATCACCACACACCACAAACCCAAATGTCACTCTGAAGCTGAGAATGTTTGTTGAGTCAGTAGAAAGTGATAGAGACAGGAACAAGATGGTTGAGAGCTCTTTTTGTGTAGAATATAAACAGATTCAATTATCGCTGGAATTAAGTGTGTTGTCCAGTTTTTAAGATCTCAGATATTGTCAGAGTTTTTTCCCATGTAACTTTGCAAATTACAACCATGTGACAGCACAGGCTTTTCAGATAATAGTTTTATTTATAAACATATCTAAATATTATTTATTAATTATATTGTGGCAATTAGAACTAGGTACCTGAGTTGTAAGGTGCTCCACAAACGTATAAGAAGGTACTATCATAGCCCTTAAGTTTAAAGCTACAGTGGTTTCAAGTAATCTGCAAGAAATTAGTTTAACAATCAATAGCCCCAGTCCTATAAAAGCTTATTGAGATCACGTGCCTGTTATTTGTTGTTAGTTAATAATATGGGGCAGTACTGCATCCCAGCTGCTGTTAGGCTTTCTAGGAAGGCCTTTTTACTCTTCATTTGGCAGAGCATTTCAACTGTGTCTTTGGATGAAGACCTTGCTATTGTCTTCCATGGCTTTGGCCCTTCAAAATTAGATTTCACCAGTTCACTCTACTTTGGACCACAGAAACTAAGCCCATGATGCCTATACACCTTGATCTGCACAGGCTGCTTATTGTTTTATGGGTATTGATTTTTAGTTATCAGAGGTGATCCAAGGCACCCCTAGACACGTTATAAAAATATAGCAACATACACTAAGCTAGTATATTTCATCCATCTCCTCTGAGATGGACTAGTGCTGAGAGACTGGTATCCACCGGAATTCTAGTCCTATCTGAGATGCCATTTTGTAATGAACTGAACGTACTTACAGATGTGACGGTTAGCAGTTCAATCTCCAGTGACAAAAGTGGAATCTGTATGTATGTGTCAGCTCTTGGTACTAAAAGTTTAACTGAGTTGGAAATCTTCAGGACGCCAGTAATTTATGGAAGAGGATTACAAAGAGTCTTCTGCAGACAGGACAAATAGTATGTGTCCTAAGGCTGAACATCTCCACATATTTTATAGGATACTCTCTCTTTTAATATTGAATTCCTCCAAGAATATCTTTAGAATAGCATTTCTCAAACTAATTTAGCCATGGAAGCCTTTTGGGCTTGGAATATATTGACAGAACACGTACATGCTGGTCAGGGTGTGGGGAGGGATTTTCATACCAAAAATTTCCCACATGTATTCCTCAAAAGTTGATTTAAAAGAGTTAGAAGGAAAAATATTGCTAGCATCGGCATTTTTTCATGGCATACCTATTCATATCACGCAGAACACCAGTGTTCTGCAGAACACAGTTTGGGAAAGTCAGACATCAGACAGCTGAAAGTTCCTCCTTCCTTTTCAGTGAAATCAAGGGTCATGGTATAAAATTTTAAGAAAGGCACTGGTTTCTGTCTGATTTAAGCATATGAATGAACTCACTAATGAAACATTGAAGCAAAATGCTGGGAATTTTCTTAAGAAGACTACAGTTTCTTAACCCAGCTGCTGGTTTGAAGTGCAGCGTAGTCATTTGATATTAATTTTCAATTGACAGCTAAATTGGTTGCATGTGTCATTAACAGTCTAACATCTAGAGATAGAATCTGCTGGTTTGAAATGTTGGTGAGTTCATGGAATCCACAGAATGCAACAGACATTTTAAAAACATAAGATACATAGATCAATATTTCCACATGTAGAAGGTCAGTATCACTTTTGTCTTTCAGCTTATCTAGCTTCAGAGGCTATCATTCTCAAATGCTTTATCTGTTGTCAAGCCATATTCTGACATCATATTTATCTTTGCCAGAATTGTTATTGGAGCAAAGAAAAAAGTTAGGGAGAAAATATCCTGCTTACCTATCTTTGATATTTTTAAGGACATTCTTAAAGCTAGAGACCCTATCACAGTTAACTTATTTTAAGGTCTCTTCTATCACTTTTCCTTTTTTCCTACTTGATTTATCTCCTGTTAGGCATATCCACTCCCCAAAGGCCTATTTAAAAAAAAACAGTAGTAGTATATAGTGTAAGAGTGGAGCTTTTTTGCCCTGATTGATCTTGGATAAAACAAGTTGTTAGAGTTGCTCAAATCTATTAATTACAAAATAAATTTAAAAAGAATCAGAGGGACTTTTAATCCTTTCTCTGAAGATGCATTGTTTGTAAATCATGCCTGATTTCTATGAATGGTTAATTATTTCTAAATATTGACTGAATAGTGTGAATGAATAATTTTCATCCTCCATATTATACAAAAACTGCTCATATAAGCTATTTGCCCTTATATTATTTGTAGTATATAATGGTCACATAATTTACATACATTTCAGCTTCCTGATTGGATGACTGAAACCTTTTTTGAACAGTAGAATAGGGAACGAACAACAATTAAAAAATAACAGATTAACAGTAACAAAGAGTGAGGACTTTTACTTGCACATACCTTTAATTCATATGTAAATGTGACTATTCCTGTAAAGAATAAGTATTTCCCTAAACAACTGTGCAAACAAAATCTCATATCTGGAAAAGTTGGTGGATACTGAATGTGAAAAATATGACAATATCCTGGACAAACCTTACTGAATTAAGTTTAAGTATTTTAGGAATTCATTGCATTAAAATGCAAATATTTATGTGCTACTGTAGTATTGTAACTTTTTTTTAAGGGGTAGGCAAATGTGCCTATTCTGGTTATGTAAGAATTCAGATTTTTGATGCTTCTCCCTCTGAGAGAAACCCATTGGCTGGCTGATTATTTACCCACAGGTTCTTCAAAGATCCAAACTGGAAAAGGGAGGGATTCACTGAATCCTGAGCATGCTTGTTCTGAGCTGAAGCTATAATAAACTTGTGACCATAGGAAAACCTCAGAACAGAGCCCTTGTTGGAATCACAGAGTGATCTTTAGTAAGCTCCTTATTGTTTTTCATGTTTTCTCTGTAATACTTTTAGCTTAAGAATAAATGTGCTTACTTAGAAGAGCACTATAGTAGTTTAACAGGAACTAGAATGCTGTCTCCTATCTCTGAGGTGAAAACCAAAGCAATCTGACTTTGCTTGGAAGATCACAGAAAAGGCCAGGGAGCTGGGCAGTATGGAAATACCCTACTCAGATGGAAAAGAGATGCAGGTCTTCATCAAGAAAGGTGATGTTTGAGTTTAGAGAAGGTGCTTTGGCTGGACCATGAGGGGAGATACAAGTGTAGTTGCCTTCAACTGTGACTCTGAGGTCTAGTCTACACTTAAAAAACTGCATCAATCCCTGAGGATCAATGCAGCGGGACTGATTGAGCAGGCAGTATAGATTTAAAGATTTTAAAGATTTATTTATGGCATGCTCATGTGATAAATAAATTTGTTAGACTTTTAAAGTTCCACTAGACTCCTTGTTTGTTTTACTTCTATTTTTAACACACTAGCTTGATGAGATGGAGCATGGATATGTCTCCTCTAGCTGGATATTACACCTTCCAGCTACAGGGTGACTTAGGCTACATTTACACATGAAGTTAGGGTTGTGATTCCCAGGTTGCGTAAAAATACTTTTGATAGCTCCAGTTGAGCTAATGTACTGAAATAGAGCTGTGGTAGCATGGGTAGTGGTGGGCAGCAGTAGCACAGGCTAGCCACCATGATTACACTCCTGCCCAGGCCCAATGTGAGCTGGGACGTATCCTTAAAGATCACTGTAGTCTGGTTGTGTTACTACTTTCAAAAGTTACAGATGCCCTCTCTTTCTAGCTGGTTGCTCAGATACTGGTCAGAAAATCAGAATGGCATTACAAAATATTCAAAGCATTGCATGAATGTATTTCAGCTGCACAGATTGTTTTTGCGACAGTTATACCAGCAGAGGGCCTTTTTATGAATCTGCCATCTTTATTCAACTTCAAATGTGAAACAGCTGTAAATGTATGAGGTCTTTTCCTCTACACAATGCAATAGTACTCAACTTCTTATTTAACTGATATGAAATCCCTTTCTTTTACACTCAGATATATTATTAACAGTTGTTTCCCTTATTCACAGTTTCCTCATTCATTCAGTTCAAGGCTTAACTCTGTCATAGAAGTAAATCTTTCAAGCAAAATCCTTAGTTTCACTTTCGCTATTGTATAATACAATATGAGCACAATCATACTTTTCATGAGCTGTCCTTATTCATATTCAAAAATAAGGAGTCAGGCTCCCAAAAAATCAAGAACTTGTCTTAAAAATCATTACATTTTGGAAATATATATTTTTATGAGTTTTCATTTGCCTTTTGGTTCTTGAGCCTTAAGTATTTATGTTTACAAGCTTTTCTCAACAATATTAAGGACCTAAAATTTACTTACTTAAATTAAAACTGTGATTTTCCATATAATCACATGAATCCAGGATCTGGATCTTTAAGGAAAATAACAAATAGGACGAGACTCACTATACAATTGCATGAGTTGGCAACAGTAAAATGCTTCATTGTACAGGACAGTCCTGCTTCTCTTGAGGCAGCCAGAGGCTTGAAAATCTGACTTTTTCCTGTTCCATGCAGCTGGCAAACCCACCCCCTGACAGAATTAATCCATGGAAATTATGCAGATTAAAATTCCTCTGATATAAGGCATGACTATCTTCTGCTCTATAAGTATTCTGCAATTAAGGGTGTTGCTCTGTCAGAGATGTTATATTATTATACTATTTTTAACAGGAATACAGATCAAGCAGAAGGTTTGTTACCTGCCAAGAAATAATTACAGTAATCATCCAAGTGCCAATATAACTATTTTCTGTGATACCACTCTCGTGTAACTTGCTGCTGTGCGGTATCTTAATATTGAAGTTCACGCATAGTTGTTTGTTTCCATTCCTTTCTTATTTATATCATTATTGTTGATTTATTCCATTTTTATTTGTTCATGTTATTTCTACAGAACTCAATGCAAATTTTCATTTACCTGCCTCTTTTACTGAATGAAATTTATTGTTTAATTGCATGAGAATATATCTGCTTCAGTAAGATTAATATATAAATCTCAGAAATAGCTTAACATTGTAAAGAACACTTTAATGTGTTGAGACTACCGTATGAAACAAAACCAGATTTGCAGTAAGGTTATATAATTTTATACTCTAACTGTGTGTGTTTGTTCAATTTTGCTACCATAAGCAGTTTAAAATAAATGGATCTATGAGCATGGCTGGTTGTTATAATTCAACCTGACTTGCAGTAGAATTTTCAGTTTGCCAGCTGACAATTGATTTCTGTCACCTGCCCAAAGTTTCTACTATGAAGGAAAAATCCTTTTTGCATATAACTTTCCTGCATATGTGCTGTAGGCTCTGATACAACAAATCTCTTAACCATGTGCTACGTTGGGTTGAAGTGTGGCATGACAGATAACCCTACTGCCAGTAAAAAGGGCATTAAATAATATCTGTGGTCATAATCAGTTTCCACCTGGGGCACCTGTGTATCTTGTCAGGCCTGGGGGTAGGCTGAGGGTCACTCTGAAACAAATGGAGCTTGATGAGAAAGAGCTTGGGAGTAACTTTAGCTCACACCCATTGAGGAAAGTAGACAGACTGTTTTGTTTCTCTTGTTATAAGCCACAGGACTAACTCACAGCCTTTAGCAATACCAGAGGGCTAGAACTCAGATTTCAGAGCATGCAAGACAGTTTCTCCTTTATACGAGGGAGTTGCCCCCCTCATGGGCCCTGAAACTATTTTCTTTTTTCTTGTGACTATTTTATATCCCTCTGGAAGGGGGTGGACTTGCTTAGAGAAACAGCTGGTAGCTAATCTCCAAGACCACCGGACTGTGGTTACCCAGGAAACCATGTATGAGGTAAATGAAGTGCCTGCCTTCCCACTCTACCTCTCCCACCTTGGGACAATGTAATGTAAATAGGGTTTATGCTCTGCCTTAAAGTGAAGCATGTAAAGTATGTGCTTAAGTATTTTGCTCAGTCAAGGATCCTAGCTAACAATGCATTAACTTTTTTTTTTTTTTTTTTTTTTTTTTGAAGAGCAGGAAACAATTTGTTGAAAATATGTCTTTTGTTTTTTTAAATACAGTTGAACATCCTTGTTGCTCAGTCAGTGTGTGTTACATATTCCATATTAACAGTGCTAACTAGCTGTGTTGGTTCAGGCTGGTGACATGAGTAAAGAGAGGTGTTTTAAAAATGACCTTTCTTAGCTGAAGTGTTTTTACTTAAAAGAGTCGTGTGTCAAGAAAGAAAATTTACAATCCAGTGAGGAAAGCACAATCCTAACTGTTATTTTGGATTTACTCTTGTAAATCTTCCTAACTATATTTTTGTGATAATATGATCATTATTTATTTTAGCTTAGTGTTTTATTTTTCCCTTGAAAAGTTTCATTTTTCCTGCAAAAATCATACAAAAATGAAAATAGCTTGAAGATGTTTAATAGATGTGGAAAGTTGTTTGTTTTTAACTTGTTGACGGGTTTGTGTTGAGTTGCATGACAGGAAAAGCACAATGGAAAAGAATTAATGCTGGGTAAGAATGAAGTGCAACTTCTTGTAGTTTGTTGTTTTCCCCAACTAGTTGAAGGCAATTAAATATTGGGCTCTTCATTTATAGACTTTGAATCATTAAAGTTACCAAGCTTTATTTGGAGTTCTTTGTTTTACAGTAGACTCCATTTCATGTGTTCACTTTGTTTGTGTGGAAGAATTGAAATGAAAGGTATTTACATAAGCCATGTATTTATATAGTTTTTGCCATAACTGATCATTTTTATCAAATACATGTCTTCAGTCATTTAAAAAAAAAAGTCTTTGTAAGAAATGTGAGACTAAGGTCTAGTGGCTTCCCAAGATGTTATTTTCCAAGGTGTACAAATGTGTCCAGGAATTCTGAAATCTAAAATATAATCAAATACAAGGGAATAGGAGGCTGCATTCTCTTCACCATAAATGGAAGAAATAAAGGCCTGGTTATATTTTTATTGCCAGTATGAAGATATCTTACATTTCACTGGAGTTGTCAGATTGGAGCTCTTGTGCATTTTTTATTTTCTGTGCATGTTTCTTTGCTTCTTTCCTGACTTCATCTGTCTTCTGTATTCTAATCTAGAGGAATTTGGGTGAGATTGGCAAGAAGGGACTTTAATGCTAATTTGGGGGAAATTATCAAATGCACACTTTAACTAGGTGAAATAATCACTTGAGAGGTTTTTTTAGATGTAAAAGACCAGATTCTCTTGGAGACATTATATTGTCCTCAGTGTGCACCCAGACTCTGCTGGGGAAGGAATTTGGATCCATATGTCTTATAATTTCATTGCACTAGTTGCAGCTCACTACATGGCCTTTTATTTCACTGACTCTAGAACAATGGCCAGCTTTTGCTTTTTGTTGTTGTTGTTATTATTATTATTTATTGTGTAGTTAGATTTTTAAAGTGAGGTAGAAAGACAGAATAGTATATAGATAGTAAAGCATTTGATCAGAAACCCTGTCTTGGTATGTATTCGAGCAGTCCCTAAATGGGATCCAATCCTGATTAGTCTCTCAGGGGGCTTCTGCAGTGTAACCCTCACACGGGAATTGTTAGAGTGACTCAGGCCTTTGGTCCACCTAACTGAGTATTCTGTCTCTAAGGGTGCGTCTACACTTGTAAATTAAGATGACTTAAGCTTGCTTAAATCAGCTTATTTTACTCTACGTCTACACTACACTTTCCTTAAATCAACTTTATAAAACCTAATTTTAAGTCAACTTTCTGCTTAAGTCGACTTTCTAAAGTCGACTTAAGCCAGTGTAGACGTGGAGTACCCCAAGTCAACTTAAAGTTGACTTAGGGGACTCCAGGGCTTCCCCACTGCCCTCCCTGCCAGGGTGGCTGCCACAGCCACAGCCTGGCTGTGCTCCCCCCAAAGGGCAGGGCAGAGCCCTGCCCACCCTGCCTCTATACCCTGCCAGGGTCCCTATCCTCCTTTGCCCCATTGTACCAAAGTACAATGGGCAAAGGCTGAGCCCCCTGGCACTTGGCAAAGGGTGCCCCCCACCGCCACCGTGGACCTGTCCCAGGTCCACCTAGTCCCTAGAAGTTGACCTAGGCATCCAGTGTGGATGCTCTAGGTTGATTTTGTAGGGTCCCCCCCTAAGTCGACTTAAAATTTAAGTGTGGACATTCTAAGCCGACTTAACAAAGTCGACTTAAAGTTTAAGTCGATTTAGCTAAGTCGACCTAAACTAACAAGTGTAGACATAGCCTAAGTGGTTAACACCAGAAGCTTCAGTGGTGGAAGATATAAAAAAACCTCCTAATCTCATGCAGTAAGATTAAAAATTCTGGAGGCAATGTTAAGTAGCATTAAAACTATTATATCCCTGGTTACCCATGTTATACATACAAATTCACAGTCTTTCTCGACTCTTGCTGAGTTTTTGGCCTCAACAACAACACTCTGTGGCAAGAAGTACAACAGTCTAATTGTACATTTCATGAAAAAGCATTTTTTTATTGGTTTTGGAATTCGCCACTTTTTAAATTTTATTATATGGCCCCTTATTCTTGTGTTATGGGACAAAGAGAACAGAAACTCTTGATCTCCCTTCTGTAGGTCTCCTATTTTATATACAAATTTTCTTGTCCCTTTTTCATCCTTCCCTTCCATCCACCCTTCCATCCCCCTCTATTTCAGGGGTTTGGTATGTCTTTTATTTCCCCTCTTCTGCCACATGCCTGGGACTCTGTGTCCCCTCCCCACCCCATTCTAATTTAATCTATTCTATGCTGGTTCTTATAGTGCACTCATTGCCACAGTTTCCGAGGGTATATATAAATTGGGAGGGGGGAATTCCCCCCCTCCCCCGAGCCCCGGTCACTAAGTCAAGCTGGCAAAGCTCTCACTGAAGCTAAAAATAGCAAGGAAAGTAGATGTACCCAGTTGGGCTCTGAAACAAGGTGATGGGGGAGCAGCAGGGGGATTGAGTGTTAGAGCCCAAGCTCCAGTCGGAGAAGGAATATCTGCACTACTATTAGTTTCTTTAGTAAAGAAGTGCCTGTTGAAAGGCACCTTGTCAGTGGCCTTTAAAAAGGCCAAATAAATTGTCAACTGGTTCTCCTTCATCTAATTAAGTGATATGTTCAAATATTATTAAGACGTGATGTTTGCTTTGCAGAAATGTTGGTTAGATGCTAACATATCACAATCTTAATTGAAATTGCATAAACAAGGATATTGAATGGTCTCAGTGATATTGCAGCAACTCCTTGTAAGATTTGCTAGGCTACCAATAGATGGATATGCTTATCAATTGCTTATGAGCATCTGACATTTGTATAATTTGTAGGTTTTAGGAAAAAGAAGTGATTTTATATCAGAATGAACCTCCATTTAATGATGTGTAGTATTTACATTCCTCTTTCTTTTAGGTTCTTTTCTTTGTATCTTCCATTTACCCATTTTATTAGATTATACTAGTTTTCAGATGACAACACAGCTTCTTATTCTGATTAAGGTTAATAAAGCAGTGGTCAACTTTTTAGTGGTGGTATTTCAGCAGGCATAACTGAAATTTTTGTGCTTCAGAAATTGTCTGTTCTTTAACACTAATTGTATTGGTGTATTTTTCACATCAGGTATTCAAAGTGCCTTCCTGTCATTTCAGGCTTTGTTGTGTATGTGCATATCCTGAACAGTTTAAAAATATATATTGTAATGTTCAAACATTCAAATATCCACTTTCTATAAATACATGTATTTTCCACTAAGCCATGCTTACTTTGTTAAATTTGACATTAAGTGCAAATTTCTTTTTGTATATTATGCTGCTCCCACTCCTGACCATCATCAAACATTTAAAAGTATGGTAATTTATTAAAAAAAGAATGACAGATTTTCAAATACCTTCACAGTTCATACCATCATGCATATAGACTGAAGTGCATATTGCAAAGATAAATACCTAGTGCTGCATTATATCAACAACATTGTTTTAAGTTGTCTACATTGTTACAAGTTGTCTAAAGTTAGTGTACATGGATAATTGTGTCAGAATATTTGATTTGAAATGTTCTAGTTAGGAATTTTTGGATGTGATCATGTAAATATTTTGCAGAACCCTTGTATGCGAGGTCTTTAATGGTATTTATGTATCATTGCTACTTGATCAGCACACTTATTTAAGGTACCATAAAATGGAATGATTGGAAAGGGAACCTTTAAAAACATTTTTCTATTTCTCCTTCCCTTACTTCTATTTATTTGCTTTTTATTCAGCAGATAACTCTAGTATTATAATAGACAATTTGAAAATGCTCCTAAAAGTGGATCTAACCTTTGATGTAGATGTGGCTGAGTCAACAGAAAAATGCTACTGCTCCTGAGAGAGGTGGAATTCCTATAGCATTGAAAAAAAATAATTCCATTGTTGCTGCTATCGTCCTGTAGAATAAACAAGTCCTTAGCAGTGGTAAAGCCTGGTATTTCAGAAGCGAGCAGAAAACATAATTTATTTAGCAGTCAGTATATATAATGTGTTTGGGTTATTTCCCTCATTCTGTGATTGGTACAGGTAGTTCTTGGAGCTGTAATAATGGCTATATGTACACATGTTTAAGGCTATGCTGGGGGATGAGGAAATACTTGTTTTATTCCTGCCAATAATACAAGTACATTCCCCCTCCCATCCTCATCAGCAGTTCCCACCATTGGAGTGTCATGGGACTGGAGGCTTTTTTGTTTTTTGTTTGATCCGCTGTGGCCACTGCATAGGTCATCTGTTTGGAATTAGGAAGGAATTTTTTGCAAGGGACCTAGTGGGGTGAGTCTGGAGGCTAAGTTCAAGAAGCCACAGTTTAGTGGGATCCTCATATCTGGCCAGTGAGGAGGCAAACCTCTTTCCCCAGTCCCTTGACCCTCATATGATGGGAGGGCATTGGGATCCAGCAATAGTCTCGGTTGAGGGGTAGGGTGCTGATAGCAGTCCTGCACCAAAGAGAAGGAATCTGGACCTGAGTGATGAGAGATTTCCTAATGAGTTAATAAAGTTGTAGTCTGATTAAAGCCCATACATTGCATTTTGTCTGTCTGCCTTTGTGTCCAGGATAAAGCTTATAGTCCCTGATACACAACATTCCATTGTTTCAGTTTAGTCAGATGCAGCTTATAAATGCTAGAATTATTTAGAATGTTGTGGATTAATTTTGAGGAATTGAGTTTTACAGAACTATCCTAGATATTGTGCTCTCTTTATTTCTAATTATTTGACACTATATAGGAAATAATCTGCATTTTTAAGAATTTCATAAGATTATTCTTTCCTATGATCTAGTTAAATGGAGGGAACAATTCAGAATGAATCTTCCCTGTCCTTGAGACTCTGTCATTGTTAATATATGTTGACTGATTTTTACTATGATTAAAACTGTTGTACTTTGGAATAAGTTGTAATTAAGTATAAATTCTTAATGAAACTATGTAACTACAACACTTTCAAAAATCAATGCAACCTCTGAAACAAAGCTTATGTGCTATTTGTCATTCACTACAGCAATATGTGCGACTGAGTGTGTGGTCAACATTCAGCGACATCTAAATTTTTTTGTGTATTTTGTTCATTTATCATTTTTCTATTGTGGCATATTATCACCTCTGTTGAGAAACTTTTGTTCCCATTTTGAATGTACACTAGCATTTTGCACTCAATATGCAGAGTTAATAGTAACAACCCCGACACATCAATACAGTAGATATGTGTTTGAAAAGTAAACCACTGCTTTCTTCAGTGACAAGAATTTATCTAAATTTATCATTCTCAAATGTCTTTCAAATAAACTGTGGTTCATATGTAAATCTCTGGTTTGACTTATGCAAGCCCTCTGGATCCCAGAGCTAAAAATATCCCCGTCTCACTTTCCATATTTTATCATTACATTCAGCATTATTGGTAGAAAGATTTATGGATATCTTAATAAAAATGTTAAATGCAAATTAACATCATTTTCATAGTACAAAATGCATCAATCAATTTTTAACAAAATTAAGTTGCCTACAATTAATATCGTAATTATTGAGTAGCTAAAGGATCAAAATATTCTTATTTTTCTTTCACATAAATAAGTTAGATGTCCCATGTAGATTTACTAACATTCAGCCTATCCCCTAAAAAGTGAGGATTAGAAACTTTTTCTGCAGTAAGTGTATATTTTCCTTTTTTTCAGCTCATAACTGAAATGTGTATATAGAACACACGTGCACATTTAAATTAGAATTAAAATTACTCTAAATCAGTAATTAAAATAAAATGAATGTTTTGTTATGTGTAAATACTATAATTAGTTGCGTCTCAGAAATGTGAAAGTTAGACTATGTCTTAAACTTTAAACAGATTATGACAGGGTGTACCAGGCCCTTGAGGCTCTTTGCTGGAGGCCTGACAGTCCACCACATACTGCTCCAGAAAAGGAGCAATAAAGGTGGGTCCTCCAGGCCTGCCTAGAAAGGCTGTAGGGAAGTGGCCCATCAGGGCACAGTAGGCTCAGATAAAAGGAGCTGCAGGGGAAAAGCAAGTCAGTTACTGGCTAAGACCAGAAGGGTGAGTTGAGTAGAGACTGGAAGGCTGTGAAACTACACAGGAAAAGAGACTGGGGAGAAGCTCTGCTTCAGCAGGGAATACATAGAGAGCCCACGGACTGTATCCTAAGATAGTGAGTAAAGGTAATGGGACAAAGTGGAAAGCAGGTCAAAGAATGCAGCAGCAAGCACAAATATTAAAGGAAGCAACGTGTAGCTATTTGTAGAGTTGGGACCCAGAGTAATAGTCAGGCCCAGGTCCCCACACTAACAAAATGGCTAAAACTCCATGAAGGGGGCAAGTCTTGTTTAGAAACCCCAAGAAAGGGGCTAGAATTCAAAGGGCTCGGGGTCTGAAGACCCTGCAGAGGGCCTACCATTTGTTGGACTTTGTTACCCCAGGAAGGGGACTGGACTTGAAGGAGTGGATGGCTGGAGAGCTGCGCAAATAAGAATAAATCTCTAGGGGTGAAGCCCTGGAAGTGCTGCTCTACACCAGGGTAGGCATGGACGTAAAGCTATTCACAAGGGGCTGAGGACTAAGTCCAGAGACAGGGGTGAAGACTGGAACAAGGGTATAGAGACATGCCCTGTTGCACCTTTTACCCCAGAATAGGTTTGTTAATCCATTTTAGACGGTGTGTGATTTAGCTGATGGGCTGAGTCACTGAAGACCTGTTTGATGAAGTTAACAGCTGACGAGGGCACTGGGAACAGAGTGTGTGCAGGTTTGCAGCCAACAGATAGGAGGCACTCAGGAGGTGATTGCATTCTTTCATAGAAGCGATAACTTAAAATAGGATCTGATCTGTCAGATGAAACAACTCAGAAATGTAACAGGAGTGAGGTTGTCAGAGTGAAGAAATGCTGATTGTAGTAGGAAAAGAGGCCAATAACCTGTAAACATCAAAATAAGACAGGTAGATTTAAGACATTTTTGACATATGAAGGGGGGTGTTAGTTTTTGCTCGTAGGACATATCCTCAGCAGCTGTTCTCAGCATAGCTCCACTGAAGTCATGAGAGCTATGCTGATTTATGTAGATTGCCAGACACTCAGGCAATATCAAAATATCACTGAAAGAGATTGGGACACCAATGAGTTAAAGGCAGCAATGTCAGATCGAACACAAAAACTTGTACTTTTCAGGTCAAAGTAGAGAAGAGCCATCCATGCTGTATGTCTCAGAGTTTTTGTCTGTTTTGAACAGAAAAGTTCAGCACAGATCTGCTACTTGAAAAAGATCAGTATGTACCTCTCACTAGCTTCCAGCTATCCACCAAGAAAGGGCAGGACTGTCCATACGCTTAAACTGGTAGAGGATACCAGGAAGGCATTGAAGTGTTTACTGCTGCTCCTCCTATTGTTCAAGGAAACACTAGGCAGGAATCTGTCTCAGTGCTTTGTGGCTGTACCGCATGTCTTTCTATATTAGGGTGGCCAGAGAGTAAGTGTGAAGAATTGGGACGGGGTGGGGGAATAGTAGGTGCCTACATAAGACAGAAGCCCTGAATATCAGACTGTCTCTATAAAATTGGGACATCTGGTAACCCTATATGTGCACCAAAGCTAGCAACATGGGAGGAATTTTGCTCCAGGATAGCTCTGTGAAAAATTAACCAGCCAAAAATCATTGTGAGTAGAAGAAAATGAGGCCTAATTTCTGCTAGTTGAACTGTCATTCTACCTCAGAAATCAGGCTGAGCTATGAAATAGTGGACTTTATATGAAAAAATAATATTTTTGTCTAATGCAAGGCTTTCACTAATTTGTTGGTGAAAAGACGTTTATGAAATCAGCAGAAATTAAACTTGGTTTCTAAATTTAACATGTACGAAAACTCACTCTTCATACTTGAAAAAGTAAAAGAGGTGCACAGTTCTAGACTTGAAAGAAAAGTTAAATATTTAATTTGTGTTCATGAATGTTTGCACCAAAAACCTGATTTGGGGAGTGTAAGTTTTCAGATGAGTAAATACCAGTGTTCCATCCGATTTACACATCAGACCAGAGTGGCTTGAATTATAAGTACTTACACATGTGGTTTCCTGAAAGTGGGCTACAGAAGTTATACAGTGAACCATTCTATTTGACTACTAAATGCAAGAAAATTGCAGTTTCTTCAAACAACTCATTAGTAGAATTCAGCTGTAAAATTCATTTAAAGTACTGGTGACAATCAATTACTAAACCAACTTTTATAATCAAACTTTTTTTTTTTTTTTTTACAAAAAAACCCCCAAAACACCCACTTATCATTTTTTACAAAAGACTTGAACACTTCTGGAATTTTACCCATTTTACTTAGAGTGGAAACCTTTCCCTTTGCTAAGAAAAGAGACCTAGCTGGTTTGGATTTGGTTACATTTGCTTTAGAGTTTTGAGTACCTAACTGCATTGTCTCTCCTGATGGAGCAGGTTTCTAATATAAAGTGAGAGAGAGAATGAGAGTGTAAAGCCCATGATTTAATATCATAACTGAATTTTAATACAGTATTGTGAAGTCCATGTATTGTAAATGAAAGACAAAAATAATTTAATAAATTAGACACCTAGAAACCAGGGACTAGTATCCATCTATTCTAAAAAATTTTCAATAAAAGGAAAACTTGACTAAAGGAAAAGGTAGAGTACAGTGAATGAGGCTAGAATCCAATCCATTCTATTTTTAGCAATAGCTGAAGAAGAACGAGAGCTCTTTATATGATGGAATCCAGCAAAGAAGCTGTAATAAGAGGCTCTACATGCCAATAAATTCACAGTAGCTGTGTAGTTTGCAAGAACTATACTGTAATATTAGAACTATAGTTTAATCTAGCATGTATCTTAAAAACTATATGTTGTAAGGAAATAAAGTTAAATTAACTTTATTGCTACTGTAATATTACCATAGCATATCGTAAGAAAAAGCTACAGTTTTGTTATGGTACAAAATTTCAATTTTATCTTAAGACTATTATAATTTTACTGTTCTTGCTACTGTATTTTCTACATTGTGGTTATTCTAATAAAATGGAGTTTTGTCTTGGATTTTCTATGCTGTCAGACTTCAGAGCCTCTAATTTATCCTCGAGGCACTGCTTGCATGTGCTGATGTAACAGCTCAGTTTCTGAAAACTTTCTAGCAGGTAAATCCAATTCTTTATACTTTGCTGTTCAGCCTTTTGGGGGTTAGAGTTAGCAGTGTATGGTGCAACTTCCCCTTAGCTTATGGCTTTAAGAGCTTTCCACCTGAGTAACATGGCCCATACCCTTGGGAAATAGAATAAAAAATTTCAATATTTCTTAGAAATTATTAGCTATCCACCTTACAGCAGTGAAGCCTTCAAGTGTCTGATTTCACCTGTGAAAATAAGCCAAAAATCAGTTTACAGTAGTTAGTTATGTCAAAACAATATTGCATGACCCATGTATTTCTAAAAAATCTCAAGGGCCTTTTCCCCTTTCAAGCTTTCTAGCTTCCCTTACCTGTGCTCTTACACTAGCAGTCCTAGGATACCACGCCTGATCCCCCTCTTTTGTAAGGCCAGTGGGTTGGTTTCAGGATAAGGAGAATTTATAGAGTGCATTAATGTGCCACACTTTACTTTCCATTTAAGAGCTGCTTGTCATCACTATTCCAGAAGGGCCCTATGTTTGCAGTGGTGAAGAGGGACTCATAGACTTTAAGGTCAGAAGGGACCAGTACGATCATCTAGTCCTGACCTCCTGCAAAATGCAGGCCTCAAGACCTCACCCACCCACTCCAGCAATAGGCCACCAACCTATGACTGAGTTATTTACCTCCTTAAATCATTATTTAAGGACTTTAAGATCTAGAGAATTCACCAGTAGGTGAACCATGCCCTGTGCTACAGAGGAAGGTGAAAACCCCCCACAGCCCAGGCCAATCAGCCCTGGGGAAAAATTCCTTCCCGACCCCAAATATGGCGATCAGTTAAACCCTGAGCACATGAGCAAGTCTCAACAGCCAGTTACCCAAGAAACAATTCTCTGTAATAACTCGGAACTCACCCCATGTACTCTCCCCTCTTAGGTCACTTGTATATCGACAACACATAGCCAAATAAAGGACATGAGTAATCTCACTGAATTCAATAGTACTGCTCATATTCCAAAAGTTTAAGCATGCTTCAATAATTTGCTGTATTCGACCCAGCATGCTGTGTAACTTGCAGAAAAAAGTCCTTCTCATGATGTTTATACAGTCTTCGTGTGGGTCCCAGTTCTAAACCTTGTTTTCTTATAGTAAAGCGGAGGAGTTAGAAAGTCTCTTACAGAAAATTGTTGCATGTCAGATTTTACATGATTTTCATCGCAGTTTTATTCCCAGTTGTTTATTTTAGCAGGTTATGTTAGCCTCACAGACATTCTGACCACCCTCAATTATCAGCCTTTGAAACATTGAACACAGATACAAAAGGCTTCCTCCTATCATCTCAAAGTAAGTTATAGTGTTTATGGCATTGAAAATTAGCTACTTATATTAAACCCATAATTAAGATTCAGGATAACATCCCTTGTCTGTGAATTGCATGGCAAGAAAAATGAATAGTTAAAAGGCTTATTGAAAGATACAATTACTGGCAACCATTTTTTACAGATGAACAAAGCTACAGCTTTGCAAGAGTAGAATCTGTACTGGGCAACTAGAATTTGATAACTGAGCCTGTCAAGAACACAATGAAGGTCAGCACATATGTGGATGAGACCTACAGTGTAGCAAACAATTTATTGGATGATTCAGCAACACTTCTTCAGTAGTATGTCATTCATCATTGTTACAACAACTGAGAGGTATAAATGTGATTAATTTGTTTCAACTATTTTGAAGATTTAGAAACATGTATCATTTTTGTTCATCAGACAACTCATTTTTTGAACTAGAGAAAAGCAATATAATCTTTATATTTAATAGCAATATAATTTTCAACCAACCTTTCAATCTTAGTGTGATTTTTGTCTTTTTGTTTACCCTTTGTAACATCAAAATATATATTGTATGTAAAATCTTCACAAATTACTCTAATATTTTTTCCTTGCTACTAGCAGCCATTGGAGACAATATATCCATTAAATATCATTTTTATGTTATAATTTCAGCCAGATACCAGTAAGAAAACTGGCATTCTGTAAAGCACATACTCAAATTTTCCTCTGCCACACAATATTGGTTTGGCAGTCATGTCCCATAAAGAGAGACAAGAAAATCAAGGTGTGGGGAAGGGGGATATAGTCACCCCTGTTCTTCATGTGGCCAGACTCTCCTCTCTGCTAATACTATGGCTGCTACCATTGCTGCTGAATGCACCCTATAATGTATGTCTGTAATAAAACAATAAATACAAATGACACCTTAAAGATAAGTCCTTAGGGGTAAATACTTCATCATACTGCACATGGATAGTAGAACTGCTGGTGTTCAACTGCAAAGTATGGCAGCAACATCTGAGGGGCCCACACAACAGTTCTCCACTAGGACTCCCTTGAAGGACTCCCTGTGAGTCACTGCAAAGAATTTGGAAGATGGGAGATGTGGGTAATGCCTGGCAAATCCACGGACCACTTCTGTGATCAGTTGCAGATATTAATTTTGTATTCATGCAGAGCTATTGACATGGCAAAGACTGGGCTACTGTTGCTGTGACTAGATAGATCTTGCCATGAGGGACCTCCCCACCCCAATATCATAGGAGGATGCAAACTAGGAATAGGCTAGTTAGTCCAAGGCATGCAGGAACACTTAGGAAATTGTTCTGCTGTTCTGTAGTCCAGGAGGAAGATTTATACTCCCATTCATGTAGGATCCCCCAACAGATACTACAACTCAGGTATGCAGGGAAAGAACAAGACAGACTTCAGGGTTTTTTCTTAAATGGCTGGTGCTCTGGTCACCCATCACTGTGTGAACTACTCTGGATTTGGGAGATGCTTTTATTTTCATGTACTGAGTTGAGTCTCCATACCAATCAAAGCAGAAGCCCAATTATCTGTTTTACAAAGCTCAAAAGATTGCCAGAGTAAATGAAGAGAGTGAGAGAAGATAAGGGTTACACTCCGGAAACCTGCAGTGATTCAATTTGGGCATACATACAGTATGAGGTACACTGTGAATACATTTTTTGAGATTTTTTTTTTAATTAATATATTGAAGATAAACATTTTTACCAAACATTTCTTTACAAGACTATTAGTAAGTGATGGGCAGATCTCAAAAAGTTCAGATGATCATCTGAAACTCTTGGATCTACAAAAGTGGGGAAAAAAAAATCTGTTGAGGCTTCTTCCCAAGATATTGGTATGGTGTGCTTCTGACTGGACTGGCAATACCAATAGCTTTTTGAAGCATATCTCAGCTGGTCCAGGTGTGGCATACTCATATAAAGAAATATCATGCTAATATTAATTCTATGGTTTCTGAATTCAGATGGGCTTTATTATATTTTTAACATTTTGTAACAGATTTTACTTTAGGAAAGTTTCTTCTTTTGCTAGATATAAACTTGACAGCTAAAATAAATTCTAGTATCTTTTAAATGATGCATGCTTGCTCATTCTGAAATAAGTTTATCCCAGATCTTATTTAGAGATGTCCGTTTAGAAGTCAAAGCTTATCACATTAAAAAGTGCAGCTTAATGGAGATTAAGAAGGGTTCCTAAATGCTGACAATTGCTTCGCAAATGAGTAATCATAGACCTCTATTTGAGACTGACATGATTATAACTTTCACAATGAAGGCTAAGAAAAACCAATTTTGATTTTAATCAGAAACTATATTTCTGGGTTAAGTTCTCTAACTCCTAGTGATAATAAACAATAAGCTAAATGGAATCACACCAAGACTCATAAGTTGGAAAAATACAGCTGTCAGGGTTTTACTTTTAGCTATATCATGACATCTAACATCACCCTAGCTAAGCATTTGTGACCATTTCTATCATAAACCCCATTTATTCAGGGCTTTTGCCTCACTGTTTCCACGTTAAAACTTGCTGAATCTTCTTCGTGAAAGTGCATTTTAAAAATACTTGTTGGTATTTAAAATAATGCCAACAAACTGCAACAATTAATACCATTTATTAAAAAAAGAAATTAGTAACAATATATAGCATTAAAAGCTACGCTTCCAATCTTAATGAAAATATTTATTACAAGATACAGAGGCAAAGCATTGGGAAGGATAGATTTTTTTTTTTCTATTTAACCAAGGACACAGTAAACTGTTGATCCTGAGGGTGAAGAAAAATGAGAACAGTAGGACAGCCTGGGTTTTGGCATTGAGAAAAATATTTGACACAGACGTTTTTGAGAATGGATGCAATTAGATTTTTAATAAAATGATTTTTTGAAGAAAGAATAGACAACTTTAAATGTAAGACGAGTCTATAACAATAGCACTACCACCAAATGCTAATATAGTACATTAATCTTGATTCCATTGACCCAGTTAGGTCAATTTCTAATCCGAATGTCAATGGTTGGGATCTATTTACTCTTTCTTCTCACCTACATTTTACATCTCCGCAGTTTGTCTTCAGATGATGAACTTGTGTTTGTTTGTTGCTAAGACTTGCTGTAGAATTTTCTCTTATCAAGACTCTGTAAATTGTTCTGTTTTTACATAATAGTTTGAAAATCAACTTCCCAAATATAAAAAATAAATTTAGTGAACTCTTTCAAACAGTTTTCATAATTAGGCTTCAGGGAAGAATAAAAATCAGACTGCATTAGGGCTGACAATTTGGCAATCAGATTTGATATAACAGAATACATGACCTGAATCTATCACAAAGAATTAAGAAAATATAAATGATCCACTTATGCCCTCGACGTGTTTAGTCTAATTTCAAAACTTTATATTTTTAATAGATATTCTTTATAATATCAAGTAGGATGGGGAAGCAGATATCAGCTAAATTAAAACCACTATTTGTTTTAAGGATTTACTGTTTGAGTCCTTTACAAGTGAAATATAATTTGAATAAAATAGGACTGTGAATGCTAGTGTCATAATATATACCTTTATCAAGTGGCTTAATTGAGCATCCATTCTGTATTGGCCTTAAAGCACCAGCTGTAGTTGTGAATTATCACAAGAGATATTCGTGGTCATCTGGCTTAAGCATGTCCTGATTTTAAACAGAAGCTCCATAATAAGGTACTGTTTTCAACCTTGGTTAGTGCTCACAAAATGTCTGAAGTGTCTTCCTTTCAAATAAGTAACACAGTGCCTCTAAATACTCCAAGATCCTGATTCTACAAAGACTTGCTGAACTTTATACACTTCGAGTAACCACAGAGTTGGAAGCTGAATTGTGCAAAATTCAGCACTTGCACAAGTCTCTTCAGGCTTGGGGCCTAAGACCTAAATGGTGTAACTAAATAATTAAGGGTGCGTCTACACTTGTAAATTAAGTTGACTTAATTTACTCTGCATCCACACTGGAGTTTCCTTAAGTCGACTTAAGCTGTCCATGATAGAGGTCCAATAGTGTGGAAAGACTCAACTCCTAGCTCACTGCTGCAGTGCTGGTTCCTTCCTCCCGTCCTCTCTCCTGCTACTGCTCCCTGTGTCCCTCTTCACTACTTCTTCTCCCTGCTCTCCCTCATCTCCCCCCAGCCACTGTTCCCAGCATCCCTGATTCCCTTCCTCCTCACTGTTGCTACTTGCCAGACCTGATCAGTTCCTCCTATCCCCACTTCCCTTCCCCCGTCCCATCCGCTACTTCCAGTGTCCCTGATTCTCATTCTCTGAGCCTCTTCACTGCTGCGCCTTGCCCAACAAGTTCCAGCTCTCCTTCCAACCCCTCCCCCATACGTGCCTCCTCTCCTCTCCCCACCCCAGCCACTGCACCCTGCACAGGAGTCAGCCAGAGACCCATCTGCCTGTCTCTATAAAATTAGGCCATCTGGTCAGGGCCGTCCTTGGGGGGGGGCGAACTGGGCAATCGCCCTGGGATCCATGGTAACGTGGGCCCTGCACTGTCCCACTGCCAGCAGGGCAATGTGGGGCCCATACCGTGGCCCCCCACGGCCGCGCTTCCCCCTGCTCCCGCCGCCTTCGGCAGCAGGGCGAGCCAGGAGCACTTCCCCTGGCTGGTCCCTATGCTGGCCCTGCTCCCCGCCCCCAGGGCAGAGCAGGCAGGCCCAGGGGCGGGGCTGGTGCTTGGGTCCCGGCCTCTGGGCTGGCTGCAGCCACCTGGGGTCCTGGCTGTGGCTGGGGCGGCAGCAGCCTCGGCCGGGGATGGCTCCCCACCACCTGGGGCTGCGGCCTCGACTCCCTGCTTCCCCAGGCCATGGCTCACCGCCACCTGGGCTGTGGCTCCCTTCTGCCAGGGCTGGGGTCATGCCTCGGCCTCAACTCCCCGGGGCCGCAGCAGCGGTTCCGGGGCTGGGTCCCGGGGGGGGGAGGACTGGGGTGTCTGGGGGGCAGAGCAGGCCGCCCCACCCTCACTCCCCACCAGCATGTGGGGGTGGGGGCCCCGCCTAGGCCGATTGGCCCTCGGCCCCGCTCCCCCATAGAGACGGCCCTGCATCTGGTCACCCAATGTCTGTGTCTAACTGCCCCACTGGGCTGCCTTGTGCCAGCCCCGAGAGTTGCAACCTGTGTCATGGAGACTGCACACAGCTTGATCTCAGTGCATGGCACCCACACACATGATGTAGGGCACTACAGGTTCTCCAGCAACTGAATAAACTTTGCAGGTTAGGCTGCTGTTTTACTGGGGGAGGGAAGGCGGGGTGGGGGTGGGGAAATATTTCTGGCATATGATGCCATAAAGTACATTCGTGGATGAGCAGGTGAATGAGCCCTTACAGACATTTACAGACAGCCCCCCAGCCTTAAACAGATACTCACCAGCAACTACAGACCTAACAAGTGAAACATTAAAGCAGGCACATACCCCTGCAACAAATCACATTGCCAACTTTGCCCATGTATCTACACAAAAGACACTATCATAGGACTTAATCAAGCCAGCTATTCTTTCAAGGGCTGATTAATGTGTAATCACTAATTTTTTTTTAAGAGTCTTGCGGATATATCAGATGATAAAAGACAGGGTTATGTCCTTTGAAAGCATAAGGTCAAAATGACAGTCTGCAAGAAAATCCAAAGGTCATTATCACTAAGTAAAAAATGTATAGCATTTGTATTTGTCTCATTCATCCACAGAGCAGGTCTATCTTGTGCACTAAGTGAGGAAGGGTAGATAAATATAATATGTGATCCTGTAATTTAAGACTGAATTATAATAGACATGTACAAAGGGGTAAAATTAAGGTTACCAAAGTTTCATACTGAACTTTTGGATGTGTTTGAATTGAAACATAAGTAAGACCCTACTTGAATTGAAGGACGATTGTTAAATAATTGTGCCTGAACTACAGAGAAGACATGAAAAAAATCACAAAAAACCCATAATAATGGAACTTCATTAATTGCAGTAATTTGGAAGAGCCAGAGACTTGTTTTAAGAAAACTTGCTAGAAAGAACATTATAAATACTCAAGTATTATTTTATCACTGCTAATTTTTGTGATAGCCAGGCAATTTACTGCAACTATATTAATCATTAATGTGCAGAACTGACAGTGAGAGCCCCAGCTGCTATCAGCTTGTATAAATAGGGTGCTTCTGTACCAATAGGGAGCAAAAGTGTATGTTGCAAACCTTTAAAATATATGCAAAATTGTGGATTGTGCAAAATAAGCTAATTAAAACCAAAATTACAGTGATAGCCTAATATTTTGGGATCTGCAATTTCCACAATATCACAAATTCAATAGGCTTTTAAAAATGAGAATCAAGAATAGATACCTAACTATTCTAGGAAGTTAAATGCAGTGCTTTTGAAAATCTCCAATAAATATTGGCAAATAACTTTTTTCCTCATTTCCCCAATTTTTCTTATTTATGACCTTTAATTTCTTTGTGGGAGAGGGAGATGTTTTGGCTATCCAATTTTCATCTACATTTTCCTTTCTAAACTGGAAAACTTAAGGTGCACACAAATAGCTTGCACATTCATGGTTAAATGTATTTAACTGCTGATTAAGCTATTGACATTTGGTGGTCGCAATTCATGGACTGCATTATGTGAATCTGTTACTTCTCAGATATTGCCATCCTTAAACAATTTTCCTGTAGCATGCTTCTCAGTGTAAGTGGACTAACTAGTACTAACATTGTGATATTTAACTTGGATTGGTTTAGTGACATCAAAAGCATCATCTACCAAAAGTCAACCTTCATGGACTGTACAAGCCTTAACATCTGTATTCCCTGGAAAGGAGGGTCATCAAATATTAATCCTGGTATGTGGATTAACTGGCAGAGCTCTTTCTCTCTATTTTTGACTGCATCCTATCTGATCTGTCCAACACAGTATAGACATACTTAGCATTCAGAGCTGAATTTGTATCCTTCTATCGTAATCTGTAGCAAGAAGCTACATTATTATAACTCCAGAAAAGATTCTTAACAGACCTGCTCCCTATTAATTTTTTATAACTGTCACATTTTGCTCTAATAGTGATGTTTTCCCACATCATCTGAAAGGGGGAGAGCGCAAGATCTCAGGAAGATGATATGCTTGCTCATGTTTAAAGGGAAATGCCTCTCTAATGACAACCTTTTCCATTCCCTATCATATTCCTGTGTACAGCTGCATAGCAAACTGGATGAGATGGGCTCTACTGCCACTTTTTTATCCATAATATCAAATATTTGTGTATTTGTAAGTCCCTGTCTCTCTTTATTGAATGCACATACCATTCTTATCAGTCTTAAATGAATTTGTTGCTAGTTCAGCTCACTTTTCTGAAGGAACTGTCAGTTCTATCACAGGTAACACTTCTTCAAATGCAGTTTCACTCACCAATCTGCCAGCTTTTTAGAATTCCCAGTGATAACCTCTTATTTTTGTTTCTTTCTTCCCTCTGACAAATCCTAAACCACTAAGGCCCTATTTACCTATAATATATCTTATTTATCTAGGCAACTGTGTAGTGTCTGTACACTATGACAAATACACCCAGTCATCCATTGAAATGATAGCAGCCCTGAAGCCACCTGACTGTGTGTGCAGCAAAATCTCTCTTCTATCACCACAAAGTCTATGGCTACATTCTCGTTCAGCACAGAAAAGTTAGCGTACGTTGAATAATTGTTTCCAAATGACTATTACTTGCTGAAATAAAACACTATTTTTTTCAGAATTTGCCCAAAGAGAATTTGCTGTAGGAAATAAAAGCAACACTTTGCACTTTCATTCAAAATCTCAGAGCACTCTACAAATGTAGGAAATTGAGGCACAGAGCAGTCAAGTAATAACAGAGTTGGGAATGGAATCCCAATCCTGTCCTACTCAGTGACACTGGTTTTACATTACTAGACTATTGTGTTCTTCTAAAATAAGGTATCAAGCAAAACTATATTAGTTTATTTCAAATAGGGTATTGTTTTTCTTTGTCCATAACATGATACTGCCTCTGTTCTCAGTATTATACTTGTTCACAATACTTCATTACTTTTTTTCCATTTATGTAAGCATACTTTAGAATACATAATAATTTAAATATAGTTTAAAGAGGGACATTTTCAAAGGCACAAAGGGGAATTAGGAACAAATCAATATGAGTTGGGCACCTTTTTGAAAATCTGGGTATTTTATGCATAATATTTCCTTTATTTTCCAGCTCAACATGATACCTAGTGATGCAGACTGCTCAGCAATGTAAGACCCAATATTCAGAAATATAGGGTTACAAAAGTGGCTCAGTTGAATTATTAGTTTAAAATTGATAAAAATATCTGAACTTTAATATCCGCTAAGAGCAATTAGAATCAGTATTAATATTAGCCCTGGCAGAAAGAGTTTCCAAATTATTTCTCATCCACATTAATGAACCTTTATTATAGAAACCCTGAGGTATTTTATATCTCACATGGAAGAACATAATTAGACACAAATTGATGGGCCTGTGCCTGTTGCAAAATTAGAATTTATCACAGATGATTTTGAACCCATTGTCTGCTTAGTATTATCCCTAGAAAAGCATCTGCAAGTGCTGTAACTAATCCTCTAAAATAATCTGTAACCAATCTGCATGACATTTCCCATTTCCAGATATACAAACTATTATTGAGGCAGCCAGGTGCAATTCTTTTACAGCTTTTACTAAACACTATTGAACATCTAATGACTTTGACAAAATTATCTTCATTAAAGTTGAGCACTAATCTACTTTGTCCTGGCAATGGTATTGTTTAGCAAAATAGGATTGGTGGTATAGGTATTCTGAAAAAAATGTGGTTTTTAGATAATTTTTTCCTCATTCAGCTTTTGTTTCACTTTATATTTCCTTAGATATTCTTCTCTAATTGTGTAAAGGTGACTTAATTATTTAATTTAGTAGTAGTAATAATACATTTGTACTGCCATAGTACCAAAGGCCATGATCTGGACCAGGACCCTGTTAGGCTCTGTACAAACAGAACAAAAAGATTGGCCCTTTTCTGCTATCATCATGGTACAGTTTTGTCCAATCTAATTCTAGATTAGAGTTTAAATTTCTTCCAGATAAAAAATAGTGCAAGACAATAACAAATTAGTATTGGTGTCTTATTACATTTCAAGGTTATTCACAGAAGTAAAATTATGATGGTGTCAAAATGAAGTATTTGAAGTGCCAAGAATGTACAAGTCGCTATGTGCTAGTAATATTATATTATGTCAGTTTATTTTAGGAGCCATATGGTAGGTACTGGAAACAATAATATTGGCTGCTGGGGGAGAGATTTCTTGTTTTTGTTTTTTCCCCTGAAACAGTAGTTTGTGGAGAAACTTGTGTTTGCCTGACTTAAAAGTTTAACTGGAGGCTGAGACTTATGCCTTCTTTATGTACACAATATTCTGACTGGTGTGGGGATATCTGGCTTACAGAAGAGTACTCAGCATTGCTTTCATGCTCTAAATTAGATCTCCCATGATAATCAAATCTGTGTCTACTTTGAAAGCTATTTTAAATGTTTGTCTTTCTTTACAGAGATGAACCTGAACCAAAACCCCATTTCCAAACAGCTATGAACATTTTTGAGGGAAGGACTAAAATCTCAGTTTGGGTCTGAATTTTACAAGCCCATCTTTATAACTGACTGAAGCAAAATACAATTCTAAAATGTTTGAAATCAAACTCTGAACTCAAAAGAATCCTGAGCCAGACAATTTTAAAGATTAAGTGAACCATGGAATTCATATGATTGTAATGAAATTTTTGAACTTTAACTGGCCCACTCTCCCATGGTATCAGTGCTTTCAAGTTAGGCATTATGTTTCTCAACTTTCTGTATAAAACAACAAACTTCTTAATAGAAGTGATGGCTTCTGGTCAATTATGAAACAAAAAAATTATATCAATCCATAGAGGGCATGTTACAAAAAGGATTTGGATAAACAAATTACCTCAGAAGAATAGGATTTTATCAGGAAAAGAGGATCAACAATGTCAGTCTGTAGCATGAGAAAAGAAAATGTATTTAAAATATTGTTTCATTAGTACCTCAGACCTGTCAGGTTAAAAGGTATACGTAGATTTAAATAGAGGTACGTGTTGGAGAAAGTGTGGTAAAAAGAGGAGTTGTTAGGCATATATTGTGGACATATCTAGTCATTTTGAATTGCATTGCAATTTGTTGGGTATGTATTTTCAAACCTTTGGTAATCCTCCTTGTGCTTGCTAGCAGCAATGCTCTCAAACAATGAAGCAATGGCTTAATCTCTTATCACCTAGTAGCTGTTCAACTAGAGATGGCTTCTAATTGCAAAAAGATAAATAATCCAGCTCTTGAGGAATGGTTAAAAAACATGGAAGTTCCTTGTTATGGAAAAACTAACTCATTGATTCAATACCCAGCAAAATAAATAGAGGACATAAAGATGCTTAGATATCTGATTACCCTTTATTCAAATTCAAAGTGAACTTACCTGCAAATTAAAAGAACCAAACAGCCCCCGTCCAATGTTTTTTAATATTAACGTATGACAGACATGACTGTTGGGGGAAATCTTGGAGGCATTTAACACTGTAATAAAATCACCAGAAACAGCATGTCATACACACTAGAAAGATGCTTATCTGTAATATGGTAAAACCGTGTTAGAGACACCTGATGATTATATTATATAATGTTTTGCTAAACTACTGGTTTTCAACCTGTGGACTGCAGACCCTTATGGGTCCACTATGTAAAACATTTCCAAAGAAGTCCACCTCTCTATTTAATTTTAAGGGGTCCTCACATGAAGACAGATTGAAAACCTCTGCTCTAAACACAATCTCTGTTGCAATGACTAAATAGCTTAACAATCTTAATAAATTGCTTATGCAAGAAGTGATCATCATATATGTTCGTAGCTGTCTGTTGCCTCATGTCTTTAATGGGAGTTGCTAGTTATAACAATGAGGGTAGGGGAAAAAATCAAAGCCAGTGAATTATTTGAAAGTGTCACCATCTCACTTAAAATGTGTGATACAGGTAGCTTTGTAGTGTTCTCACTAAAAAGGCTGCTAGAAAATGTACAGTGCCTAAGAGGAAAATTCTATTTTCACACATTCAAATGTCTAATAGTCTGAAGTATGTTTGTGGCACTACCATTTGTCATTCTAGCTGCTGCTGCTACTTGCTTCTCAGGTACCTGTGTTTTAAATAAATAAACCTAGTTTAAGCACAGGAACCAGGTCATGGCAAAATCTCAGTGTGGCTTTTAATCAGGATACACAAGTGAATGAGGGCAGACACAGAAGAAATTTAAGCAACAGCCTGAATGTCATTACAGTTTAACTTGAGAGAGGGGCACTGTTTGCTTGTTTCCCAAACCAAGCATAGATGGTTCAAGTGCAGGGTTTACAAGATACCCATCATGTAGAATAGATCATAACTATTGGCAGACTCTCCATTGGCTATTCCAAGGATTCCACATGCTCTGCTGATTCTTGTCACCTGTATGCTTTTGCAGGGAAGAAAGAAGGTACCTAAAGGGACCCTGGTCTGCAAACACTTCAGGTTTCCTTTTTTTCCTGTAGACCTCAATTCCACCAGCAAAATTCCATATCTCATTTTCCAGACACTGGTCCTCTTAGCTGCAGTGGACAGTGGTAACGAATTATGACAAACTAACACTCCTAAAATCCCTAAATCCTATTTTAACCTAATTGCGAGTCCATGATGCTATAAGTCTTTAAAAACAAACAAAAACACCCCAGCCCTGATATCAAAACACTAGGCCACAGCCAATTTGGTTGTGCTGGGACATACTCCTTCCTGATGCCTTGAACAGCTGATCAGTCAGACCCAGAGAAATTTGAAAATGCAATTTCTACTCCAAGAAACTAAAGGAGGAGACAGTGGTTTCACCTAAAGATGGGGCAAGAGGCCTGAGAAACCTTTGGCCAAAATTGAAATAAATGAGATTGGCTCTCTTTCTCCCTGCAATCCATTCACAGCTCTCAGGATTACCAGTGGCAACAGGGCACTCAGAGAAGATGGGATATCCTTATATGTACTCCCATTTAACCAAAAAGTGTCCAGCTACTTGCTGATCCAATCAGGTTACCTATACATTAAATTAGAAAGGTGCTAAAATACTTGGATGCATTTAGAAATAAAGTTGGGGGGGGGTTGATTTTTTGCTTTTGTTTTGTTTTATAGTTATTTTGTGGAATCGGAAAATGACAACATTCTAATTCAATAAACATGCTGTATAAATAAAATAATAAAAATAAGACATAGCATTTATCATCTGAGTGCTTTGACCATTAACTAAAGTAATTTTCACTACACTCTTGCAAAATAAGTGAATATTATCATCTCCATTTTATTAAATCAGATGTTGACTTACTCAAAACTCAAGGAAAAGCCAGAATTAAGATGTAGGCATGTCTCCCTTTTTCTATAGATTACCTGGACATGCAAACAGTAGTTAAAAAAAAAAATGGAAACAGAGACTTCATTAAAATTCTTTGGCATTGCATGTGTTCAGTAGTCTTCACTGGATAGATTCACACTATTTGGTTAGACAGCTTGTCTTTCTCTGAAGCAGCAAAAACTTCAAGTTCATTTATGTTTCAGAACGTTTTCATGGTAAGAAAGCCAGTTAACCAAGGAGATACCAGGAAAGGTCTGTGAAGATAATTACCGGTTCTATATATGTAAATAGAACTATGTTACCTCTTATGGAAAATTAATGTTGTTTGCATTGATTTGTCTACAGAATTGGACTAATGTCTTTTAGCCCTGAACTTGGACATTAATAGAACTGTGCTGACCAGAGTAGAAAAACTAGTTTTAGTAGGCTTACAAAGTAGTAGTAGTAATAATAATAATACTCTTTGGGAACAGCAGTCCAATCTAGAGAAAAATAACACTGTAATTGATTTCAAAATATGGATTTTGACCTCAAAAATATCCATTTTCTTCCGTTAAAGGACTCAAGTTTGTTAAAAAACAAACCAAAAAAAAAAACCACCTGCTCTTTTCAAAATCACTAGACCAGTAGATCTTTCAATTAGTTTGTCATACAAAATCATTATTGAGTGTGCTCTCAACAAAAATATTTCCAGAAGAAAAATATAGTAGTCTATTAAAGCATTTTTCTTCCTCTGAGAATTCTTTTAAGAAAAGTGTTCTGATGGACCTTAAAAATCAAGAGTGAGTTGCTGACCTAAATACATAATCTGCCAGTGACATTGGATAATATATTGGAAGATTGGAGAGTAACAAATTTTGTATCTGCCTTTAAAATATACTAAGGGTAATTGTGGGAATTAAAGGCCACTGTTCCTTAATTAAGTACCAAGTAAATCAGTTGAAATTGTAATTATAGGCACTAAACTTTCCTTATCGAGCCTCATTCTTCAGAAAGAGTTCCCCACAAGTTCCATATGCTTGAAGCCCCCTGTCTCCTCATGTGTTTTGAGGCCTCCAGTCATACACTCCATGTTGCATAACATGCCAAATAGTGTAAAAGAAATTGATACAACCTTGGGCTGTTTAAACTTTTATTTAATACATAATTTACATGAAAATATAGCCATTCAACACAATCAGTGTGTTGGTATTACTATATGTGGATGATAGAGTACAAAAGAGGGAGGGGGAGAGAACACATTACATCTGTCAGACAGGAGATCAAAAAGCCTCTTTTATAATCTTTACTTTATTCGGATTCTAAATTATCAGATAGTACAGTAATACTGAATATTTTAAATTCTTTTATGGTCCCAAGATATTAGACAAGGTGGATAAGGTAATCTTTCATTGGATTAACTTCAGTCGGTGAGAGACAAGCTTTCGAGCTCACACAAAGCTCTTTTTCAGTCAGCTTGAAAGGTTGTCCAATGAAAGATATTACCTCACCTTTCTTATGTCTCTAATATTTTGAATCTACTTTTAAGAATAGCTCTAAGGTTCTTTTTGGTCTAAAATACAAAAGTTTTTTCTCTGTTGCTTTTGTCAGTTGACAAACTCAATAAACGTTGCTGCTATTTTGAGCTAAAGATAATTAATCACGATCTTTCAACTTTACCTTTTAGAATAGGATTTACTCAATACCACACTCTTCATTTGAAAGCAGCACTCCCTGAAGCCTCCTCATTGTTTGTGTTTTGATAGAGTGGAGCAGATAGCATACTATAAGGACATGGTGTCCTTGTAGGAGGTACCAAGTGCTATTATCTGAACTCAGAGATAAAGTGTCATTGAGTTAAAAAGACCTATTAATTGTTGAGATCCTTGAATTAGAAACACTTGTAGTTCTGTTTGGGTTATGAAGATCCCCAAAGGACAAACCACTTATTTCCCAGGCTTGAATCTATTGGTAGGATCCTGGTTAAAAAAGGACTCATAATCTTTGGCCGTATATAGTAGTGACCAAGTGTTGGGAAGAATCCATACATTCTTTATTTCAGGTTAAGTGAGTTAAATATATTTCCCATCCTTTTTGCCAATTATTTCTTCCTTTATTTTTTTAAAAAAATCCTATTCATGGACAAATCAAATCTAAATTATTATTTATTGTAAATCAAAGGCAATTGTAAATTAAATAAGCAAAAAGTGTTTATGTAAAACTAAAGAAAGGTGTTTTGGTTTTGCATGTATTTTACTTAATAGCAGAGATGAGCATGAACTAAAAAAGTGGATTTCAAAAAATTTCCACCCCTGAACTTTGTTTTGAAATTCAGGAGCTACAATTTTGATCTGCCTCAGAAATTGGTGGATGAGCTATGAACCTCCAATATAACAAGACACATCATAGCCCTTAATTGTACCTCCCCTGAATTTAGGACTATTCAAAATCTTGTCTGAAACCCAATTATGCTTATTAGACAAATGGGGTGAAATAGCTTCTGACATGCTGACCAACAAATTGGTTACACACTCTTCCTGTTCGAATTTGTCCTGGTTACCGCAGTCACCAAACAAACTCTGTCTGGCTGACATTTTTTCTATCCTTGCTGTATCTCTACTCCCAAATGGATGCAAGTGGTGGATGATATTTTACCGCTGGGTTTATATGTCCAGTTAAGCACACCTTTTTTTTTTTTTTTTTAAATCAAACTTGATTTATTGGCAAAGGACCATAGTTTAATAAAATAAGTAAATAATTTAGTACAAAGCAGAATACCATATTCATAAAGTCTTTTCTTCACTTTTATTTTAAACACTAACATCCTCCCAAGGCTACAGTGGCAATTAAAATGTACAACAATGTTTATAGAATTGTCCAGGTTGGTACAAGCTGGGTGTACAGATCAGACACAAGAGAAAATTTTACTATCTATTCATTTTTTACTTTCCATTAAATGTCTCATTAACATTTTGTTTTTAATAGAAGAATTAATTATATAACTATTAACCTAATTAGCACAGTTGAAAGAAACACAGTAAATATTTCAAGAAAAATAAAACACATTGCTTGCTTTCAGTCTTTTACTTTCATGCTTGAAGGGCTACAATTCTATCCCCCCAAGGCATGGTGACATTTTGGCATAAGTTGAAGCTATTGATCTTTGAATTAAAGTTTATGTAATGTCCAAATATTTTAAGTCAAACTGGAAAGTCAATATTAAGAACAATTTAAGTCAAGCATTTAGTTTGTAAATGTCACTGAATATTTACTTTTGAATAAATCATCAAATATTAACAGCTGTCTCTGCTGAGTATTAAATGAGTTTTTAAAAAAGCTTTTTTTTAATTTTATTTCTTTGGATCAGCCTCTTTGTGCAAAAGAGAGCTATTAAGAGAGACAAAAATGTAGAAGATCAAAAGACATTAAATTAGTGCATTACGTACTAACTCAGACCAAATATATAATGAGCACACCTGGCACAATTTAAAAAAAAAAAATCGTGAAGATTGTCAGAACAATTATTGCTAGAATGCAGTATGGTTCTTTTCCATTTCTTATTCTCTTATAGGAAAGTCCTATAGAATTTTAAATAGCTCTTTTTTTTTGTTAAAGACTAAAATTCCAAAGCACACAGAAAAGGATGAAAATATTTTATCAAGTGGTAACGATTAATCATATTATAAATACCATGTAATTGATTGTATTTGTTATATGACCAGTCGTTACTACTTAATAACAAAATGTTTCTGTAGGCTCTTAATAAACTGTACACATTTCCATTTTATATATTAACCCTTAAAATGCATATGCTCTTTCCCTCACCAAGGTTACATATTGTAATTGTTCCCTGCTAAAGTGGGAGTGCTGGAGTGCTATGGCACTCAAATACATTATGTGGGATTGTGCTAGATACACCATCATTCACAAATAGATATTAGAGTTGCTTCAGCTGCAAGGCTCTATGGCTATGTCTACACTTGTAATTTTAAGTCGACTGTAGCTAAGTCGACTTAGTTAAGTCAACTTAGTGAGTCTACACTTAAAATTAAAGTCGACTTTGGGGAGAACTTACAAAGTCGATCTAGAGCGTCCACACTGGACGCCTAGGTCGACTTCTAGGGGTTAGGGGGACCTAGGGCAGGTCCACAGGGGCAGGGGGGCACCCCTTGCCCAGTGCCAGGGGGGTCAGCCTTTTCCCCCTTGTACATGGGTACAATGGGGCAAAGGGGGACAGGGACCCTGGCAGGGCATGGGGTAGGGTGGG